>CM067220.1:37766350-38366350 GCA_034190945.1 Octodonta nipae
GAGATAGCTCTTGAGTTCCGGCATCCTAATCTATATCTTTAGTCACTTATTTTGAAAATTTACACTATTTTAATCCACTGATTTAGCGTCTATCACTTTATAAGCGTTTATCGTGGTATAATTTATATTTATAACCCGACAAAACTCACAACACGGTGTCAATGTCATGGCTCAGACTGACAGAAATTATAATATTTGTATATATATTCTTTGTATATCCATCGACGAAACTCGCTTCGTTAGTGGCAAAACAACAAGGAACTAAAATTTTTGAAGCTTCATACAATTTCAGCCACAATACTATGGATATTATTTAGTTTTTGAGTAAATATTGTCACTCTTTTGATTCTAAGATATTATGTTACGATGGGACCTAAAATATTTTCTACTAACAGGACTGATAATAGTTTTGTTTCTTGCTAAATGTAAGGCAAAACATTCCGAGCCCGTATATTGGCTTAGGTTTGTCAACCCGATCGGAATTGTACATAAGTTTTACTATCACTGGATTCAGATTGTACTAGTGCTGTATATATAATATAATATTATATAATATATATATATATATCTACTACTATATATAAATACATTTATATATATAAAATTATTTCCCCTCTAATGGAAAACCGTTTCTATAACTCCCCCTCATGTCATATATATAACAATCTTGCAGAAATATCATCTGACAGACCCGGAGCTCAGACAGCCTCTTAAACTGTACGGAGGTGACAACTTAACACGTATATATATATATATATATACGTGTTAAGTTATATATATATATATATATATATATATATATATATATATATTTGTTTTTAAGTTTTCGCAGGCACTAAATGTTTTAAGTGGTTTCCGGGAATTCATCCGCGTAGTTGATAACTGATCCCTGCGGGGATCGATGGCAAAATGACAACGTTTCGGCTGAGTCACATCTGCCCTCTTCAGGTCGGTTCGCATAATTCTCGTAGCCTTCTGCTTTCGCTTCTAGTTACTCTAATACTAAAATTCTCTGAAGCGAGCGCGCTGTTATATATATATATATATATATATATATATATATATATTATATATTCTCAAATATATATATATATATATATATATATATATATATATATATTCTGTAAACTCAAGGATGAGTAGTAACGATTCTTCAGTATTTAGACAATCCAAAGGAGGTTGCGTAAAGCTACCTCCTAGCCTACGAGACCTAACGGATACCTGCCTTTCGTGGGAATTCCACATCTTCAGACTGGAAGACTCAAGTGGAAAACGGTCTCTGCAGTATCTAGGCATACCGACTACGTGCCCCTCTCGAAGCCAGAAAAGAGAATGATGATAAAATGTGCAGACGTTTCGAAACCTGCTAGACCCCATCCGTTGTGTGTGGAATGGGCTCGATGGATTAGAGAAGGCTATTTCTACCAAAGCGCCGGAGAGAAAGTCAAAGGAATTACATGATCCATACCCAAGTCGCAGATCGGTTTTATCGATTATATCATTCACGATAAGTTTGAAGCATGGAACGCTTTCATTGATATGCCGGAAATTTTGTCTCACTTGAGGCAGAACTATATCACACGGTGGCTTACTTGGGAAAGTCTTTCAGCTAATGTATAAAAATTGGAGCTTGATAAGGGGATCAAATCCCAGTCAAGTCAAGATTTTTTCAATTAATAAAAAATTGATACACAATTGTGGGTTGCAGTTGTCTCCGATATGAATGGCAAAACCAGGGAAATCGGCATTAACCCCTTACCAACCGCACTAAGGCAGCTTGTTATGCCTCATCTCCCCTTTAAAATTCAGAAAGTGTTTTTCTTCTTTTTAGTCCTTGGAGACAATTCCTCCAAAAAAAGGCCATAAGCTCTTCATATGTTGACCATCTAGCCTTGAGTTACCGATAAAGACTGACAAAAATATGTTTTCCTTCCCAGTTCTTGGATCCAATTCTTCAATTCTTCAGCCCTACACTTCTTCTTCTTCATTTCAGTTAGTCAAAAAAGACCATTTCTCCACCAATTCTCTTCAGTACAGTCCTTAAGTCCTTCTCACAGTGCTTAAGACTTTAATTTATCCAATTTCAAAGTACTTCAAGTTCCTCTGCAATCTTTCCATTCTTCAGGGTTGGTTGAATATAGCTGCATATTATATATATATATATATATATATATAAACAAAATGTGTTGTAACGGCTGAATAGTCAAAACAGAAACTTCAGTTAATGGGAAAGCAACCTGGTAAAAATACAGGTTTTAGGAAACTCTTTTTATTATGAATTCTTTCGGAGATACTTTTATCCTTCGTCAGTCACTAAAAATAACTAAATTATACAATGTACATTATTATAAGAGAGTTACTTACAATAATCGAGGTTATAATATAAAAAGATGGTACAACACTTAAAAAATTAGAAGGAATAAAGTTAATATAGGAATACTTTCATACTTTGTGAGTATGTGAAGTGACAAGAATTGTTTGCCAATTAGAAAGATCAAAAAATATTTTTATACGGACCAAGCTATGAAATTGATACTGTGATAGACAGAAATGATTTAGAAATGTATGAATATTTGAAATTAAGGTTTGATTTTTTTTTTATTTTCTCCTAATCTCGTAAACTAACATTTGAGAACACCAAAGTACTGGCAAATATAGAACACCCGAAATCAAGACTCGTAAGAGAGGCAATTGAAATAGCCAAGAGAATTGTTGGAAAATTCTATTAAACACCGTACCGTCCAATAACAACTCAACCGGAAATAACAAATCAGCAGGCGGGAGGCGTGCCCACTGAGCGCCCAGGGCCAATCACAGGCAGCCGTTCACGGTGCCAACCAATAGGCGCCGAGCCGCGACTATATAAAAGCGCGAGCGCTTCTGAAAATATTAGTATTCGAGTAACTAGAAGCGAAAGCAGAAGGCTACGGGAATTATGCGAACCGACCTAAAAAGGGCAGATGTGAATCTGCCGAAACGTCGTCATTTTACCATCGATCCCGGCAGGGATCAGTTATCAACTACGCGGTTGAATTCCCGGAAACCACCTAAAACATTTAGTACCCGCGAAAACTTAAAAATAAATATAGTGAGTCTCTACGGGGACAATACTTTTCATTTGTGTAAAACATTTGAGAAATTACGCGCGAAAAGAAGCAAACTTTTGTGCGATCTACATTTTTTACAACGATGCCGCGATGAAGGGGTTATTCCGAAAAACATGACAGTAAAGTTCTGGAAGAACAACAGAAAAGCACAAAATATCTTATGAAAAGCTAGTTGTGCCCTACTTAGGGAAGCCATACGTGATGTCAGAAGAGATTTGGGTGTTCTTAATACTAAACTCCTAGATATCCACCTACAGGTAAGCAATACACTCCACCCAATAATGTGGGATAAATACGAGGAGATTAGTGAATTTAGGGCCAAAACGAATGGAGAGTTGACAACAATGCAACAACAGACAAAATTTAACAAATTGAAGTTCCCACAGAAGCCCTAAAACGAATTTTTCTCGGAAAATAACGGTCACAGTCTAACCTCACGGCAATTGGAAACGAATAAAACCGTTTGTTACTTATCTTCGGTCCAATTAAACTCTTCCTCGGTTGGCGTGTTGGCTAAGGGATTCAAATAGGCTATTGCTCCCTCTCACATACCAACAGAGAGCATAATATGTGGCGTGGAAACAGCAGTTTCAAAATTAGATGCGAATACCGCTGAAATAATTAGACAAGATGTGTCACATGTTCTAAGAAAGTCTAAACCACCCAAAAGGAACCTATCAATAGAAGAAAATGAGGCCTTGAAACAACTTCGCCTCAACAAGGACATTGTCATTCTACCTGCTGATAAAGGAAATGCGACTGTAATTTTAGATACAGCGGATTATTCAAACAAAATTCAAACATTGCTGCAAGATCCAGTATATAAACAAATTACTACTGACCCAACAACTTACTTGGAGAAAACAACCAAGGCCAAAATCCAAGCAAGTAGGATCGACAAAAATCTCCAACTGCAACTCATTCCTCGTGAAAAGTCATCGAGATGTCCGAAATTCTATGGGTTGCCAAAAGTACATAAAGAAGGTGCACCTTTGAGGCTAATAGTAAACTCAATTGGATCCCCAACACAACACCTAGTCAAATACCTATCCCAACAACTTCAACCGTTTGCAGAGGAGGCAGACACATATGTGAAAAATTCGACACATTTCATCGAAATACTTTGAAAGACGGTCTTACAACCAGAGTGTCTTCTTGTAAGTTTTGACGCAGCGATGACAGCTCTCGCCTTCCCACAGCATGGACCTCCGTAATTGCCAGATTAAACAAAGCAGACACGCCCACCAACACCCAACCAATCACAACACAGCCTCATCACGTGACATCTCTTTCTAACCCAGCGCTAACTATAAATAAAAGAAGCAGAGCAGACTCAAATTCAGTTCAGTTACCTAGAGACTCTTGGTGAGTAGGCAGATTGAGGCCCCGAGTTCGATGTAGACTCTGAAACCCTTTTTCACTTTTGTCTGTTGATAATATCTCCAAAGCAGGAGTCGAAATGTCGAGTATATAATAAATTCAGACGCGGTTCTCACCCGGAACCTAGCCTTGTTCATATATATATATATATATATATATATATATGTTATATATCATATTTCGCTGACCAGTTTCCTGCTGCATAATGTAAACGTGGGAACGCATCGACTTGACCGTTCTTTTGATTAGTCAGCTTTCTTAATGTTATAAATCAGAGCGACGCGGTCCCACGGTCGTCATTTATCGTTAGTATACTTGTACCATTTAGTTAGTTAATTTTAATTTTCAATTTAATGTTTTATTCAAAGTTTTAATTTTTATATTTCAATAAATAATTTTTTTAAAAAACTCAAAAGTGATTTACAAGATATAAAATTGGCGCAGTCAGTAGGATTGTCCAACACAGCTAGAACACGTGTACACTCACTAGTTGTGTCGATTTCCAAATCCTTGTGGACAAGAACTTCCAGACCGAGACAACAACTGTGGCAGCGAGAACCCGGAACACGCAACCTTACAGCTAACCAGTCCTCAGCTTCTCCAGAACAGTCTCATGCCAGGAGTATTAACGTATGTACTATTACAATCATCACGTTATTGATTTTTATTATTTTATTGATTTATTCGATACGAGTTTTATGTATCTTGAACATACAGTTCTATCATTTAATATTCACCTACATTCATCTCTATTATTTTAAAAACAATTCTTGAAACATATACTTAAACACATAGAGGCCTTCTGTGCTTTTGTGTTCGATATTATTTTAATTGTTTCTAATACTGCAATTATTTACTTTATTGCATTTACCTTTACCTTCATGTTTTTACATTTATATTGACCTGTTTATTAATTGCTGTAACAAATTTACCTACAAAAATACCCCTACATTGATTTTTTCCTTTTAATATTTAATTTGATATATTTGTTTTTATAAACTATTTCATAATATTTCTAAATATGGTTGAAACACGCCAAGGTACGGTAGAACCTTACAAACTTGCGGAAATTTTCGCTATCATCCCTGAATACGACGGCAATCCAATTTTCTTAAATACTTTCATCAGCTCCTGTTCGACAGCACAAAATATGGCTGTCGCAAATCAAATAACTCTTTTAGTTTTGCACATTAAAAACAAGCTAAGAGGCCGTGCAGCCGAGCTTGTTAATTCAAGAAATGCGTCGACTTGGGATGAAATAAAAACACTGTTAGAAAACCATTTCGGTGACTCACGCGACTTGTCCGCTTTAATTCAGGATTTACAAAGAATGCGACAACTACCAACTGAATCCCCACTAACTTTCTCAGCGAGACTACAAAGCCACGAGGCAAAAATGCACGCGGCTGTTAACAAACAGAATCTAACAACCAAAGAAAAAGACGCGCAAATTTGTCTTATAGATTCCATGGCTCTAAATAGTCTTTTGACCGGACTTGAACCAAAAATAGGCCAAATTATTCGCGCTAGTAACCCTCCCGATATAATTTCCGCGGTTTCCCGAATAAAAAGAGAACTCCAACTTTGTCACTTGGAAAATCAAAAATTCTCAAATGTACGGAACCCTCAACAACATCAACCACAAAGACGACCACCTCCTCAAACTTTTGTAAAACAGTGTTCGTTTTGCAAACGCACCGGGCATTTGTATAACGAATGTCTAACACGACAACGACAACAACAACAAAACCAACAACCACACCAAAACTTCAACAATAACAACCCGCAACAATTTAGACCGAATCCTCCTTATCAATCGGCTAATCAAACTAGGCCCAATACTGATCCTAATAGGTATCCCGCACAACAAAACCGACCTTCTGCCAGTGGACAATATCAAAGTCCTAATCAATCTCGACCAAATCCCAATTTTTACAGAAACCAACAACAAAGAACCCACCACTTCAACCAAGATGAGTTCTACAACCCTTTAAACAATTTAACAAACGATGACCCTTATACAAATTCATACAACCAAGACGATTGTTCTTATTCAGACCCCCAAAATACAGATTTCGAATACTCTCAAAATGACTATACTGAAACTTTTGAAAGCAATTACCCAGAATTCCCTTCTGAAATACCCGAAGACCGACGACAAAATTTTCAAGAGGTACTTACAATGGACAAACCACCCGATACACAGATCTGCAATCTTCAAACCCAGTTCGAAACAATGAGTTTCTCGACGACTTCAACCCCAACCTGAATTTTCCGGAACAAGCTTTCCTATAAGCCCCTCACTTTCGGTAAATTCTAAGAACCTTTTCTACATAAACGACGCCACTAATACGTATAAACTGTTAATAGACACAGGTGCCGGTTTATTAATTTTTAAACCAAACACTTGTAAACAATTTCGACACCGATACCCAGAAAACGTTGTGATACAAGGTATCACTAATCAAAAAATCCTGATTAACGAATCGACCTTAGTCCCATTTAATCTTAACGATCCACACAAAGTTTACATCTGTAACTTAGACATCGAATTCGATGGTCTACTAGGTTCTGACTTTTTAGAACATTATAATTGTGTGATTGACTTTAACAAAAAACTTCTTATAACCAACTTCAAAACTATTCCGCTTATGAAAGTAACAGACGAAACAATATCTTCAAACAGGCAATCTCCAACAATTAACCCAACAATTTCAAACACGATTACTATTGAGCCGCGAACAGAAAGGATTTGCAAACTCAAATGTGACTTACGTAACACAGAAGCTATACTAACCACTACCGTCCTAGAAAATGTGAGACTTCCAAATGCTTTAGTCCAAGTCAACGACAAAGGCGAATTTTTGACATCCATCTTAAACGCTAACGCCTGCCCAAAAACTGTAAATTTCGACACTATCAAATTAGAACCCATTCAAAATTACTCTGTAAATCACTGTGAAGAAATTTCGTTTGCAACTAATCCTAACTTCGACAGACAAACGGAGATTAACAATCAACTCCGACTCGAACACCTTAACGAGGAAGAGGCCGAACTAATACAACAACTTTGTCTTGACTTTTCCGACATTTTCTACTTAGAAGGTGACCATCTTAGTTTCACGAATGAAATTAAACATTCCATCGACACAAACAACGCCAAACCCATATACACTAAATCGTACCGCTATCCCCAAATTCACAAAGAGGAAGTCCGTAACCAAGTTTCGAAAATGTTAGAACAGGGCATCATTCGTCCCTCAAATTCTCCCTGGTCTTCCCCTGTATGGGTTGTCCCGAAAAAACTCGACGCCTCCGGGAAACAGAAATGGCGCGTAGTCGTGGACTATAGAAAACTAAACGAACTGACAATAAATGACAAATATCCGTTACCCAACATATCCGATCCGTTAGACCAACTTGGCAAGTGCCAGTATTTTACCACCCTAGATCTAGCTTCTGGTTTCCACCAGATTGAAATTGAGTCCAAGGACATTCAAAAAACCGCATTCACTGTAGAGAACGGTCATTTTGAATTTGTTCGCATGCCTTTCGGGTTGAAAAATGCCCCTTCAACATTCCAAAGGGTGATGGACAATATTCTGATAGGAATCCAGAACGAAAGATGTTTGGTGTACATGGACGATATTATCGTTTATTCGCCCACCATTCACGAACACCTAGCAAGACTAACTGACGTTTTTAAAAGACTTAGGAAGGCAAACCTCAAAATACAGCCTGACAAATGCGAGTTTCTCCGCAAGGAGGTCGCTCATTTGGGACACTTATTAACTAAAGACGGTGTAAAACCCAACCCGTCGAAATTCGACTGTATCTTAAACTTTCCTCAACCGCAGAACCCCAAAGATATTAAGTCATTTTTGGGACTTGCTGGTTATTACCGGAGGTTTATTCCAAACTTCGCGAGAATATCGAAACCCCTAACTAAACTTTTACAAAAGGATGAACCGTTTAATTTCAACGCTGAATGCGTCACGTCCTTTAACGAACTCAAACGTGCTTTAACTTCGACACCAATACTGATCTATCCGAACTTCGAGGAACCTTTCATACTAACCACTGACGCCAGTGCCTTTGCAATCGGCGCTGTACTATCTCAAGGGCCAATAGGTAAAGATTTACCCATTGGATATGCTTCCTCGACACTTTGTCAAGCCGAGACAAGGAATTCGACTATTGAGAGAGAACTGTTGGCTATTGTTTGGGCAGTGAAGCACTGGAGACCGATAATCTATGGCCAAAAGTTCCAACTTTGTACCGATCACCGCCCGTTGACGTGGCTGTTCTCGATAAAAGACCCCGGAAGTCGATTAGCCCGATGGAGACTTAAACTCGAAGAATATGACTACGAGATCATTCACAAACCGGGTAAAATTAACAAAAACGCCGACGCCTTATCACGCATTAAAATCAACCATCTTGATGAGTGCGTACTATTCCAGGCTAAAACTAAACTAACACCCCACAAAATCTTACCCCTAAATGACGAAGACGATGACAATACCTCCGAACCTGAACAAAACGAAATAACTACCGAAACGATGTCCCAAGAATTCAAAACTTTTGTTGAACGTTACAAAACTGTTTCCTTAATTGACTATAGTAAAATCGAATTTTCTAATTGCCAACTTCTAGACAAGGCAAATAAAAATATCCCAATCTTTCCCCAATCATCCAACCTTCAGGAATTCCATCACGACATATTCGAAGATATTTTCGAAGAAGTCGCTGATTTTGAAACATTTAAAATCAACGTATTCGCTAGCAAAACTGTTAGCAGGAGACAATACTTCATAGTCCCACTTCCAAACGATCTCGAAATCGTAAATGAAGTCCTTTTCGCATCTATTTTCAAAAATCAAGACGTTCTCTCCCCATCGAAAACATATTGTGTAGAAAACAACCTTGATCTTCCAATTCTGGAAATGCTATCCTTTATTTTCTCTGAAAAAGACATTAAGTGGAAGATTTGCCAAAACATCACAAAAACTCCTAACAAAGACGAAATTCCACTAATACTCGAGCAATATCATAACGGAAAAAACAACTTGCATCGCGGCATCAACGAAACCATACGCCGTGTCAAAGAGAGGTTCAACTGGCCGGGATTTACTAAAGACATTGAGAACTTCATAAAGAACTGCGTAATCTGTCAACAAACCAAAGCTTGTCGAAAAAACTAACCAACGAACGAAAGTGAACTTTGACAGAATGAAACCATATTCTGAAAACTAACTTTCTTTTAAGGTTTCTTCTGCTGCTCAGATCAGCAGTTTCACAGTACGACGTCAAACCGATTAACAACACTCTCGGTATCTACTACCATGACGAAAGTCGAATAATTGTATCAAACTATAAATGGACTCTATTAGTTCACCGGAACTTGACAACCCTTAATCAACTATTTGAAAATAATAACAGAATCCTCAATACTTTAGAACGAACTGTCGATCCTATGTCTGGCTTCAAATTTCACGATACAGGTGCCTTTCGTGTGGACGTCCAAACACACATTAGCCTTTTAACACAAATCTCCGACTCCATCAAAACAAAATTTTCAGAAGTATTTCTAGTCACTAAAAGACCAAAACGCGGATTAATAGACGGTGCTGGAACCATCTTTAAAGCGATAACCGGTAACCTAGACGCATCCGATGGCGAATTTTATACTAGCAGCATAAACAGACTTAACCAAGGACAACTACAAGTCGAAAATCTTTTAAAGAATCAAATGAGCGTTACAACCACTATTATTAAAAACTTTAATGAAACTATTCAGAAACTTCAAATAGACGAGAAAATCTTTAACGAAGACATTTACGAAATCAACCTCACGATACATGAACTAAATGACCGGATAGCCACTATTCAAGCCAAACAATCATTTCTTGAAATTTGTGAAAAACTAATGGCTAGTTATTTGTTTCTTGAAGATAACCTTAACGATATTTTAAATTCAATAACTTTTGCACGTTTGAAAATTATTCACTCATCTATTGTTACACCGGATCATTTGATTGCCGCATTACAGGAGATTTCTCAAAACCTTGTTAAAAATAATTTACCGTTACCAGTCAGATTTTCAAGTGTTGCACAGTATTTAGAAGTAATTGAACTACAAGCTTTTCAAACTCACTCAGATCTAGTATTCATCTTAAAAATCCCTCTAGTAGAGCAACAGCTTTATACAGCTTACCATTTATATCCTATTCCGATTTTAGATGATAGAACTGGTTTTCATCACATCCTTTCTTTTACTCAAAAATATGTAGCGCGAAATGATGATTCTCTTATGTACATACCAATCAAGGACTTGAGTGCGTGCAAACAGCTGACTCCACTCCGAAAACTGTGCTCCGATTTATACGCGTATCCCATAGACTCAAATGCACCCTGTGAGGCGCAGCTCCTGAAAAACATTCGTAGTGTCCCCGAAACTTGTAAAAGTGCCATCGTTTTCAGTGAAGGGTACAATGTTCAAAAACTTGAAACAAATGCGTGGATTGTAATCATATCGGAACCCATGTGACCATTAATTGTCCAGGAATTGACGCTAAAACTTTAGTGCTAACGAACAATTCTATCATTCGGTTACAAACGGAATGTAGTGCTTTTGTTGGTATTACAAAAATCCAGGCCGAACCACAAAAATTCATGAACATTTCGGACAATTCTCATCCAGTTTTAATTCCATTCAATTGCTGCAATTCTCATCCTGAGAAACTTGCAATTCCGGACCTTAAGCCCCTGAAGCTGGACGACTTAAATATGGAAGAACTGTCCATAGCCAACCATAAGCTGGACCAGTATTCAAGGGATCTCGACGATCTCATCAACCAACCCTTTGTTAATAAAAACATTTCCTGGTTCACTTATGCTACAATAATTATCATTGTAACAATTGTTGTTGTATACAGCTCATTGAAAATCATAAGGCACGTTAAGAGACCTCCGAAAAACGACAGCTCCAATCCAGAGAGTCTGAGTACCCTGACAAAACCGTTCTCCAGGCTGATACCAAAACTGAGGCCCCAAATCGAAGAGCAACCTGAACATCCAGACTTATAGAATTGAGAACCTTTTTGATACATTTCCATTCTTATTTGACTTTTATGTTTTGTATATTTTTCATATTTTATGTAACCTATTTAAACTTAATCATTATGTTCACTTTAACTTTATTTCATTTCCATTTTTGTATTGTTTTTGCTTATTTAGCTAGCATCCAGTAAATTCCAAAAGTTGATGATACAGCATCAACTTTTCTTGGTAAAGGGGAGCTGTTAGGCGTAAATATCATGCACGTGTATGATACGAAGTATCATATTTCGCTGACCAGTTTCCTGCTTCAAAATGTAAACGTGGGAACGCATCGACTTGACCGTTCTTTTGATTAGTCAGCTTTCTTAATGTTATAAATCAGAGCGACGCGGTCCCACGGTCGTCATTTATCGTTAGTATACTTGTACCATTTAGTTAGTTAATTTTAATTTTCAATTTAATGTTTTATTCAAAGTTTTAATTTTTATATTTCAATAAATAATTTTTTTTAAAAACTCAAAAGTGATTTACAAGATATAATATATATATATATATATATATATATATATATATATATATAAAATGACCATTTCATTTTATCATCGATCCCGGCAGGGATCAGTTATCAACTACGCGGATGAATTCCCGGAAACCATCTAATACATATATATGAAGAACTACATTCGTTCGTTAATTTGATTCATGCTTGAATCTTACTTGGCATTATCAATGTCTGTTACCTGACAACTAATTAACAATGGATTAATATCTAATAAAGGAATATTAGAGGGCCATTCATGTATCACTTTTGTTCTTGTGTACAATGCGAAATAACATATGCATGTAAATTCTTTATATATGTAAGCTTATGGGTATTTATGCAGGCTTACCTTCTTAAAAGTAAATGAAATTTTACACATTCCTTTACATGGTTAGATATTGCATTCTGCTCAGTCTCCAAATGCACAGTATTCACATCTGTATAACTTTTACATAAATTTTGATCAATGTAATCCAGTAATTTGTACTGTAAAATATTTACAAGAGAAAACATGTATAACGAAGCACAGAGAGTCGAGCATTGAGTATACAAAGTTACTGGGTAGAAAAGCAAAAAAACACAATATGTTAACGGTTTAAAATACTTTGGCCTTTCATCAAAGTGATATAATGCTATTTTGTCAGAATCTATGAAACCTGGAAGAAATAATAGCATAGCCAAACCCGTGATCAGAATCAAGTGTACGATAGTCAGGCAACATTTTGTTTTATATAATTTGCTAGCTCGGCTATTTTCAATTAAGTGAAATTTTTCCATGCTTATGTAATCTTTTAGAATGCCATCTCTTGTTATTGCAATATCCGAGTAAATGTTCATTTGGAAAAGCACAAATCCAGAAAATGCCTAAAATAAAACATATTGAGATGTTGAAGTATGTTCGATTCAAGTTTTTCTAGAATTATGTCCAATATTCTTGATGTTATACGTAAAATGTTTATATATGTTCAGATAATACTTGATACACAAAAAAAACCGACATTGAAATAAAACTTAAATGTTATAAATATAAATAATAAAGATGATTGTTATGTAAAAATTAATTAGCAAGAAACAAGTTTGATGAAGTAGTAGAGACTCAAACAATGCTAGATTTTATATTTGTTTGGCGCTAAATTCAAAATTGAACTACATAGCTAGGTAGTTGATTTCTACATAATAAGAAGCTTTTATTTATGTGTACTTATTTCTTCGTGGTAAAGTACGAAAAAACTGTGAATATGCAATTAATTACTTTTGTGCTTAGGTATTCCGGAAGTGTGTAGTGTTGTTTGAGATTAAATTAAGACTTTTTAATGTTTTCCCACAACAACCATTAATACCAATATCAATCACTATCAATCAATATCATTACACTAGGGGCGGATCTAGACACGTGCTTTCTGGAGGGCGATTACACGCTTCAGGGGGCGATTTATTACTAAATTTATCAAAATATATTTTTAATTTTTTTATTTTATCGGGCTAATACCTTAAAAATAGTCGTTCTGAAGTTTAAACCAACAGAATTTACCTTTGTCTATGAAATAAACACATTGAATTCAAGGCTAATAACGTCACCAAACCGGATACAACACCTTGTGGAAACTTATTTTGCCTCACATTATGCCAGGCGATCTGTGATGATTTTTAATGATATCCCATGAATAGAAAATGTAAAAAAAAATAACTAAAAAATATAATTATTTACTGTATTATGGTTTAACTCCTGATTTTCTTTTAGTACCACAACCAAACACAATGCAATTTTTTCAAAACTGACTACAATCTGGATTGCGTTAGACAGAATTTTAAATAATAGTGCAGTTTAAGTCAAATCTATTTATCAAAGCAAAACATAATTAGCTTGTTTTGCAATATAAAATATAAGCACTTTAGTTAAAATATGGTGAGAAATAAAACCTTTTCCTATAAATTTATAAAACGAAAATGAAATATAATAAATGAGTCATTTAATAACCACTTGTTAAATATTATAAACCGATATTTATTTTTTATATTGTAGTAAATCGAACAGTTTAAAGCTTACTTATAAGAAATTTTTGTCCTACGGCCTTTGGTATGTTATGTTAAATAACAACAATAAACCATTGTGTGAAACATTGTATATATAAACAATTACTTATTCATAAGTCACACGTGCATTTCCAATAATTCAGCATCCTATAGTAACAATGGACCATTGTGTGAAACATTGTATGTATTAACAATTACTTATTCATAAATCACACGTGCATTTCCAATAATTCAACATCCTATGTAAGTGACACTTGCAGTCAATCATTATGAATAACAAAATAAACTGCAAATGTCACACAATTGACCAACATTATAAAAGATCAAAATTCTAATTTCATTCGTGAGAGTCAACATGTTAATTTCTTTCAATAAATAGAATTTTTTAAGGTTATATTTGAAACCAACCATATAACATTTTGGCGCAGTCAGTGGGATCCAGACACGTTTTGTGAATACGAGGCTTTCCAAGGAACACCGACTGAACAGGCAACGTTCGAACACGAGGTTTTCTGACGCAGAACGGCGGATTCTCATCCTTCAAGAAGAAATGAACCACGTCGAAACGTCCCCACTGTGAACGCAAACGGCAGCATCGACATGAAAGTAATGTGAGTACATTTGAATCATCTCAATTATTTGTACATTTTTATTTTGAAACAGTTGTTTAATTATCGCTTAAAACATTTTCTAATTTAAAACATATTTTACCCCCAAAACAAACCATTCCCTACTAACCAACTAGAAACAAATCTAGTCAATCTATTTTAAGTCATTTCAATAAATACATTTCACGATGTCCGAAGTACAAGCTGATGCAGAACCAGAAATGTATAGACTTTCTGAATTTTTTTCAATAATACCTGATTTCGAAGGAGATCAGATATTCTTAGGAACATTTTTAAATGCGTGCGATTGCGCTTACAATATGTCAACGCAAGAACAAAAATTTCTATTAGTGATTCACATCGAAAACAAGCTAAAAGGTAAAGCGCTCAATTAATATACTCTCGTAACCCTTGTAGTTACCCAGAAATTAAACAACTCCTCAATCTACATTTTGGCGATTCAAGAGATCTTTCATCTCTTCTCCAAGACCTCCAATGTCTCAAACAATCATCGAACAAATCTCCCCTTTCGTTTTACAATCGTCTTCAAGTGCTAAACGCAAAAATGCATCCGAATATACAGAAAACCACTTTAACTCAGGATAAAAAAATCGCTCAAACCGATTTAATAGAAACAATGGCTCTAAATACACTGCTAACAGGCCTAAAACCCAAATTAGGACAGGTCATCCGTGCTGAAAATCCCAGAAATCTTCTAGAAGCAAACGTCAAAATCAGAAGAGAACTAAAGTCCCTTATTTCGAACAACAAAAAAATATTAAATTCAATCCGTCCAGACCCACTCAACCAGTCAAGAAGCAACCTCAACAAATCAAATGGCTATTTTGTGGAAAATTAGGACATTACGCAAATGATTGTAGACAACGACAATCAAATTTCAGAACTCCAACTCAAAATTCATACTCAAGCCCCAAATCAAAATTCGAATCAAAACTTCAGAGCTCCAACACAGAATTTCAACAATAACTTTAATAACCCCAATCCAGGAGCGAACCAAAATCAAACCCAAAAATGTTCAAACAATCTTCAAAGACCAATACAATCAAATCAATCAGGCCCTTCAGTGATTCACAGAAATCCAAATTCACAACAACAAAACCAACAAAGAACCCACCATTTCAACCAACAAATTAATAATTATTATGAAGATCCCATAACCGAAAACAATTATGACTTTTACGAGTATTATACTGATAATACTATGTATAACACTGATGATTTTAACCGAATCATGTTTGTACCTGACTACGAACAAACAATAGACAATAATACACTTGTCGAATATAATGGGTACGAACAACAAAATTTTCTACTTTCCCCGCATTTAGAAAAACCTCCCGATCTAATGACAACATTACAATCTCAAATTCGACAATACCACACCTAAATTGAATTCCCCAGAACAGACGTTCCTTGAAAACCACTCCTAACAGTCAATTCAAAAAATCGGTACTACATCAATGACGCCACTGGAAAATTTAAACTACTCATAGACACCGGAGCAGGTATCTCAATTTTTAAAGAAAATACAGTGAAAAATTTCCCATACAGGTCTACTGAAAATATAACCATCCAAGCCAATACTGACGAAAAGATTTCAATCCCAGAATCCACCCTAATTCCTTTTACTTCTGGCAACCCTCATAAAGTTTACATCTACAATCTTGATATAGAATTTGACGGAATACTCGGTTTAGATTTCCTCAATCATTATGAATGTGTAATCGATTTAAAATCGAAAGAATTAATCACTAATTACAAAACAATTCCCTTAAACAAGTAGAACACAGTCTAAATAATACCGACCCTTTCAAAACCAATCCCGATAAACCACAAAGTCAAAAACGAAACCAAATATCCATCGAACCCCGCACAGAAAAAAATTTCAAATTGAAATGTGATCTAAAAAATACTGATGCTATTTTACAAACCCAAGAAAGCGAAAATTAAGACTTCCCAATGCCCTTGTACATGTCAATTCGAATGAAGAATTCTCAGCCTCCGTTATAAATGCAAATGCAATTCCCAAAACAATTGATTTTTCGGATCTGCTTTTAGAAACTTTTAATGATTTCAAACATTCAAGACTACCATCCCAACTCAGAATATCTTGATAGAAATACTACTATCAAAGCCCAAATTCGAACTGAACACCTAAATGAAGAAGAGAAAGAGTTAATACCTAATCTCTGTTTAGATTTCCAAGATATATTTTACCTTGAAGGTGACGTTTTAAGTTTTACAAATGAAGTCAAACACACTATCGACACTAACAACGCAAAACCCATCTATACAAAATCCTATAGATACCTACAAATCCACAAGGAAGAAGTAAAAAATCAAATCGGAAAAATGCTAGGTTAAGGCATCATAAGACACTCTTCATCCCCCTGGTCTTCACCCGTGTGGATCGTCCCAAAGAAGCTTCTGGAAAACAAAATTAGAATAGAATTAGAAATTTCAGAAGATATTCCCAAAACCGGATTTTCTATAGAAAATGGTCACTATGAATTCATTCGAATGCAATTCGGGTTAAAAAACGCCCCTTCCACGTTTCAAAGAGCAATGAATAATATTCTGTTAGGCATCCAGAATGAAGGCTGTTTAGTATACATGAATGATATTATCGTATATTCCGCAGCTATCCATGAACATATTTCTCGATTAACCGAAGTTTTCACCCAACTCAGAAATTCAAATCTTAAAATCGAGCCAGACAATTGCGAATTTTTACGCAAATAAGTCGCTTATCTCGGACACATTATCACTCCAGAAGGTGTAAATCCAACAAAAATTGAATGTATTCAAAAATTCCCACAACCTCAAAATTAAATCATTCCTTGGTCTTGCCGGTTACTACAGAAGATTCATTCCGAACTTCGCAAAAATTTCAAAACCCTTTAACCAAACTACTTCAAAAAGATGTTAAATTTATTTTTGATTCAGATTGTAAAACATCTTTCGACGAATTGAAAAGAAGTGAGGGCCTTCTGACCCAATATTGAGATATCCGAATTTCGAAGAACCATTTATTCTTACAACTGATGCTAGCGCTTTCGCTATACTTTCTCGAGGCCCCGTAGGAAAAGATTTACCAATTGCATATGCTTCCCGAACCCTTTGCGCAGCAGAAACTCGTTATTCCACTATTGAACGAGAGCTACTATAGTTTGGGCAGTAAAGGTATTTAGGCCTTATATTTTTGGACGGAAGTTTACAATACTCGTCGACCACCGCCTACTCACTTGGCTTTTCTCCATTAAGGACCCTGGCAGTCGTCTGGCCAGATGGCGATTAAAATTGGAAGAATACGACTACAAAATCGAATACAAACCAGGAAAGGAAAACTCAAATGCAGACGCCCTTTCTCCTATAAAGGTTAATCATTTTAAAGAGTGCACAACCTTCCACTGAAAAATCCAAATGTCTGCCAACAATGAAACTGAGAGTCATGATAAACCTGACGAACTTGAAAGCAATCAACCATCAAACTCAAGACCTTGACGACGAACAAATGACAGCCGAATTCAATAGATTCGGTAATCTATACAAAACTAAATCAATCATTGATTATTCCAAAATCGAATTCTCAAACACTCAATTACTAGACAGATCCCATAAAAAGATACTTACCTTTTTGTGGCAAAACAAACTCAACGAACTTCACGACAAAATTATCGTTGACATTTTTAAAGAAAATCCTCAATTCAGCACCGAAACCTTAAACACACTTGCAAGTAAAACTGTCAAAAATGGGAAATATATGATCATAACGTTACCCTTCGACCCCGACAAGTTGTTTCTCATCTTTTTTATATTCTATATAAAAACCAAAATGAATTTAATTACTCTGAAACCTATTACATTGAAAATTACGTCGAACTCCCAATTTTTGAAATCTTATTATTCATATTAGCCGACATAGACGTAAAACTATCTATTTGTCAAAACATCCAAATAACACCCAATCATGATGAAATTGCTAACATCTTACTACAATATCATTGTCGTAAAAATCTCTTACACCGTGGTATAAATGAGACAATCAGACGTATCAAAGAAAAATACAATTGGCCTGGATTAACAAAAACCGTTGAAAAATTTATCAACTCATGTGAAACCTGTCAAAAAGTTAAATTTTGTAGAAAAAACCTAATCACCCCTTTTGTAATAACAGAAACCCCGAAAACACCATTTGAAAGGATAAACATAGACATTTTTGAATACTCTACGAAAAACTATGCACTAACAATCAGAGATGAACTGACCAAATTCACCCAAGCCTACCCCATAAATGACAAAACGGCTTCAACAGTTGTAAACACAGTACTAGTTTTCTTTCAACACTATGGAACCCCGCTTTCTTATCCGGTGTGATTACGGAAAAGAATTCGACAACAACCTAATGAAAAACCTATGTGAATTATATGATATCAAATTAACTTTTTCTAGTGTACAACACCCCGAATCAAATGGTTCACTCGAAAGATTTCATGGAACCCTAGCCGAAACGATAAGAGCAAACAATACCGAAAATCCTACCGAACACCCTTTCAATGTTTTGCCCTATGCCATAATCTGTTATAACAATACTCAAAATAAAACTCATGGATTCACGCCTTATGAGCTTATATTTGGACATACCTCGAGTAGACCCCCCGAGACCTTATATAACTAAGAAAAATTAATTTCTAAATACGTTCGAGATCTTAACAATAGAATGGAGAATTTCTACAAATTCGCACGTTCAAAAACGGATAGACAGAAAGAAAAATCTTAAGAACGATACGACCAACACGCATCAGACAAACCCCTGATTATAAAGTAGGAGATAAGGTATACGTTAAAGAAGGTCAAATAAAAAATAAATCAGAAAACAAATTTAATGGACCATTCGAAATTACTGCAATATTTAAAAATTCTGCAACTGTCATAAACAAATCAAATAAGCAGAATAAATTTCGATCGACTAAAACCTTCTATTGAATAAGATTATTTCTTTTCAGATTCTTCGTACTAATCCCGCTAGTCATTTCCCAGTATACACTGACACCTATTAATAATGCCATAGGAATCTTTTCCATGAAGAAGGCCATATGAAAATATTCAACGACAAATGGACCCTTCTCGTATATAGAGACATGTATCCTTTTTCAAAAGCAATAGATCATAACGAGAAAATCCTAGACGAATTATTAGAAACATTGGATGACAATACCCCTCGAATGATATCGTTCAAATCGGTACCTCAAACACATGTAAGCCTTTTAAAACAAATATCAAATTCGGTAGATTTAAAATACAAAGAAATCTTCGCTGAAACAAATCTTTATTTATCAAACAGGAAGAAACGCGGATTAATTAACGGCTTAGGATCAATATTTAAATCAATCTCAGGCAATTTAGATGCTTCTGATGGTAAATATTTCAATGAATCCATTGATAAACTATCTCAAGACGAAGATCAAATAGAAAACTTATTAAAGAACCAAATATCTGTCACAACCTCTGTAATCAAAAATTTCAACTCAACAATTCAAAAACTTCAAGTTGCTCAGCAGACCTTCAATCAAGACATAGAGGAACTGAAAAAGTCAATTAAGTCCCTCTCAGACGATCCCTTAATGATATATTGAACGCAATTGCTTTCACAGTTCAATAATTACCCCTGCTGATCTACTTGAATCTTTACAAACAATCTCACAATCATTACAGAAAATCAATTTGCCTTTGCCAATATATAGTTCCAGTATTGCTCAATATGCCCATATTATTGAACTACAAGCCTTTCAGATAGATACTAAAATTGTATTTGTATTAAAAATTCCATTTGCGAATCCTGAAAGCTATACCCTCTACCGTCTTTATCCCATCCCTATACCAGATGAAAGAACAAAGTTGTTTCATATTCTTCCAATTACAAAAAGGTACATCGCGAGAAACGATGATTCACTGCTCTACATATCTTTTCAACATATGGAAACTTGCAAGCCTCTAAGCAAACGACAACAGATTTGTTCAGACACATATCCATATCCCGTCGACAGCGACTCGATTTGTGAGACACAACTCCTTAAGCAGCAGTCTACTACTAGCCCAAGGATACATTCAAAAAATTGAAACCAATCACTGGCTCATCACTGTTTCAGAAACGCTACCCGTTACCATAAAATGTTCAAACACAGATATCACCACGAAACTAATGAATCAAAATTCCTTGCTGACGCCTTCGTTGGAAGTACCCAACTTCATGCAAGAAAACTGATAGATACCTATCAAAACGGGACACACCGAAGTCACCCAGTGATAATTTCCTATGACTGTTGTGAACAAATTCCCTCCGAAAACTACATCCCAAATTTGAAACCGCTGAAACTGAATCAACTTGATGTAGAAGACCTGAACATCGCCCAACACAAATCGAACGAATACTCCGAAGAATTGGATAAAATCATCAATCAGCCCTTCGTAGAAAAGTAAATGTAATGGTTCACCATTACAGCAATTGTGTTAATAATTTCATTAATTTTGTTTTTAGTCTATTACATATGTAAAAGAAGAAGATCTTCAAGAGTAATGGCCATCACAACCACAGATGATGATGATCCACCCTCACCCCCGAGAACTTCCAACCGCAACTTCTACAGATATTGGAACCGAATACTAGTACGTCGACGCCCAAGCATCCACCTTGGAGAACCTGTCGAAGAAGAAGTAGAACTTAAAGTCTCAGTTTAAAAGTTGACGACATAGCCTCAACTTTTTGAAAAAAAAGGAATTTGTTATATTAACTCCGAAACTATAAAACGTACAATTTTGAAAAAAATTGGAGGTATAGGGTCTGACCTGAAGTTTACTGGAAAAATAAGGAAAAACCTCTACTTTTAATTGTGGTTGGCAAATTACAGAATTAAATGGAAAATATAAAATTATAATTGATTCTAACCCATCGTGTTATATATCAAATGAAAGGGCTCATTATAATGAAAATAAATATATTTTTTTCATATATTTAAAATGAATGAATTAAAAGATATTAACAAAAATATAAAAAAATTACCCATTACCCCCCCTCCACCCCCTTATCACCAAAACCATAAGCTGGAAAATTTAAAAAAATAGGTATAGCCCTTCATCTGAACTTTACCGGAAAAATAAGGAGATACTCCTAATATTGATTTTGGGGTACAAATTATAGAAATAAATGGAAAATATAATATTCAAATTATTTCTAACCCATCATGTTATATATTAAATGAAAGGGCTCAATATGACGAAAACAAATATATTTTCAAAATGAATATTTTAAAATATATTAAAAAAATATTTAAAAATATTACCCATTCCACCCGTTATTCCCTAAACTATAAGTTTTTTGTTTACAGGAAAAATATGAAGAAATGCCTAATATTAATATTGGGGGCCAAATTATAGAATTAAATGGAAAATAAGAAAATATTTTTTAACGCATCATGCAATACATCAAATGAATGGGCTCATTGTGAGGAATACAAATATATATTTGATTATTCAATAAAAATATATTAAATTAAAATAAAAATTTTACCTGTCTCAGGATTTTATATGTATCCTAGTTAAAGTCTAAATTATGCCATACTTTATGTACATAGTGTATAATATAATATACCTGATGATAAAGTAGGAAATTACATAGAATTTGTTAATAAATTCTTGTGTTTCCCCTTAAGACGTCTGAAATTCGAATAACACTGGCAATGATAGCCTTTAGTAGCACACACGATTAACGCTATAACCATACGATTGTATTTTAAATTATTTTCTTACAATTTTTTAAACGTTTTAATATTTTTGTAAAGTAGTTTCGGAAAATGCATTAAGCTTGTAAGCATTTTCCTTTTCACGAATCACACAAGAAACACATTCCCTTTTGATCGGATAATGTTATTATATTATATTGCAATATAGTCCGTGGGTTCAATTTAAAATTATAAAACTAATAGTCCCTTTCACTTTTCTGAAGCTGATTCAAATATCACAATAACAATTTACATATAAGCTCTTCATACAACCAACTGAACTCGCGATCGTGGCCTGCTTTATCTCAAAGCGATTGTTGTCGTATTGAAATGAAATTGGGTCGGCTTTGGGTAAATTTCATAACACTGCCCCCTTTAATTCTGACCGTCCCGATGAGAAACATTCCCTCCATGGTAGGGAGCGAGTCGATCTAAATGAACCACCTTCATTTTAGCCTTGGGGTTTCGACGGATCCGGTAGACGACATCATTCAGCCTCTTGACCACATCGTATGGACCATCCCAGGCGTGTGTAGGCTTTGGGGATTTACCCTTGCTCCGTTGGGGGTTGTACAGCCAGACTTTGTCCCTCTCCTGGAACCCGACTGAATTGGCCTTGAGGTCGTATCTCGTCTTCATCCGGTCACTGGTGGCCCACATCTGCGTTCGGGCTAATTCCTGTATTGCCAGCATGTTATGTCGGAGTTGGTCGGCATAATCCTCGATATCTTAGGGAGGTTCTTCGGGGGAGCCAAATGCCAAATCGCAGGGAAATCGCAGCTCCTTTCCGAATAGGACCCTGGCTGGGGTCAGGCCTGTAGTATTATGTACGGCAGAGCGATATGCCAACAGGAATAGGGGAATATGCTCATCCCAATCACGCTGGTTATTGCTGAAGACCTTGGATAGGTGTTGTTCCAAGGTCCTGTTGAATCTTTCCACCATTCCGTCTGACTGTGCGTGTAATGGTGTTGTTCTCGTTTTCCTGAGTTTTCCTGATCCCCAACATCGTGCAGACCTTCTGGAATACATTCGATTCGAAGTCACGCCCCTGGTCTGAATGTAATTCCATCGGAACGCCAAACCTGCAGAATAGTTGTTCTACTAGAACCGTCGTTACCGTGGTTGCCTCTTGGTTGGGTATCGCATATGCCTCAGGCTATTTGCTGAAGTAATCCATTGCGACCAGAATGTATTTGTTCCCCCTCTCAGTTTCGAGAAACGGACCGGCGACATCGATGGCAATTCTTTCAAATGGAACGCCCACATTGTACTGCTGCATTCTGCCCTTGGTCCGGGTCTTCGGGCCCTTACTGGCTGCACAGATGGCACATTTGCGGCACCAAGCTCTGTCGTCTTCGAAGTAATTCACCCATTAGTACCGCTGGCGAACTTTGTCAAGGATTTTATTCATGCCCAGGTGGCCACCAGTAATCCCATCATGTACTTCGGTCAGGATGGCTGGTACCTTTCTCTTCGGAACTACCAGTTGAGACTTGGTTTCTCGTCCATCAGCGCTTTCCCAGACTCGCTTGAGCAGTCTTAGAGAGTCCCATTGAGCACATAACGATTTCAGCACGCCGGAATATCTAGCTACCTCGTCCCATCGTGGCCTGGGTGCCCCCCTCATTTTGAGTGACAAGATTAGTTCGATGTCTGGATCAGCCATTTGGTCCTGGATGCACTGTTCCGTTGTCAAGTCTTCATTGGCCTGCACTCGGATCTGCCTGATAGAGATACCCGCTCACTGTTCCGTCTTCAGACAATGTCCGCATTCCGCTCTTCAGGGTCTTTTGGATAGGGCATCGGCATTATTGTGCAAACGGCCGGCACGGTGTTCCACCTTGAAGTCGTATTGCTGTAATTTCTCCATCCATCTGGCCAGTTGTCCTTCCGGTGTCTTCATGTCCAGCAGCCATTTGAGTGCGGCATGATCTGTTCGGATTAAGAAATGACGACCATAGAGGTATTTGTGGAAATGGTCTAAGGGCCTTATTATTGCAAGAAGTTCTTTTCTGGTGAAGCAATAATTTCTTTCCGGTTTCGAGAATCCACGGTTGTAATAATCAATCACGCTCTCTTCACCATCTTGCACCTGGGATAGGACGGCCCCCAAACCTGTGTTGCTGGTGTCGGTGTCTAAGATGAACTTGCCGGACTGTCTATTAAAGGCTAGGATTGGGCTGGAACATAGTGCTGCCTTCTTTCTCAGTGGTCTGCCAATGTAGAGGGGCGGCGATGGTGGCAAATTCCTCAACAAAACGCCGGTAGTATGAACAAAGGCCCAAGAAGCTTCGGAGTTCATGCTTGTCTCTTGGGCCTGGCCAATCACGGATCGCTTCTATCTTGTCTTCGTTGGTGCGGATTCCTGACTCGGACACTACGTGGCCCAAAAACTCTACTTCTTTTTGGAACAAGGAACACTTCTTCGGATTGAGTCTCAGGTTGGCGTTATTAATTCTGGAGAATACTTCGCCCAGGTTCTTCAGATGGTCGTCGAATGTCTGGCCCATGACTAGATTGTAGTCGAGGTACACTAAGCACGTCCTCCATGTTAACCCGCTCAGTACATACTCCATTAGCCTCTCAAATGTAGCGGATGCATTACATAGCCCAAAGGGCATGACCGTGAACTGAAACAGCCCTTTACTGGTGGAGAACGCTGTCTTCTCTCTGTCGTTTGCGAGTAGACCAACCTGCCAATATCCACTTTTTAGGTCTAGTGTGGAGAACCAATGGGAGCCTGCTAGTGTGGTCAAAGTGTCATCGATTCGGGGTAGTGGATAGCTGTCTTTCTTTGTGACGTCATTCAGATTTCTGTAATCCACACAAAATCGGGTGTTGGTGCGACCGGTGGTTCTATCTTGACTGTTAAAAAATTTGCCAGTGCTTTGTGATAAATTGCTTGGCTTTCTTCTGGTTCTCTGGTGTCAGGTGTGTCAAATGGTCAGTAAAGTTATGTAGGATCTCTTTACTGGGCCCTGTCTCCTTCACCGACGTCTGGTACTCTTCTTCGCAATTGATGATGGACTCTACTGGCTCGAAACAAGCTATCTCTTGACCATTGGCAATTCTGATGTCGTTGTTGGACAAATTCAGGACTCTGATTGGTATCTCTCGTCCGGTTTTAACTATAGCTCGTCCAGCTAAGTAGTCATGAGTTGAGTGTACGCGCTCCACCATTCCAACGCAGTTCCCAGGATTGCTGTCTAGCTGCCCATTAATAATCGGTTCAGTTCGACCGGGAATTCTAGCTGAAGACTTTGCCACAATTTTTATGGGGGTGACTGATGTGTTGACGGGCTGTATCAATACAAATTCGTCATTTAGGAACCGAAGAACATCATATCTAGGGTTGAACATAAATCCATGCTGGCTAATTAGGTCATGCCCAGTATAAAATCGTCTTCAATATTCGCTACCAGGACCCTATGCCAGATCATGTTGTCCCTATCTGTAGCACGACATCTTCCTCACCCTGTATTGACATGGACTCGCCGGTGACTGTTCTGAGCGGGATGTTATTTTTAAATGGCCGAATTTCTGATGCTCTCAATACCCTGGACTTGGCAATGGACACAGCGGCGCCGGTACCGATGGTGATGGTAACTGCTCGCCCATTAATGGTGCCTCTGATGACTAGGCTGCCGCTATCTCGACAAAATCCCCGGATGTATACTGTCCTGGGGGCTGGTGGAGGGTGAGTCAGCATTCGCCCCCTTATGATGACTGGTTGGAGTTTCCCTGGTTGGTAAGGTCGGTTTGTAGCCACCCCTGGTTGGTGATCGTTCCGGTAGCCTTACTCGGCAGTCACGTTGGAAATGTCCTGTCCGTCCGCAGCCTTAACATGCCCACCTGGTGCCAGTTCTTTGTGACCGTTCTAATATTTTGTTCAGACCAGCCAGCAGCGCTTGAAATGGTGACTCTGACTCATCCTGGTTAAAGGAAACTGCTCGGACCCTCGGCTTGGACATGTTTATGACGGCCTCTACTTCCAAAGCCCGAAGTAAAGCTTCATTACTTTTCTTGACGCCACTTAGTCTTAGATTTCGTTGTACTTCCACATCTCTGATGCCGTTTATGAAACTCTCTGTGGTCAACTGGTCTTTCGTTTCCTCAGGCAGGTCTGGGTAGGACAAGTGAACTAACCGTCTAATCTCTGCTTTGAATTCTTGGAGGCTTTCTCCGGATTTTTGCGTTTTTCCACTCAGTTGGACTTGGTATACCTGGATCAAGGATTGATTGTCGTATCGTTTGTCCAGGATGACCTTAACGAAATTACCAGAGAGGTAGATTTTTCTTGATTATCCCATCCATTCGCTGTAGGCACTACTGCGTCAAATTGCCGTTTATACATGGGCCAAGATAAACTGCCGTCGAATGTGGGTGGTTTACTAAAGGAACCTTTGGTACTCATGGTGTGCTGGTATTTTCCTCGCTGTAAGTCCTGTTGCATTTTCTTGATTTCTGTTTATACCTTGTTTTGGATGGCACTGATTTCAACTTTTACCTGGCTTTGGATGGAATCGAGGTCATCTACTTTGGTTTCAAGAGTGTCGACTGTATTTTTTATGGTCTTAATGTCATCATTTATTTCTTTTATGTCTGACTCAACAATTTGCATTCTGTCATTAACTGTTTCATTAACTTGTGCTACTATTTGCATTAATTGTTCAAATTGCAGTTGTCTTTTCTCTTAAGTTTCGTGTCGTTTTAATTCAATTTGATCTTGTTTTTATTCAAAATTCGAGAATAATCCTTCAGTTAAATTATGTTGTTCACTTTTCATTGTGGAAACTAGATTTTGTTGTTTTTCTTCCGTCGTAGTAACAAGATTTTCTAAATCTATTTTACGTTTTTCATCGAAAGATTTCACTAACCTTTGTTTAATTTCTTCTTGATGTTGTTTCTCTTTCTTGTCACGTTTTTCTAGAATCTGTGCTATTATTGTCTGATCCTTCGTAACCTGCTTGATTATTTTTTTGGTAGTATCGTCCATCTTTTCCATTCTACGAGTTTCCATAAATCATATTACTATTTTAACTGCACTTAATCCTTCACTTCTGGTCACCAAATTGCAATATAGTTCGTGCGTTCAATTTAAAATTATAACACTAATATTCACTTTCACTTTTCTAGAAACTTTTATTTACATCGCATATACAACAGCTGATTCAAATATCACAATAACAATTTACATATAAGCTCTTCGTACAACCAACTGAACTCGCGATCATGGCTTGCTTCCTTTATAAAACCAGCAATGAAAATTCTCGCAAAAATAATCATCACTCCTACAGGTGCCGAGTCTTTTCGAGAACCATTTTTTATCTCAAAGCGATTGTTTACGTACTGAAATGAAACAGAGTCGGCTTTGGGTAAATTTCGTAACAATATTAAAATTGCTGAACTAAGCGAATCAAATTAAAAAAACAACAAATATTGAAAATTAATGCGAGCTAATTATTAAGAGCAGCATTTATGAACCCCACTGTACACTAACATGACAAATACAGGATTTAAAGAGAAAAAATATTAATTTCTATAAATTAATATTCACAAAAAATAATAAACTACACGTTTATAGAGACAGACTGTATATCTGTATCATAAATCAGATGCGAATGATTGGAAAATTCCTTAAATGACAAAAAATATCCGGTAAACATTGACAAACTGAACGAGTTTTTATTATTGAAATAAACAAAACGGCGATCGCTTCAAAAATTAAACTAGTGCAATGTTAAGAGATTACTAGTAATTGAGAATATACATATATAAATATAAAGGCTGTCTCTTTTAAACCCAAAAAATACAGTGTTCTGAACACGTCCTATATATGAAACCACAAAATATTGCAGTTGAGTACACATTAATTATTAATATCTATGTGCTTTGTTAATGTGACAAAGTGTTTGTTTAATATTGTTACGAAATTTACCCAAAGCCGACCCTGTTTCATTTCAGTGCGTAAAAAATCGCTTTGAGATAAAAAATGGTTCTCGAAAAGACTCGGCACCTGGAGGAGTGATGATTTTTGCGAGAATTTTCATTACTGGTTTTATAAAGGAAGCAGGCAACGATCGCGTGTTCAGTTGGTTGTACGAAGAGCTTATATGTAAAATTGTTATTGTGATATTCGAATCAGCTGTTGTATATTCGATGTAAATAAAATTTTCTATAAAAGTGAAAGTGAATATTAGTATTATAATTTTAAATTGAACGCACGAACTATATTGCAATTTGGTAACCAGAAGTGAAGGATTAAGTGCAGTTAAAATCGTAATTTGATTTATGGAAACTCGTAGAATGGAAAAGATGGACGAAACTATCAAAAAAATAGTCAAGTAGGTTACGAAGGATCAGACGAAAAAATACCACAGATTCTAGAAAAACGTGACAAGAAGAAGAAACAACTTCAAGAAGAAATTAAACAAAGGTTAGTGAAATCTTTTGATGAAAAACGTAAAATAGAATTAGAAAATCTTGTCACTACGATGGAAGAAAAACAACAAAATCTAGTTTCCACGATGAAAAGTGAACAACATAATTTAATTAAAGGATTGTTCTCGAAATTTGAATAAAAACATGATCACATTGAATTAAAACGACACGAAACTGAAGAGAAAAGACAACTGCAATTTGAACAATTAATGCAGATAGTAGCACAAGTTAATGAAACAGTTAATGACAGAATGCAAATAGTTGAATCAGACATAAAAGAAATAAATGATGACATTAAGACCATAAAAAATACAGTGGACACTCTTGTAACCAAAGTAGATGACCTCGATTCCATCCAAAGCCAGGTAATTGTTGAAATCAGTGCAATCCAAAACAAGGTAGAAACAGAAATCAAAAAAATGCAACAGGACTTACAGCGAGGAAAATACCAGCACACCGTGAGTACCAAAGGTTCCTTTAGTAAACTACCCACATTGGACGACAGTTCATCTTGGCCCATGTATAAACGGCAATTTGAGGCAGTGGCTACAGCGAATGAATGGGTTAATCAAGAAAAATCTACCTCTCTGGTAATTTCGTTAAGAGGTCCGGTCCTAGAACTCCTTCAAAGCATTCCAGTCGATGAACAAGGGAATTTCGACAAGATCATCGCCATCCTGGACAAACAATACGACAATCAATCCTTGAGCAACGTATACCAAGTCCAACTGAGTGGAAAAACGCAAAAATCCGGTGAAAGCCTCCAAGAATTCGAAGCAGAGATTAGACGGTTAGTTCACTTGTCCTACCCAGACCTGCCTGAGAAAACGAAAGACCAGTTGACCACACAGAGTTCATAAACGGCATCAGAGATGTGGAAGTACAACGAAATCTAAGACTAAGTTGCGTCAAGAAAAGTAATGAAGCTCTACTTCGGGCTTTGAAAGTAGAGGCCGTCATAAACATGTCCAAGCCGAGGGTCCGAGCAGTTTCCTTTAACCAGGAAGAGTCAGTCACCATTTCAAGCGCTGCTGGCTGGTCTGAACAAAATATTAGAACGGTCACAAAGAACTATCACGAGGGGGGTATGTTAAGGCTGCGGACAGACAGGACACTTCCAACGTGACTGCCGAGTAAGGTTACCGGAACGATCACCAACCAGGGATAGCCAACAAATCGACCTTACCAACCAGGGAAACTCCAACCAGTCAGCATAAGGGGGCGAATGCTGACTCACCCTACACCAGCCCCCAAGACAGTATACATCCGGAGATTTTGCCGAGATAGCGGCAGCCTAGTCATCAGAGGCACCATCAATGGGCGAGCAGTTACCATAATTCCTGGTAGCGAATATTGAGGACGATAATATACTGGGTATGTACCTAATTAGCCAGCATGGATTTATGTTCGACCCGAGATATGATGTTCTTCGGTTCCTAAATGAGGAATTTGTATTCACACGGTCCGTTAACAGCTCATCGACCTCCATAAAACTTGTAGCAAAATCTCCAGCCATAATTTCCGCTCAAACGGAACAGATTATTCATGGGCAGATAGAAAGCAATCCTTGGAGCTGCGTTGGAATGGTGGAGCCCGTACACTCAACTCATGACTACTTAGTTGGACGGGCTGTAGTTAAAACCGGACGAGATATACCAATCAGAGTCCTGAATTTGTCCAACAACGACATCAGAATTGCCAATGGTCAAGAGATAGCTTGTTTCGAGCCACTAGAGATCATCATCAATTGTGAAGAAGAGTACCAGACGTCGGTGAAGGAGACAGGGCCCAGTAAAGAGTTCCTGCAACACTTTGCTGACCATTTGACACACCTGACACCAGAGAACCAGAAGAAAGCCAAGCAATTTATCACAAAGCACTGGTAAATTTTTAAACGGTCAAGATAGAACCACCGGTCGCACCAACATCATCCAGCATCGAATATATACCGGAAAGGCTCAACCCATCAGAATACCACCTAGACGACTACCATTGGGGCAACAACAGGCAGTCGAGGAAAACATCGAGTCCATGTTACAAAATGGAGTTATTGAGCCATCCATCAGCCCATGGTCTGCTCCCGTCGTGCTAGTTATAAAGAAGGATGGAACCATCCGATTTTGTGTAGATTACAGAAAGCTGAATGACGTCACGAAGAAAGACAGCTATCCACTATCCCGAATCGATGACACTTTGACCACACTAGCAGGCTCCCGTTGGTTCTCCACACTAGACCTAAAAAGTGGATATTGGCAGGTTGGTCTACACGCAATCGACAGAGAGAAGACAGCGTTCTACATCAGTAAAGGGCTGTTTCAGTTCACCGTCATGCCTTTTGCGTTATGTAATGCACCCGCTACATTTGAGAGGCTAATGGAGTATGTACTGAGCGGGTTAACATAGAGGACGTGCTTAGTATACCTCGACGACATTCTAGTCATGGGCCAGACATTCGATGACCATCTGAAGAACTTGGGCGAAGTTTTTTCCAGAATTAATAACGCCAACCTGAGACTCAATCCGAAGAAGTGTTCCTTGTTCCAAAAAGAAGTAGAGTTTTTGGGCCACGTAGTGTCCGAGTCAGGAATCCGCACCAACGAAGACAAGATAGAAGCGATCCGTGATTGGCCAGGCCCAAGAGACAAGCATGAACTCCGAAGCTTCTTGGGCCTTTGTTCATACTATCGGCGTTTTGTTGAGGGATTTGCCACCATCGCTACCCCTCTACATCGGCAGACCACTGAGAAAGAGATCTTCCATTGAAATCAGGATTGCGAAACATCATTCAGGCGACTGAAGGCTGCCCTATGTTCCAGCCCAATCCTAGCCTTTCCTACACAGTCCGGCAAGTTCATCTTAGCCACCGACAACAGCAGCACAGGTTTGGGGGCCCAGGTGCAAGATGGTGAAGAGAGCGTGATCGAGTATTACAGCCGTGGATTCTCGAAACCGGAAAGAAATTATTGCGTCACCAGAAAAGAACTTCTTGCAATAATAAGGGCTGTAGACCATTTCCACAAATACTGCTATGGTCGTCATTTCTTAATCCGAACAGATCAGGCCGCATTCAAATGGCTGCTGGACATGAAGACACTGGAAGGACAACTGGCCAGATGGATGGAGAAATTACAGCAATACGACTTCAAGGTGGAACACCGTGCCGGCCGTTTGCACAATAATGCCGATGCCCTATCCAAAAGCCGTTGCCAGCGGGGGTATGGAATTTTGAGTTTCGAGATTCAATTTCAGTCAATTAATAATTGTAATAGAAATCTTTGAAATTATAGATCCAACAGACAATTTAATGAGTTTTTTAATTTTGAAAATATAATTTGTTGAAAATGTGTTTGTATTACATGCGTGCTACTTCTGCAATCGTGGCACTGACAACTATTCCCATTGAAAATGCTTAATCAGATGAACTAAAAGACAATACAAACACTTTTACCATAGACAGCATAGCTCCAACTGAGACATTTGGATTCGGAATCAACCTAGGCCTCGATGAATCTATTGTAACTCCTCACCATTAAACTGTAGGCTACAAATGTGGATCCTCTACTACTACCACAAACAACACAGGTCGGAGTAGTCGTATAGAGATAATGTGGGTACCTGGCATCTATTATGCTATCGCCGAAGGTTGTACATGCTAAACACCATAACTAAATGTTACAACCTGTTAACTGATACACATGGTGCTGCATTAAATCCTCAAAATTGAGAATCTTCCAACACTACAGACACATCAACAACGAGGACGATATTTCAAGTGCCTTCCAGCAAATCAAGCACTCGGATGACTCAACTGGACAATTTAAAACATGGATTGCACCTCACAACACCTAACCTCGTTAACTAACCCTTCTTATTATCCCCAAATTTAAACTGCAATCAACTAACTTCTAAGCCCTTCTTTTAATGACTCTCGCGCTGTCAACCAACAATACTATACCACACTGCCCGTCTAACCATAATTACACTGTGCGTAGAAGTTACTTCTCTAAAATTCGTTTTCATGCGACAAACTACTATAAGTGAAAGCGAACATTCCATTCTTTATCGCCAATCTGTGTATAGGCTAGTTGCGGCTTAACCATTCGGAATTGAACAGGGGCAGAGCGATACAGCCCCACAAAACAAATAAACTGTTGTGTATCGGACCGAATCTATGTAGGCTAATGTTCTTGAGGTCGCTGAATCCGAATCCGAGGTCAGTTTGACCTCATCAGGTCAGGGTCAAGGTCCTTCTAAGGTCAAATTACCATAATCTAATCAACAAATCAGAAAAAAAATCATATAAGAATTTTTGGGGACGCTGAATAGGAATCCGGGGTCGGTTTGACCTCATCAGTTCAGGTACAAAGTCAAGCCAAGATCAAATCTCCAAAATCTAATCAAAATACCATACTGACAAAGTCATACTGAGATATTTCTAAAGTCAAGGACATCGAGTTTTTATTTTTAAGTCTCCATAAGATCTTTTGTTGAATAAATAAGGAGCCAGAGATTAATATAGTTATCATGTTGTTATATGCTTTACTAGTCCCACGGGATGGCTATTAAATTTGAACAAATAATCGTCAAAAATGTAAGATTTGGTAAACCCAATAAGAATGGAGCTCGTTCACTAAAAGTTGTACTGACTAACTCTTTTGACGTCATTAATATTTTGAAAACCAAGTTTAAAGTTACTAAATCTAAAAATATATTTATATCTTCCGATCTGACTCCCCGGCAACTAGACAAACTCAACATAGTGAAAAGTGACCTTAGAATATGCCAACAACAAGGTGAACAAGATTCATTTATAAAATATGTAAAAGGTATACGGAAATTTCCATAAAAGGTAATTCGTCTCAAAAAAACTTACCACATGCCAGTCACCATCTTTATCAATTTCTTAACAAAATGTCGGTGGTTAAGGAGTAAACTATAAGCTCTAGATATAGCTGTAGCTCAATGTGATTATCAAATAATAATTTTTACAGAAACTTGGTTAACTTGTGATTAAAATGATGCTGAATTAGGATTGTATGGGTATTTTGTGTTTAGAAGTGACCGCAATTCTGTTCTTACTGGAAAAACTAGAAGTGGCGTGTCTTAATTGCCTGTAAAAGTAACTTAAATGTGCAAAAGGTAATAACTCCCGATTGTGAAATTGACCAAATCTTTGTAAAGTTAAAGATTAATAATATGTGCATTATTTTGTGTGAAGTTTATATACCTCCTGTTTCGAACATATACAGTTCAGTTGAATACATTATGGAAGAATTTGGAAACTTACTACTGTGTGGTGATTACAATATACCAAATGCTTTATGCAGTAATGATAACCTTGGTTTAGTTGTGGAATGCTCGGATGACTCTCCTGCAATGTATTTATCTAATTCGTTCGGTTTCTTCAATATGTTACAAATTAATTATACACCTAATAGCCGCAATGTTTTCTAGTTTTACCTTTTAGAAATTTAAATAATGTCGATGTAGCTATTCCACTTGATACATTGTTTGATAATAGTATACATCATTCGGCCATTGTTTTAAAATTACCTGGTTGTAGAAAAAACGATCTAAATTATGAGGAATTTTATTTTGATTTTAGAAAGGCAAATTATATAGGATTAAATGATTACTTTGCTGGCACTAAGTGGGAACTACTTTTGTAAAACCTACATGATGTTAATCACACTGTAGCGGTATTTTATTATATTATATGTACTGGTTTTGACTCATTCATCCTAATTAAGAAATTCAAAACCACTTCATTTCCAGTTTGGTTTAATGGCAAATTAAAGCGGTTAACTTATTTAAACCAGAAAATGCATCGGAAATATAAATTGTCTGGAAAGAGAGATGATTACTTAAGATTTTCTCATTTGAGACCTGAATGCAAACAACTTTCCGCTCAGTCTTATACGACTACTTAAATAGTATTGTATTTTTCGAAATTTATAAATAATAAAAGAAAATTTCATAGTCTGCCTTCTATTGCGTTCTATGGCCATAGCTCAGGTGATTCTAATCAGGATATAGTTAATTTATTTGGTACGTTTTTCTCCACTATATATAGAAGTTCAAATTCTAAAATGTCAAATCCCAATTTTTAATTACAAGCAGAACATTGATGTTCATACTGAGGATTCAGACATAATTCAAAATGTTTTAAATATGCCATGGAAACTATGCATTGGTCCAGATTGCCTATCACCATTTGTGTTTAAGCATTGTATATTTACCCTTCTGAATCCTATTCATTACTTATTTAATCTATCGTCAAGCTCTAGTATTTTTCAAAAATTTTGGAAAACTAGTTATTTAGTACCTATATTCAAGTTCGAGAATGAAAATATTATCGACCTGTCTGAAACCAATCAGCCTTACTTAAATTATTTGATTGCCTTGTTAATAATTTTTTTATGAGGAATTGTATAGACTTAGTTGATTATCAGCAGCATGTTTTTTGCAATGGAATACAAGAATCAGGTTGACGCCATCTACACAGACTTCTCTAAAGCCTTTGATTGAGTTAAACATGATCTACTTATTGCTAAACTACAAGGTTATGGATTTGGGGGTAAAGTGCTTGAGTGGATAAATAGCTTTCTTATCGGTAGGTCCCAGCATGTGAAATTTGGAAATTGTCTATCTCAGTGCGTATCTGTGACATAAGGAGTTCCTCAGGGGTCTCATAATGGACCTACATTATTTAACATGTTTGTAAATGACATATCTTCAATTAATATAAATAGCAAGATTCTTATGTTTGCCGACGATCTTAAATTTTTTCGAATAATTAACAACTTAACTGATGCCACTCTGTTACAAAATGATCTCATATGCTTATCCAGTTGGTGTGATGTAAATATGCTTTCCTTAAATGTAAAAATTTTAAAATTACTTTCTGTAGGACTAGACAACTTGTGAAATATTTTTATAATAAAAACTATATACTTCTACAAGAACAATGCGATATCTAAAATTTAGGAATTTGGTTTGACTCAAAATTAACTTTCAAACATCATATTAACGATATTACAACTAAGTCTTTAAAAATTTTAGGATTTGTTCTTAGAAATAGCAATCAGGTTTCTATACAAACCTTGAAGTTGTTATATTTTCACTTAGTTCGATCTATTTTGGAATATGGTTCACTTATTTGGTCGCCTTCATGTAATACTGATGACTTCGTATCCGAGATCGTCGGCTAGGTCGTTCTCCGCTTGGTCTGCTCTCCGTGGCGTCTGAAGTGGAAGTGAGCTCCGATATGTGCGCGCCGCTATTTATGCCATCTCCCGAGTCCCCTCCTATTTCTTTGCCCCGCCCCCGATTGTGTTGAGGGGGCGGTGCCGTTTGTTTTGATTGGGTGACACCATTGCGTTGTCTCAAATTGTACCGATGACGTGGTTCTCTTTGTACCGAGGGCGGCCGCAGATGTTCGTTAGAAGGGTGGGCGTCCTGATAGTTAGCTACGAGTGACGGAATGCAGCGTTGTGGTATTGTTGCGCTCTCTTTTAGTTTGTTTTCTTTTCCCGTAGGTTGTTCTTCCAGGCTTGATGCAGGTGTAGAACTTCGTAACGGTTATTCATTTCTCCTTCCTTTTCAATTTCTATAGCTTCCCTAATTGTTCTTCTTTTGAAGTTGTTTTCTGTTGCCAGATGCTTAGAGCCCTCAAAGTTTATTCTATGACCTGTTTGCTGTTGATGTTGGAACAGGGGTTGTGGTCTTGTTTCGTTTGCTGAGTTTGTGCTCTTCGATTCGGGGTTCGATCCTACGGTTTGTTTGACCTACATATGCTTGCTCGCATCCGCCGCAAGGTATCTTGTAGACTCCGTGACTTTCTAGTCGACGTTGGTCTTTGGGATTGCCTAGAATGCTTTTCATCGTCTCATGAGGTTTGTAGGAAGTTTTGATGTTGCTTTTCCTAAGGATTCTTCCGATCCGATCTGTCACTCCTTGTATGTACGGAAGGGTGGTCGCTGCCTTTGGGGGGTCTTGTTGGGTTTCTTCGTACCTTGGTAGTTCTTGTTGATTCAGGGCTCGTCGTATGGTGTTGTTGCTGTACCCATTCCTCCTCAAGGTCTGTGAGATGGTGTTTAGTTCCTGTTGTTTGTGTTTGGCGTCTGCAATGCGTCGTGACCTACATATAAGTGTATTTGCTACTGCTTGCATTTGCGAGGGATGATGGTGGGATTTAGCATTAAGGTATCTGTCGGTGTGTGTCGGCTTTCGATAGACTGTGTGTTCTAGCTTCCCTATTGTTTTCCTTTTTAAGTAGATGTCCAGAAAAGGAAGGCATCCATCTTCTTCCATCTCCATGGTGCATTGGATCCTTTCGTGTAGAGAGTTTGCTAGGTGTAGGAAATTGCTGAGTTCCGTATCCCCATGAGGCCACACTATCAAGATATCGTCTACGTATCGTAGCCAGACTATTGGTTTCAGGTGGGTTGTGTTTAAAAGGGCCGTTTCGAAATAAGACATGAAGAGGTTTGCCACCGCTGTTGAGAGCGCCGAGCCTATAGCTGCACCGTCGACCTGTCTATAAAGTTGCCTGTCAAAGGAAAAATATGTGTTTTTGAGGTAATGTTCCGCTAGTTGTATGATGTGCGCAGGAAGGTCTTCATTCATGGCAATTTGGTCCAAGGCTTCGTCGACGGGGATACTTGGGTAAAGTGATTTGACGTCGAGACTTGCGAGGCGGTCTTCTTCTTGTAAGTTTAGGTCCCCTATTGTTATGAGTAGATGTTCGGAATTTTTTTATACAGGGACAAAACTTTCAACGGACGAACACCCGGACCATCAAGAGAGCTACACATAGTTTCGTCTGGGCCAACTTGTTTTCAAACATTGTACACCTCTACGGGGAGGAGACACTCAAATCCATCAAGCTCTACGAAAAGCTTAGGAGAAGAAATACCACACTCCTGTGCGATATCTAATTCCTGATAAAATGCAGAGACGAAAATCTCCTTCCATCTTTCATCAAGCTTTCCTACACACCCATAGTAAGAAAACCGACACCATCCTCAACAATGCCAGAAGAGGGCTACTGCGCGAGGAAATACACCGGACAAGACGACACTTAGCCATGACCGAGAGGGATCTACTGACTTCACACTTGTAACTCAGCAACACCCTCCACGGACTAATCTGGACGTCAACAGAACAACTAATTTTCTTTCGAACAGAAACAGACAAAGAACTCTAAACAGCCAGACTAAACAAGAAACATCAAAACCTTGCTAGGAAGGCCGTAAAGATCACAAATACTAGGCCGCTAGACTATGACAAAGTGGTCCACAACGTTTCTAACTATCCACTCTCCGCTGCCGAGAAACAGATCCTGTGTAAAGGCTTCAACTTCGCAATATCTCCAACAATCATACCGGTGATATCATCTCTGGCGAAGAATCAACACTACACCACGTCGAACCGGAGAAAGCTGAAGAAATAAGGCAAGACGTAGCAAGAATCCTGCGGTCTGCTAAAAAACCAGAGCCAAACGTATCCAGGGCAGAACACCAAGCACTCACTAACCTCAGGAAAAACAAAGACATCACAATCCTACCAGCGGACAAGGGAAACGCCACGGTAGTCATGAACACAAAGGACTACAACTCAAAAATGAAAGAAATTCTACTGGACCAAACCTATAAACCAATAAAGAGAGACCTGACAACCTACTTGGAAAAAACAACCAAATCCAAGATTCAGGCTCTCATACCAAATGAGGACATACGCAAAAGACTCATCCCGAGAGAAAAATCCAGTAGATGCCCCAAGCTGTACGGTCTGCCAAAAATTCACAAGGAAGGAGTCCCGATGCGCCCGATAGTTAGTGCTTTCAATTCACCTTTTCAACAACTCGAGAAGTACCTCGCAGCAGCCATGCAACCTTTAGTCGAAAATGCCGCATCCTACGTAAAAAATTCCGAACATCTTCTCATAACAACAGGGGACCTAAACTTACAAGAAGAAGACCGCCTCGCAAGTCTCGACGTCAAATCACTTTACCCAAGCATCCAAATTGCCATGACCTTCCTGCGCACGTCGTACAACTCGCGGAACATTGCCTCAAAAACACATATTTCTCCTATGACAGGCAACTTTACAGACAGGTCGACGGTGCACCTATGGGCTCGGCGCTCTCACCAGCGGTGGCAAACCTCTTCAAGGCTTATTTCGAAACGGCCCTTTTAAACACAGCCCCCCTGAAACCAAAAGTCTGGCTACGATACGTAGACGATATCTTGATAGTGTGGCCTAATGGGGATACGAAACTCAGCAATTTCCTACACCTGGCAAACTCTCTACACGAAAGGATCCAATTCACCATGGAGATGGAAGAAGATGGATGCCTGTAAAGGAACGGTCGCCTGACGTTTCGCCAAAATTTCACTTGGCATTTTCATGAGGCTTTTCCTCTTCTTCCAACACGAAGGGTGGCTGCAGGTTCGGACCTTTCCGGACTACTTCGTATCCGAGATCGTCGGCTAGGTCGTTCTCCGCTTGGTCTGCTCTCCGTGCCATCTGAAGTGGAAGTGAGCTCCGATATGTGCGCGCCGCTATTTATGCTATCTCCTGAGTCCCCTCCTATTTATTTGCCCCGCCTCCGATTGTGTTGAGGGGGGGTGCCGTTTGTGTTGATTGGGTGACACCATTGCGTTGTCGCAAATTGTACCGATGACGTGGTTCTGTTCGGACGTAGACGATATCTTGATAGTGTGGCCTCATGGGGATACGGAACTCAGCAATTTCCTACACCTGGCAAACTCTCTACACGAAAGGATACAATTCACCATGGAGATGGAAGAAGATGGATGCCTTCCTTTTCTGGACATCTACTTAAAAAGACAACAACAGGGAAGCTAGAACACACAGACTATCGACAGATAACTTAATGCTAAATCCCACCATCATCCCTCCCAAATACAAGCAGTAGCAAATACACTTATATGCATGTCACGACGCATTGCAGACGCCAAACACAAACAACAGGAACTAAACACCATCTCACAGACCTTGAGGAGGAATGGGTACAGCAACAACACCATACGACGAGCCCTGAATCAACAAGAACTACCAAGACACGAAGAAACCCAACAAGACCCCCCAAAGGCAGCGACCACCCTTCCCGTACATACAAGGAGTGACAGATCGGATCGGAAGAACCCTTAGGAAAGCAACATCAAAACTTCCTACAAACCTCATAAGACGATGAAAAGCATTCTAGGCAATCCCAAAGACCAACGTCCACTAGAGAGTCACGGAGTCTACAAGATACCTTGCGGCGGATGCGAGCAAGCATATGTAGGTCAAACAAACCGTAGGATCGAAGCCCGAATCGAAGAGCACAAACTCAGCATACGAAACAAGACCTCAACCTCGGCCCTGTTCCAACATCAACAGCAAACAGAACATAGAATCAACTTTGAGGGCTCTAAGCATCTGGCAACAGAAAACAACTTCAAAAGAAGAACAATTAGGGAAGATATAGAAATTGAAAAGGAAGGAGAAATCAGTAACCGTAACGAAGCTCTACACCTGCATCAAGCCTGGAAGAACAACTTACGGGGAAAGAAAAACAAACTAAAAGAGAGCGCAACAATACCACAACGTTGCATTCCGTCACTCGCAGCTAACTATCAGGACGTCCACCCTTCTAACGAACATCTGCGGCCACCATAGGTACAAACAGAACCACGTCATCGGTACAATTTGCGACAACGCAATGGTGTCACTCAATCAAAACAAACGGCAGCGCCCCCTCAACACAATCGGAGGCGGGGCAAAGAAATAGGTGGGGAGTCGGGAGATAGCATAAATAGCAGCGTGCACATATCGGAGCTCACTTCCACTTCAGACGCCACGGAGAGCAGACCAAGCGGAGAACGACCTAGCTGACGATCTCGGATACGAAGTCATCAGTATTACATGAAGGCGACCAAATAACTGAACCATATTCCAAAATAGATCGAACTAAGTGAAAATATAACAACTTCAAGGTTTGTATAGAAACCTGATTGCTATTTCTAAGAACAAATCCTAAAATTTTTAAAGACTTAGTTGTAATATCGTTAATATGATGTTTGAAAGTTAATTGTGAGTCAAAGCAAATTCCTAAATCTTTGATATCGCATTGTTCTTGTAGCAGTATATAGTTTATATTATAAGAATATTTCACAAGTTGTCTAGTCCTACAGAACGTAATTTTAAAACATTTAAGGAAAGCATATTTACATCACACCAACTGGATAAGCATATGAGATCATTTTGTAACAGAGTTACATCAGTTAAGTTGTTAATTATTTGAAAAATTTTGAGATCGTCGGCAAACATAAGAATCTTGCTATTTATATTAGTCATTTACAAAAATCTTAAATAATGTAAGTCCATTATGAGACCCCTGAGGAACTCCTTATGTCACAGATACGCACTGAGATAGATAATTTCCAACTTTCACATACTGGGACCTACGGATAAAAAAGCTACTTATCCACTCAAACACTTTACCCCCAATTCATAACCTTGTAGTTTAGCAATAAGTAGATCATGTCTAACTCAATCAAAGGCTTTAGAGAAGTCTGTGTAGATGGCGTCAACCTGATTCTTGTATTCCATTGCAAAAACCATGCTGCTGATAATCAACTAAGTCTATACAATTCCTCATAAAAAAATTATTAACAAGGCAATCAAATAATTTAATTAAGGCTGATTGGTTTCAGACAGCTCGATAATATTTTCATTCTCGAACTTGAATATAGGTACTCAATAACTAGTTTTCCAAAAATTGTGGAAAACACTAGAGCTTAACAATAGATTAAATAAGTAATGAATAGGTTTCAGAAGGGTAAATATACAATGCTTAAACACAAATGGTGATCGGCAATCTGGACCAATGCATAGTTTCCATGGCATATTTAAAACATTTTGAATTATGTCTGAATGCTCAATATGAACATCAATGTTCTGTTTGTAATTAAAAATTGGAATTTGACATTTTAGAACTTGAACTTCTATATGTAGTGGAGAAAAACGTACCAAATAAATTAACTATATCCTGATTAGAATCACCTGAGCTATGGCCATAGAACGCAATAGAAGGCAGACTATGAAATTTTCTTTTATTATTTATAAATTTCCAAAAATACAATACTATTTAAGTAGTTTGTATAAGACTGAGCGGAAAGTTTTTTGCATTCAGGTCTCAAATGAGAGAATCTTAAGTAATCATCTCTCTTTCCAGACAATTTATATTTCCGATGCATTTTCTGGTTTAAATAAGTTAACCGCTTTAATTTGCCATTAAACCAAACTGGAAATGAAGTGGTTTTAAATTTCCTAATTAGGATGAATGAGTCAAAACCAGTACATATAATATAATAAAATACCGCTACAGTGTGATTAACATCATGTAGGTTTGACAAAAGTAGTTCCCACTTAGTGACAGCAAAGTAATCATTTATTCCTATATAATTTGCCTTTCTAAAATCAAAATAAAAGTCCTCATAATTTAGATCGTTTTTTCTACAACCAGGTAATTTTAAAACAATGGCCGAATGATGTATACTATTATCAAACAATGGATCAAGTGGAATAGCTACATCGACATTATTTAAATTTCTAAAAGGTAAATATAGAAAAACATTGCGACTATTAGGTGTATAATTAATTTGTAACATATTGAAGAAACCGAACGAGTTAGATAAATACACTGCAGAAGAGTCATCCGGGCATTCTACAACTAAACCAAGGTTATCCATGAAGCATTTGGTATATTGTAATCACCACATAGTAGTAAGTTTCCAAATTCTTCCATAATGTTTTCAACTGAACTGCAATGAGACATGTATGTACTTACGTTGGAAGCAGGAGGTATATAAACTCCACCCAAAACAATGCACTTATTTTTGATCTTTAACGTTATAAAAGATTTGGTCAACTTCACAATCGGGAGTTATTACCTTTTGCACATTTAAGTCACTTTTACAGGCAATAAAGACACCCCCACCTCTAGTTTTACCAGTAAGAACAGAACACTTCTCAACACAACATACCCAGACAATCCTAATTCAGCATCCTTATAATCACAAGATAACCAAGTTTCTGTAAAAATTACTATTTGATAATCACATTGAGCTACAGCTATTTCTAGAGCTTTTAATTTAGTTCGTAACCCACCGACAATTTGGTAATAAATTGATAAAGATAGTGAACCTATGACATGGCATGTGGTAAGTTTTTTTGAGACGAATTAACTTTTATAGAAAAGTGTATCGGACTGGATCTATGTAGGCTTATGTTTTTGGGTCCGCTGAATCCGAATCCGGGGTCATTTTAAACTCATCAGGTCAGTGTCAAGGTCATGCCAAGGTCAAATGGCCATAATCTAATCATAAAATCTGAAAAAATTCATATAAGTGTTTCTGGTGTCGCTGAATCCTAATCCGGGGTTGGTTTGACCTCATCAGGTCCGGTTCAAGGTCAAGTCAAGGTCAAATCTCCAAAATCTAATCAAAAAATCTGAAAAAATTCATACATGTTTTTTGGGTCGCTAAATCCGAATCTGGAATCAGCTAAAGTGTTACACCAAGGTCATACTGACATGTTTTTAATGTCAATGACATCGAGTTTTTTTTGTTTTAGTCTATTGGTTCAACTACAACGCAAGATCGAATTAACTTGAAAGAAATTAACGAAACAAATTGTGGTAAATTAAGAGGTCTTTTAGATCTCTGAGACCGAATCGGTTTATTTTTATTTTGAGTCAGTCTCGAGATTATTAGCTCAAATTTAATAGCCATCCCGTGGGACTAGTAAAGCAAATAACAACATGATAACTATATTAATCTCTGGCTCCTTGTTTATTCAACAAAAGATCTTATGGAGACTTGAAAATAAAAACTTGATGTCCTTGACTTTAGAAATATCTCAGTATGACTTTGTCAGTATGGTATTTTGATTAGATTTTGGAGATTTGAACTTGGCTTGACTTTGTACCTGAACTGAGGAGGTCAAACCGACCCCGGAATCCGATTCAGCGACCCCAAAAATTCTTATATGATTTTTTTCTGATTTGTTAATTAGATTATGGTAATTTGACCTTGGAAGGATCTTGACCCTGATTCAGCGCCCCAAGAACATTAGCCTACATAGGTTCGGTCCGATGCACAAGAGTTTATGTGTTTTGTGGGGCTGTATCGCTCTGCACCTGTTCAATTCCGAATGGTTAGGCCGCAACTAGCGTATACACAGATTGGCGATAACGAATGGAATGTTTGCTTTCACTTATAGTAGTTTGTCGCATGAAAACGAATTTTAGAGAATTAACTTCTACGCACAGTGTAATTATGGTTAGACGGGCAGTGTGGTATAATATTGTTGGTTGACAGCGCGAGAGTCATTAAAAGAAGGGCTTAGAAGTTAGTTGATTGCAGTTTAAATTTGGGGATAATAAAAAGGGTTAGTTAACGAGGTTAGGTGTTGTGAGGTGCAATCCATGTTTTAAATTGTCCAGTTGAGTCATCGGAGTGCTTGATTTGCTGGAAGGCACTTGAAATATCGTCCTCGTTGTTGATGTGCCTGTAGTGTTGGAAAACTGGAAAGATTCTCAATTTTGAGGATTTAATGCAGCACCATGTGTATCAGTTAACAGGTTGTAACATTTAGCTATGGTGTTTAGCATGTACAACCTTCGGCGATAGCATAATAGATGTCAGGTACCCACGTTATCTCCATACGACTACTCCGACCTGTGTTGTTTGTAGTAGTAGAGGATCCACATTTGTAGCCTACAGTTTAATGGTGAGGAGTTACAATAGATTCATCGAGGCCTAGGTTGATTCCGAATCCAATTGTTTCAGTTAGAGCTATGCTGTCTATGGTAAAAGTGTTTGTATTGTCTTTTAGTTCATCTGATTAAGCATTTTCAATGGGAATAGTTGTCAGTGCCACGATTGCGAAAGTAGCACGCATGTAGTACAAACACATTTCCAACAAATTATATTTTCAAAGATTTCTATTACAATTTATTAACTACAGATGCGTTCAGTGTAACATACAGTCAAGGTCGTACCCAGCAATTTTTTTCGGGGTGGATTGGATAAATTTTTTCATTGGTGGTAGGCTGATTAGGATTACAAAATTTATGTTTTTGGTCATGTATTTCCAGGATTCATTAAACTATATAAATATAAAATTTATTTTTGTGAAAAAGATTATTAATTGATTAAAATTGAATCTCGAAACCCAAAATTCCATACCCCCGCTGGCAACGGCCTTTGGATAGGGCATCGGCATTATTGTGCAAACGGCCGGTACGGTGTGCTGTAATTTCTCCATCCATCTGGCCAGTTGTCCTTCCGGTGTGAACACATGACATGACATGACATGAACTGTCCAGCAGCCATTTGAGTGCGGCATGATCTGTTCGGATTAAGAAATGACGACCATAGAGGTATTTGTGGAAATAGTCTATATCCCTTATTATTGCAAGAAGTTCTTTTCTGGTGACGCAATAATTTCTTTCCGTTTTCGAGAATCCACGGCTGTAATACTCGATCACGCTCTCTTCACCATCTTGCACCTGGGATAGGACCCCACCCAAACCTGTGTTGCTGGTGTCGGTGTCTAAGATGAACTTGCCGGACTGTGTAGGAAAGGCTAGGATTGGGCTCGAACATAGTGCTGCCTTCAGTCGCCTGAATGATGTTTCGCAATCCTGATTTCAATGGAAGGTCTCTTTCTCAGTGGTCTGCCGAAATAGAGGGGCGGCGATGGTGGCAAATCCCTCAACAAAACGCCGATAGTATGAACAAAGGCCCAAGAAGCTTCGGAGTTCATGCTTGTCTCTTGGGCCTGGCCAATCACGGATCGCTTTTATCTTGTCTTCGTTGGTGCGGATTTCTGACTCGGACACTACGTGGCCCAAAAACAAGGAACACTTCTTCGGATTAAGTCTCAGGTTGGCGTTATAAATTCTGGAGAATACTTCGCACAGGTTCTTCAGATGGTTGTCGAATGTCTGGCCCATGACTAGAATGTCGTCGAGGTATACTAAGCACGTCCTCCATGTTAACCCGCTCAGTACATACTCCATTAGCCTCTCAAATGTAGCGGGTGCATTACATAACCCAAAGAGCATAACCGTGAACTGAAACAGCCCTTTACTGGTGGAGAACGCTGTCTTCTCTCTGTCGTTTGCGTGTAGACCAACCTGCCAATATCCACTTTTTAGGTCTAGTTTAGAGAACCAACGGGAGCCTGCTAGCGTGGTCAAAGTGTCATCGATTCGGGGTAGTGGATAGCTGTCTTTCTTAGTGACGTCATTCAGCTTTCTGTAATCCACACAAAATCGGGTGGTTCCATCCTTCTTTTTAACTAGCACGACGGGAGCAGACCATGGGCTGATGGATGGCTCAATAACTCCATTTTGTAACATGGACTCGATGTTTTCCTCGACTGCCTGTTGTTGCCCCAATGGTAGTCGTCTAGGTGGTATTCTGATGGGTTGAGCCTTTCCGGTATCTATTCGATGCTGGATGATGTTGGTGCGACGGGTGGTTCTATCTTGACTGTTAAAAAATTTGCCAGTGCTTTGTGATATATTGCTTGGCTTTCTTCTGGTTCTCTGGTGTCAGGTGTGTCAAATGGTCAGCAAAGTGTTGTAGGAACTCTTTACTGGGCCCTGTCTCCCTCACCGACGTCTGGTACTCTTCTTCGCAATTGATGATGGTCTCTACTGGCTCGACACAAGCTATCTCTTGACCATTGGCTTTTCTGATGTCGTTGTTGGACAAAATCAGGACTCTGATTAGTATATCTCGTCCGGTTTTAACTATAGTCCGTCCAACTAAGTAGTCATGAGTTGAGTGTACGGGCTCCACCATTACAACGCAGCTCCCAGGATTGTTGTCTAGCTGCCAAGAATAATCGGTTCCGTTCGACAGAGAATTCTAGCTGAAGACTTTGCCACAATTTTTATGGGGGTGACTGATGTGTTGACGGGCCGTATCAATACAAATTCCTCATTTAAGAACCGAAGAACATCATATCTCGGGTTGAACATAAATCCATGCTGGCTAATTAGGTCCATTCCCAGTATAAAATCGTCCTCAATATTCGCTACCAGGACCCTATGCCAGATCATGTTGTCCCCTATCTGTAGCACGACATCTGCCTCACCCTGTATTGACATGGACTCGCCGGTGACTGTTCTGAGCTGGATGTTATTGGCAAATGGCCGAATTTCTGATGCTCTCAAAACCCTGGACTTGGCAATGGACTCAGCGGCGCCGGTATCGATGGTGATGGTAACTGCTCGCCCATTGATGGTGCCTCTGATGACTAGGCTGCCGCTATCTCGACAAAATCCCCGGATGTATACTGTCCTGGGGGCTGGTGGAGGGTGAGTCAGCATTCGCCCCCTTATGCTGACTAGTTGGAGTTTCCCTGGTTGGTAAGGTCGGTTTGTTGGCTACCCCTGGTTGGTGATCGTTCCTGTAGCCTTACTCGGCAGTCACGTTCCTATCCGTCCGCAGCCTTAACATGCACCCTGGTACCAGTTCTTTGTGACCGTTCTAATATTTTGTTCAGACTAGCCAGCAGCGCTTGAAATGGTGACTCTGACTCTTCCTGGATAAAGGAAACTGCTCGGACCCTCGGCTTGGACATGTTTATGACGGCCTCTACTTCCAAAGCCCGAAGTAGAGCTTCATTACTTTTCTTGACACTTCAACTTGAATGATGGCCTCTACCGTAAAGGATTCGATAAATATATAAAGGTTCAATAAAGATGATTGTTGTTAGTAGATAAAAATGTCTTCATTGAGTACCAACACCAAATTACCAATGTCGAAGTACCGACGAAGGCCATAAGCAGTACGTTGATAAGAAAATAGCAAACGGACTTCAACAACTACATAGTGATTTTCAGCTTCTCAGCATCGATATTTCCCTCCGCGGTAAAGGAAAATGGCACTTTCATAAATGCTAGGTTATGTGATGTTGATGACATTAGTTGCTGATGGGCACTATGCCCAAACTTGTTTAAAGTCATCGTGAAACTTACATATTTGCCACAGGATAAGAAATAATATACACTTTCAATTTCAAAATTTATTTATCTCGTATAATATTAGCTTCCTTAAGTTCATTTAAAATGGCAATTATTTCGTTGTCGTGAGATGTGTTGCCTGCTTCCTTGGATGCAATCAGTAGTTTCAGCGGTTCAACCAATTCGTTGGGATCATCCCAGTAGACGTATTCCATTGGCTTGCTATTGTAAGTTAACTTCATTCCAGTTCCAGCAAAACGTTGCTTCTTTGTCAAAGGAGGAAACATTGGCTTTATAATTTCAGTATATTTATATAGACTTGAAGATTTTTCAAACGACCTGCTGCATTCTTGTGTGCTGATATCATTACCAACACTTTTCGGTATGCTTCTAAATCATCGGGAGCAGAATCAGGTGTCTTGTAAAATATTAATTGATATAGCCCTGGAGTACCTCGAAACTGTAGCCCACCAACGATAATGTGACCTGTACTACGACTGAAATTGATTTCCTTTTGCCCAAGAAACCATTTGGAACTTGCAGCGTCATATATAGGTTGTCAATATCATCGCTTTTAGTGATATAGTCTTCAAAATAGTTGTGTGCAACTGGAGGATACTGATCCATGTAGTCCTCTATTGCTTCTTTAGAGAGATTACCGGGTTCCTCGTAAAAGGTTTCGTTCTCCACCTCATCATCATCATCATCATTGGTATGTATACTAGTTTCAGCGATTGGTTCTTCATCGAGGTATTGTGTCTCTTCCAACTCATGTTTTTTGACTGGTGGCAGCTGCTGCACTTCTTGTTTAATTACTTCACGTTTAATGGTATGTATTGGCATCTTAGTGAGAACTTTTGCCGTAGTTGAGGCAATATCTTGTAGCGGTGTCATTACCGGTCTAAAAAGTTTATTCAATGTTTCATCATGTTCCGACTTTCCCAGCTTCAGACTAAGATATTTCTTGCGAATAGAACGTGCCAATTGCTTGATCTTTTTCTTTCGAGCAGTGGCAACAATGTTGCTACTCAATGAAGACATTTTTATCAACTAACAGCAATCATCTTTATTGAACCTTTATATATTTATCGAATCCATTACGGTAGCGGCCATCATTCAAGTTGAAGTCCTTAGCTATTGTAATAAAGCCAAAACGATTTTGCCAGCATTCCGAACACATTGTCTTAAATTTATCACAGTCCATGTCGGGAGACAGGTGCTCATCAAAGACGTGCTTCAAATTTTCCTCATCTTGTCTGAATATGACAATTACGTTGCAGTTGCTTAGGTATTTTGCTATACGTTTGGCATAAATATATTGAATCGATATTCCTGTGCCTTCCCATCGAAAAAAAATTCTGAATCTTGTTTTGTTTATCACCATTCACATCATCGAAAATGAATACTGAACATTCGCGTGCCTCACTCAGATCAATTACTTTTTCGTTGTCTTTAAAGGGAAAATACGATACACCTTTAACCAGCTTGAGAACGTCTTGTAAGAGCTGGTACTTTGGTTGGTAGAGTGACTTAGAATAGATGTAGACGTTCTCGAATCGTAGGCCGTTTTCATTGAATAGCAGTGATAACGATGCGTTGGTCTTTCCGCAACCACTAGGTCCGCAGAATACTGCTCGTAGGGAATTTGGTAACAATTGTCCGTGACGACTTGCTGATGACAACGATTCTTCAACAAAGTCGAAATTTTCGATAGGCAGTTGGACATCTTATTGCTTCATATACATCTTACGATATACTGACATTATCCTTATTGCGGATACTAATTAAATACAGCAGTTTATCTCAGTTTCAATCAGTATCATGCTAACTCCCAAAGGAGGTAGTTTACTGAATAGCGCAATCAATAAATTACCATTTGAAATACATCTACCTGGTTATCAGTTTTGTGGACCCGGTACAAAACTTCAAGACCGTCTCTCCAAGGGTCAGCAGGGAATCAATAAGACAGACGCTACTTGTCGAACGCACGATATCGCCTACAGTACATACAAGTCTTTGGCGGATCGTCATAAGGCTGATTACGAGTTGGAAAATCGAGCCTGGTAGAGATTCAAGTCAAAGGACGCTTCACTTGGGGAAAAAGCAGCTTCTTGGCTTATAACTACAGGCATGAAGGCTAAACGCAAGATGGGGCTCTGAATCAAAAAACGATGTGGAAAAATTTTTTTTCGACAGAATGTGGTTATACCAATCAAGAGTGCTGTTGTCGGATTGGAAGTGATGTCCTTAAGACATCGTTATTGGCGTTGAGAGCAGCCCGGGCATTCATTAAGAAGGCAGGTGGTCGCAAGAAAATCCATGTACCTCGAGTCATTCCTTTTGAGTCGAAAATTGGTGGTTTTCTCCCACTAATACCCCTATTTGCGAGGTTGTCAGCACTTGGAGCTCTTGCCGGAGGAGCCAGTGGAGTAGCCAAAGCCGTGATAGATGCAAAGAACGCCCGCAAGAAGTAGGAGGAGGACCCGCGCCATAATCAAGCCTTGGAAGAGCTTTCGAAGAAAGGAAGCGGTATTTTTCTTAAAAAGTCCCGCAACGGCTTCGGGCTTTACTTAAAGAAGCAACAAAACTCCCAATAAAGCTACCCAATCGAGCACTTTACAATCACGAGCTTGAGCAATATGCCAAACATTTGAAGATCCCCCACTTTAGGGGAGTATTTATGCGAGATGCCTTACCTAAACATTCACAAACAAGGAAGTCTGCCATCGTTAATTTGGATACCAGCAGTCGTCACGGTACGCATTGGGTAGCTTATGTGCGAAATGGAAACACCGTTCAGTACTTTGATAGATTTGGATGTTTGAAACTACCCCGAGAATTAGCCAACTACTTTGGCAATGGAGTGAAAATCCTCTACAACAATGACTCTTATCAGACGTACAATCAATCAAATTGTAGCCATTTATGCTTGAAATTTCTCTATAATAAAAAATAAATATTTTGCATTATTGTTGTTTTACCTTTACCTATATTAGCAGCTAACAAGCAGCCAATTTTCAGTCATGTCTGTGATCATCACATTGAAAGGTCGCAGCCCAATACTGTCGATTGATTTTCAACCACCTATTCAGTTGGATCCCAACTACAACTACGGACTAGCTTTATTGAGTTTTCACTCCTACAACAGCATCCCAAACATTGAGAGAGGTGACAAGATCTACCTGTTTGACGATCACAACAAGCAAACATTCATCGACTTGCCTGAAGGTTCATACGAAATTGGTGACATCGAAGCTTATATTAGAAAGCCACTTGGCACTCATTTGGCAAAGGACGTTGAGAATATTTTCTCATTGAAACCCAATAACAATACTCTCAAGTGTGAGCTTTTTATTTAGCAGCAAGTACGTTGTGGACTTTCAACCGCAAGACAGCATCGGTGATATTCTGGGCTTCTCTAAACAGCTGCTACCACGCAATCAAGTTTACAGTTCCGATTTACCAGTGAACATTATAAAAGTTAGAACGATTCATCTCGACAGCAACATCACATCGGGAGCCTTCTACAACAACACTCCTTCACACACCATTTACGAGTTTGCCGTTGCAGTTGATTCTGGTTTTGCCATCGACGAAACACCTCAGCATTTAATCTATTTGCCGATTAACAGAAGCGAAATACATAACCTCATATTGCAAATTTTGAATCAAGACTCTGAACTTGTGAATTTTCGTGGTGAAGAAATCATCATTCGACTTGAGCTGAAACAACTACAATAATAATGGGTCGACTTGAATTTGATGAAGAACCATATAAGAGGTCAACCGCTCCTCGACCACCATCAGTTTCTATGAAACCTCTCAAGAGATCACTCACGCTCTCAAACAGATTGTTTCTACAAACACTCGGCTACCAAGTCAACTCCTCAAATGTTCGATATCTTCCGCAAACCAAATTTTGATGACAGTGTAAGACGCGAGGAGTTGCGAACCTACTATCCATACGTCAAGTCATTCGGCAACAATGATATCGTTGAAATCACCGTCAATCAAACAGATTGTTTTCCATGGCTGATTCCTGCATCTCAATCCAGGGACAAGTGGTGAAGACAGCAGGCAATGGAGATGTTTCTCTATCACCAAATGCTGGAGCTTTCTTCTTCGACAGCGTTACGTACTAGTTGTGCGGCAAGGAAATTGAAACCGTCAGAGACCCTGGTCGCGTGAGTACAATTCGTGGATACTTGTGCTACGACCCCAACACTTCAAAGGACCTATTCATAGCCGGGTGGAATTTTCCACATAAAGCGTATATGAATGCCGCCGATAAAACTTTTCACATGTACATTCCATTGGGACATTTGTTTTCCATCTTCAACGACTACAAGCAGGTGATGTGTGGTAAACAAACAATTCGTCTGGTGCGAAGTCGTAGCGATGATGATTGCCTTATAATCACGGATGCTGCTACCAAACGATGACGTTAAATTGGATTTACTGCAAGACGTCAAAGCGGATTCCAGTATAATTTTACCGTTTCGTAAATGGGAGCTAAATGAGTTGCCTGCTCTCAAAACAGGTGCTACTCATGAAATTTGGGCTGTGAAGACGTGTGCCGCACTGGAAAATCCTCGTTACGTTATCTTAGCCTTCCAAACGGATTGCCACAGCAACATCAAAGAAGACCCCACGGAATTTGATAATATTCACATTTTCAATATTCGCCTAAATTTAAACAGTGAATTTTGGGCTATGGAGAGATTTGATTTAAATTTTTCAAAGAGTGAGTACGGTGAGGCGTACAAAAGGTATACGGACTTTTATCCCAGCTTTGGTGGCGGCAAACACCCTCTACTGGATTATGTTGCATTCAAGACGCACACCCTATTCGTCATCGATTGCTCCCGACATGAGGACACCATGAAATCCTCGACTGTAGATATTCGCCTGGATATTGAAAGCCAGACGGGATTTCCCGATAAGACCCGAGCCTTCTGCATAATTATCCACGATTGCCTAATGGAATTTCTCCTACTCAGCCAAATTGTTCGAAGCTTATACTAGATTACTCAGCTGTTTAGAAAATCAGTTTCGGTACAGCTTTTCAACGGTTCACCAAGGAAATTGCAATTGTCGACATTCAAGGTTTCGAAATCGAGGGAAGATTTGTTCCCAAAGAATTGGTAATCAAGACACGTACACGCACTGGTGTGTTTTTGTTTAAACCACCCAAACCGTTTAACTATCTATCAGCAGCAGACAAAAGGCAAGTACGATATTTGGAAAAACGGCTACATGGACTCCACTACTCTGATGGCCACTACGATTTGAATACTATGAACGACATTTTGAGAATTTTCCTAACTAAATGCACACACATATATGTAAGAGGCCATCAGAAATATGACTTTTTATTTATCAAGTTATTTGAAGAGCTGAAAATTCACAATTTGAGAAAACTGCTTAACCAAGATGGAGAATCACACTATCACCTAATCAATCTGGAAAATTTCAAAGGCGCTGTTGAACTGGAACCTTCTGACTCTCCAGGCATTTTTCACTGCCGCTGCAATGATCCAGTACGATGTGCAAAATAAAATGTTGATGTAGTTTATTATTGGCTTCTGAATAGTATTTTACATAAATAAAACATTGTATATAACTATGTGTAATAATTATTCATTCCTTTCCTTATACATTTTACAATTAATTTAAGTAATAATATTGTAATTGTAGAGAGTGTTACACAAATAAGAATTAGCACTTTGTGGAGCTCCTCTTGTAGGTTGGCATCACATATAGTCATTGAGCTGTTCGATAGTAAAGTTTTTTCATCTTGGCGAGATGCTGCTGAAATCCAGTCAGTGTCAGTGTTGTGTTTGACAGGCGAGCAAAATATACAGGCAACTGTCCATCGTTTAATCTATCTCAAGCCATCAATGTATAGTTGGAGCGGTTCAAACAGTTCCCTGAAGGGCATACAGCCATGTCCTTGGTTCCATAAAGTATATTAACATACAAGACATTTTTCAAAATTAATGTGAATATTATAAAGCTTGATTTAAGTAAAGTCATTTTTATCGATCTGCATTCAACAGTAGTTGGTGAGACACTATGCTCATCTTGCACCTCGTTCCTTACTTTATTCTAAAAATTATTACGCTTGGCCTTGAATCATCCGACAAAATCAGAGACTCGAAGGAGTTGCCGTTCTTGCGCAGGTAGGCGCTCGCTTACGAAAACTATAGACTCGAAGGCGTGGACGTTCTCGCGCATGCAGGCTTAAGCAAAAGATTTAAAAATTTTTTACAGACAACAAAATACCATATCCCCCCATCCAGCCCCCAAATATCCAAATAAACCGCATTAGCGCAGCTCGGTGGACACCTGACTTTGTAATCAGGCAAGCAGCGTTCGATACCCGGCCAAGTATTAAGCTTTTTTTCTCTCTAACCACCACAACCAACAACAGATGGCGTGCACCCCTGCAACACACGCAACCCACAATACAATGGCTGTCATTTATTAACAACAGATGGCGCGCCCCTCTGCGACACACTCAAATGTGTCCCCTACGACCACCCCCAATGTCTTCTTCTTCCCAATGTCTTCTTCTTCTTATCCAAACAACAACTACCAACAGCTCGGCAGCAGCTCCCGGCGAGAACTCGATGACTGGTTACCTTTATGCCCACTTCCGGTCCAGAACTCTCTTTGCTTATCTAGTGACTTTATATCTTTGAACTATTTATGTTTTAGATACTATGCTGTACGCTCCATTTATTGTGATAAATTTCTTTACTGTTCCATCATTTCTGAAGACTTATAACGGCTTTTATAATTTTGACATTTCGATTCTCTATTTACTTAACAAATTTATGTATTTAAAACTTAATTTTGATCTAAAATATGTTTTATTTGATGTTTTCATGGCCTTATATGTGATCTATACTTGTCCCATAAACTCTACTGTGATTTTTTTATAAGTGAATTTAACCTTTTAATGTTTGACCTAATTATAAGTCCCTGCATAGATTTCTTTATGTAAGTATTAAAATTTTATTAAAATCTGCATGATATAATATCTAACTTTATATGCCACTTTTTATCCTTTCAACAATTTGCTTTTGAAATATTTTTTTACATTGTTTGTATTTTTAGGTTATCTATATTTATAATATGATTCCTGCAATTTCCTTTCTTTTATATGTATGCATTTTCTTTACATTATCCCAATTATTTAACTATTCAAATTGCTAAAATTTTATATTATTTCATGTCTGTTTAAATCCATTACTATATATATATATAAATATATATATATATATATATATATATATATATATATATATTGTATTGTCTCCTGTTTTCTTCGACCTTATGTATATTTTATAAATTTGTTGAGTGTATATTTTCTTGATTTTAGGTCGTTACAAATGATAAGATTGTGTTTATTTCATAAGTTTTAATGGTGAAGTTTCGGCCATGTTTTTGGCCTTTTTCAAATCTTTTCTAAAACTGTTACAATTATTGATACATTTAAGAAATTATAGAATTATAATTTTCACTTACCTACAGAGTTAGTACTTGTGAAGTCACAATTTTTTCTGCTAAACATTTTTTTACTTGACAGAAACTAAAAACAAACATTATGTGTCCTTTCAGAGACAACGATAGATACTAATTCAAAATGATCTGTTTGTCATTTTAATAGATTTGAGGGATGATTTCCGAGGTATACTAAATGCTTATAAGTAAACATATACAATGAGGACTCGTGGGTTGGAACAAATTCATTCGGGTGTTGTTTTTTTTTTTGGAAAAACGCTCGGTCACGAAGGTTTTTTTTGGAGTGCGGTTTTTGTGATGATAAACTCATTTATACAGGGTGGGTCAGAACTAAATTGCGACTTCACTTTTTCAAACGGAAACATTTGTTTTTTTTTTTGAATTCTGTATTGAATTCTAAGTATTTTTCATATATAATGTCCTATACCTATTAAAAAATTACATTTTTTTCAAAATTGAAGAAAAAAACATCAACATATGAAATTAAATGTTCAAATTGTTGACCACTAACTTCCTGACAATACCTAAGGCGATTTTCAAATTCTCGTAACACATTTGTGGCAAGATTCGTTGTATTTCCGCCCTAATTCTATTCTTTCATTCCTCGATATTTTCCGGCTTATTGAAATAGACTTTCGATGTCACGTAACCCCAAAGATAAAAATCTAACGGTCTTAGATCTGGAGACCTAGCTGGCCATTCGATATTACCTCCCCTTCCTATCCTTCTATTTGGGAAAATATTGTCAAGATAATCTAACATTGTTCGCGAATAGTGCGGGGGCGCTCCATCCTGTTGAAACCATACCGAATCTGCCAGTATATTGGGGTTTTCACTATTCGGGTTAAGATCTGTTAAAAAGCGTATTACGTCATTTTGTAATAGGTCTAAATACTTTTCCGAGTTAAGTGTTCCCCCAATAAAAAAAGGACCCACAATTGAAGTACCCACAATTCCGGTCCATACGTTAATTTTCTTCCAAAACTGTGTATGACTTTCCATAATCCAATGTATGTTTTCTGGTGCCCAATATCGAAAATTGTACCTGTTTACTGAACCATTTAAACAGAATCTTGCCTCGTCGGAAAAAATTATCTCACTTGAAAAGTTCGGGTTGGCATGCATCTATCTATCATTATGCGAGTATCGCAAAATTCTACTCTCCGGTCCAAATCCTCTTCAGTAAGTTCCTCAACGAAATGAACTTTGTCTGGGTGCCATTTATTTCTGTTCAAGCATTTTAGAACAGAAGATTTATTTACTGACTGTTCTGCGACTATCTGTCTATTGGATTTGTGAGTATTTTCTTGTAAATCGAGCAAAACTTTTAATTGTGTACCTTATGGAAGATGTTTGGTTTTGTAGTTGTCTCTAACGTGGCCTAATTCTAAAAACTTGTTTCTATTTTACTTACTACTGATCGCGTAATAGGCCGCTCCGGGTACTTCATATTAAACAATTCGCAAACTTCAGCTTGTGTTCGAGTTCTGTCGCTATATCCTACATTACTGCTTTTCAGTTAAACGCGCCATATTTTGAAACTTTGCGACTGCACTTGACAACTACTTATTTGAAGTAAAATTATAGTATAGTTTCTATGTAAATAAAAAAGTGTTAAAAACTCCAGCATTAAAAAAGGGTGTCCATTCATGCGACTAAAATACCTGGCGGTGTCATAAAAACTAGAAGTAAATAAATGGGTTCAAACCAACAAACATCTTATTTTTACCGTTGTTTTCTTAACTTTAAAAAGAAATGTATTTTTTTAATAACTATTAAATTTCGGTATAGGACATTGTACATGAAGAATACTTCACAAACAAACTAAAAAACAAATGTTTCCATTTGATGGTAGCCATTTTATCTGGCCCACCCTGTATAAATGAGTTTATCATCACAAAAACCGCAGTCCAATAAAAAACCAACGCGTCCGAGCGTTTTCGAAAAAAAAACAACATCTGAATTGTAAATGAATTTGTTCCAACCCACGCGTTCTCACTCTATATGTGTATCAAATTCGCAGTTAATTCTCTCTCAATTTTATTGACAAACAGTTAATGTAAAATTGTGAATTACTAAATTTGCCAATACAAACCTTTTAATTTTTATGTTTCTTGTTGAGTTGAGCTAATTTTTATTACCATTGATTTCCAAAAAATCAGAAAAACAAGGAAAAAAAAATTTTGTTATTATTCATAGTAACTTGTAATGTGCCAGGTAAAAACTCTGTCAGATATGTTTGTTGTCTACAGATAATTGTGTGGATACTGAAAGAACTTTTATACTTTTATAACTTAGACCGTCAGGAAGTCTGCGTAGTTATAGTAAAAAAAGATCTCAGAACTGACCATTGACCTACGACCCCAGAGAGTCCAGCGAGCTACTTTAGTAGAGTCACACTGTTATGGCATTGCCACTCCTAGAACTTTCAGCTGGCCCCTTGCCACCTCCTAGAACGCTTAAGACCTTAAAGACATAGGCTCCACGAAAAACAGCCAGTGCGTGACACAAATGCCCGAACCGTTGGTTTATATATTGCTGAGCAGGATTAGTCAATATTTGGGGAATTTATAACTATTTTATACTGTTTATGCAAAAAGTCCTTACTTTTCTAGCCTATGGTATATTACACAACTACAAAAAACTTTACTAGGTTTTCGGTATGTCATTTGTTTCATTGTAATATACATTTTCCAACTTACCGGTAGTGCTAATAATATAAAAATCCACGGCTCAAAATCTCTTTGGGGACAAAGTTTAAAGGCAACTGCCAACCAGCAAATGGAGATAATTGCAACTAATCCAACTCTAAATTTTAACTGTTTTGCATATTTGGATCTCACATTGAACTCTATAATTCTCCATAATTCTTGAAACGGCTCTTAAAAATTAATGGTTACATGCAACAGCAAATTACTTAAATTTAAAGAATTAGTAATGAAATTATCACTAACACTTCTAGTTTATAATGGTTACACATTCTGAAAACAGGAGGTATTATGGAATAGCCCAAACATATACAATCGCAAGATTTTAAAGATAATAGGAACTTCAACTCATTAGTACACACGTTAAACAACAGTGATATTGAACACAGTATACACAAACTATAGTTTGTTTTCCTGTGGGCGTTTTTAACTTAACATTGTCCAAAGCGTCGTATATTATGGTTATATGTATTTTTTCCATTTATACGTAAATGCACACCTTAGTTGCAATAGTTATAAGTAATCAGTTTTTTTTCCACAGATATCTAGAAAGAATCAATATGAGATATAGACACTTTTGTGACAGTTGTAGATGCCTAAGGCTACGGAAGCTGTTGGAGAGAGGAAGATAGGGCCCCATAATGGGTTAGAAGAATTCCAGCTTTTCAGAGCGATTTTCTTCAGCCTAGTCAACAGGAACAAGAAAAACATTAATAAATGTATAACCGACTTCCAAGTACAACTACATAGTTGAAAATAATTATAACGAAATACAACTCTAGGGGGTAAATAACACATTCAATGTTGTTAGGTGCCTACACACAAAGTAGCAGATTTAAATATTAAAAGGTGCTCATTCTGCACAAATTAATTACCTACCTATCTAGTATATTTTTGAAGTCGGTGCTAAACAAATCTAAAATCCTGCATTGCGTAGTTATCGACAGTTCCATCAAACTTAATTGTTGCTTGGCACAGACTTCCAAAAAAATATACTAGATAGATAGGTAATTAATTTGGACAGAATAAGTACTAAGTTAATGTTTAAATGTTTTACTTTGTTTGTAGGTACCTAACTACATTAAGTTTGTTATTTACTGTCTAGAGTTGTATTTCGTTATAATAATTTCCAACTTTTTAGTTATACTTGGATGTCGGTTATATTTTTTTAAAACATGTTTTATTTTCATCTTTTTAGTTTTTTTGAACTCGGGTAGTTTTTATTCTTTATATTTTATTTATTATTTTGTATGTATAACCTTAATAGGCCAGGATATATCGAAAGGCCTAAGATCACAGAATGAAACATTTTCATATCAATTGACAAGTAAAGGTTTATGAACAAAATTAACTGGTACGCTTTGACTTAATAAGGCAAAAATATGTTTAACTAACTAACCCGACAGACTTTGTCTTGTCCAAAGGTTGTATAAAGATTGTATTTAATAGTTTTGACGATATTATATCAAATAAATCATTAAAATACCTGACACCATCCAGCATACAGTTAATACAACTTAACCTCTGAATAGTAAGTCAAGATATTTATAAACTTTAAGCTTTAATGGGTTAAATATAAATTTAAAACTGTTAGTAGCGGACTTTTGCTCTGTAAACTAATTGTTTCGAAAACTAATGAATCAGTTTAATTTGAATTCTCTTTTATTAAAATACTTTGTAATAATTCCACTTCACAATATATTTCAATTACTCTGTTTACTACCTTATAAGTATCACATTATGTAAAACTTTATTCACCCTGTAATAACTATTACTGTTCTCCTTCCTGTATATCACTATCACATATTCATGGACCACACTTTATAAACCAGCAAACGTCCACTCAATATTCCGGCGGCATATGCGCTACCAGAATTTTTTTAACTGCCTTCTGTAACTATCATCCTACCCCGTAGGATATGATGGTTGAAATAGATTCAATCATCATATATATGCAACCCCATTTGGGCCGCCCAATAAATAATTCATATCTCTAACGTTTTTATTATCACCCTGTATAACAATATCTTCTCTCTACCCACAGTGCAACTTAGGCTACGCAATAAAGTATTTTTACATCACATTGTATGACTATATTTCTACTTAGCATATATATTCACCACCCTGTATATAAACCTACTTATTGCCACCTAATATAACTTTTTTAATAACCCTGTATAACTGTAATTTCATTCCAACCCATATCCTAAGCATCTTGGAAATTCAGCTGCTACCTTATAGGTATTGCTTTATTTAAACATTTTTTAACCAACCTATTTAACAACTATTCTACTCCGCCCTAAAATTTTATTATCATATATATTCAACTACTGATGGCTTCCTTATATAACTATTTTTTCTGTATGTCTTATATGTATAGCTTGTGTTTGTCAATCACAACAGTCTAACAACACTTCAGGAAACTATATACTAAATTGAACTTTTAGTATTAGGAGTGACTGCTCTTAACTTACTGTGAAGAACAGATACTTCTCAAAAAGTTCACTGTACAATTGAAGCGGCTGTGAAATGTGCACTAAGAAATAAATATTAGTTATTTTAATATTAACGTAATTCCGACCGATGCATCTGTGTTATTGTTATAGCTTTTATCATTGTACTTTGTGTTTTTTCTGCTATAATTACCTTTTGTATAATCACACCAAATAGCTGTTTGGAGCTTGACATTAGGCCGGAAGTAGGTGAAATTGAATTTTTTTTATTTGATTTCAGGAGCCAAAAATACTATACTATACATATATGCTTGGGATGTACATAGATAATTTTCAAATTCGCATTTAAAACTTCCTGTGCGTGCAATTCCCGCAGTATTAAGTTGGAATTAAAATATTTATGGGGAAATATCAGTTACACTACTTCGATGAAATTTTTTGATAAGAATATTGGATTTTTCGGCGATTTTCTGCAAAACTGCATGTTGCACGACTCAGAAAAAATATATGAGACCACCTAGGGATCTTCTATAATCAATTACTCTTTAAAAAATCGACAAATATGTTATGCATATTGGTCGATTGCCATGCACACATCTGTTCATTCACAAATTTGATCAACTTACCAATAGAATTCTTTTCACAAATTTCAAGTTTCACCAATCCGGATATATACTCTTTTAAACAAGACCATAATCGTTCAAATGGGTTCACAAAGGAGAAGAAATCAGGTAACATACATAAAAAAAAAAACGCCCCGAATTGATATCCTCTTCCTTTTTGGATGTCGGTTAAAAATGAAGACAAAGCCATCTCGGATACTTTTTTCCTAAAATACTAGTAGATGAGTTTTAAAATATCTAGTTAGTATTAATATATCCCACTGTTTAAGCAGGAAACTGCTTGTGATCATTGGAAGGAACCAAAAACTTTCTATCCTCGAATCCGTCTACCTTTTATCAGAGCAAAGGGATTTAATGAAAAAGAATAAGACAGACAAATCTATTACCTAAACTATGTTCTTTTCTAAAATAAACATATTTGTGTATCTAACAAATAATTTAATAACGGTGAAACTGTTGTTGTTTGTGGTTCGGAGTAAACTTCCTAATGTACTTGGCTTAGAACTTAAGAGAGAGATTTGGTCCCTTCCTTCCGCTGCGATTAAAATCATAATCTGTATAAACGAAGAAAGTGACTTCCTACAGCTTCTTGTGGCATTCCTGAAGAAAAATATGACTGAAGAACTTCCTCAGAAGACCTAAATATTCTTGTCATTGTCTAAATGATTTTAACGCTTCAATATTGCAATAAAAATATCAGCTTAGTCACTTGTTCTACATCTCCTTGACGTAAGAACAAGAGCTATTAGCAGCCCTTGTGTAAAATCTTTATTGGATCGTCCAGAGTACCACTAGAGTAAGTAAATTATATTGTAAGGCATAGCTCAAGGCACTTGAGTATTTTTGCTATGGAAGTAAGTGACTTCAAAAATGTTTGAGTTTCTCCTATCAATATAAATATTTTTTGGAGTGAGATTTTATATCTGATATAAAAATTGTCCCTAGACCTTAGTTAGTGAGATCAACAAATGATCTTCTCCCATGTCCTTCCGCAAGCACTGATTCACCTTGATCATACTCATCCAAAATTTTGTCTTCATAACACCTCCACCTTCTAAATAATGAGATATCAAATTGAGACAAGAACAGTGAATCCTATTCTATAACGTCTCACGAGGAACTGAAAGAAAAACACAAAAAAGAGAAGCAATAAGCTTCAAACAACAAAGTAAACTGAATATGCCTTCACTAAATAAACTAAATATTTCAGAAATTTTCACATACAAAAAGGGTCCCCAAGGACTCGTCGTGCCGCAAGCGACTCGGATACTAGTGCCAGCAGAAAAGGGTTTAGTATGCTGGTCCGACACCTCAAACGACGGCCTCTGTCTGGATACACCGCTGTGTTGGAGCAATCGAGCCTTTGTGTTTAGTCTCAGGTCTCGATATACGCACCGCGGAGTTCCTCCGTTACAGCTTTTTATCCCACACCCGAAGATTACAGGCGCCCGATATAACGCATATCTGGACGTGAGATCCGAGTCAACCCAAAGTCTATGACCTTATGTATGAACGATGTTACCGGGCCATGAGCGGACCCGGGGCACCTTAGAGCGGTCGGGGCTGTAATTCTAGGTGTCCAGGCGCGGATGGGAATAGGATTTGCCTCGGATACTAGACAGGTACACTCCCTTCCAGGTCAGGAGCCCCCCGTCCGACACCTCAAACGGCGGTCGTCAATCCCCCCGCTCTACAAGGGCATGCACATGAATGAGACTCGGAGTTCACACATGTCCGCCCAGGGGTCGTATCTATTGCAACCTTTGCCCCTGCGAGGCCAACACCAGACGGAGAGGCACCGCTAGCACTGCACGGTGGGCTTTCTCTCCCCCGCAGTACCCATATGGTCCTTACAGATATTGCAGAAGTCAAAGACTGGAGTGGCGACCCCTCCTATCGTACTTCTCCTGACCGCGTCCGTTTATTGTTTACATAGCGTAGATGGGTCGCCGCCTGAGAAGGTTATACCTTCTCTCCCATGCTTGCTTTACTACATTGGTGTTTCTACTAAGTGGATCACAGAGCTAGTTTTATGAGTAAGAGGCGCATGGTGAGCAAGAGGAACTCGTCTTGAATACTAGGTCGCGCCCCATACAGGGCGATGACCCGACATCTCAAACGACGGTCCTCGCTGTTACCCCTAGCCTTCACGTTAGTAGTTCACCGTACATGAGATTACTCTCTAGACGGTGACCAGTACCCAGGAGAGACCACGTGGAGGTGGTGATGGGCACTTGTACGTTTCTCTTAACATGGTACAAGACCAGCGAGCATGCCTACTTTCTCTCTTTTGTTTTACAGTACACGAGTTTCGCCATATTATGGCTTGTTCAGGTGTACACTGTATTTTAAACAACTACTGCTGTACGCCAAACTTATTCTATTTATAGTTATCTCAAACAGAACCATTAAAGAGATTACGGAGAGGCGAGGGATTTGTATCTAGTTGGTCATTTAACAAAAGCCCTGATTATTTAAAGTTATTAACTTCTAAAGTTTCTAAATAATTCAATTTTAACGACTTGTATTCTGTATGCAAAATTTCGAAATCTTCGTTAAATTGATGATTTTCAGAAGCTGAATGTACGGCAGAGTTAGGTTTTTGATCACTTGTCTCATAACTTCTTCTATGCTCAGAGATGCGTTTTCTTTTTAATTTCTACATGTGCTACCGATGTAGGTTTTGGGACAGGTACCACAATTCGATTTATATACCCCTGATTTACTATTTATAAAACTTCCAAAATGATGCCTACAATTTACTCTTGTTATTGATAAATCTAAAAAAATAATTAATGAGTTTTGTTGTGTCTCTACGGTGAATATTATGTTAGGATGGATGTTGTTAATGTATTCATGTAAACTATCTATTTATTTGTTCCAACAAAAGCTGTAATAATGCAGTCGACATACCTGTACAGGTATGTTATTACATCTTTTGTAGGAACAAATAGACAGTTAGATTGATTAGTTGAATACATTAACAACATCCACCCTAACATACTATTCACCGTAGAGATAGAACAAAATTCAACAAATTATTTTTCAGATTTATCAATAACAAGAGTAAATTGTAGGCATCAATTTGGAATTTTTCATAAACAGTTGTATACTGACATTATCATTCTCAGTACTTCAACACATCCTTTCCAACATAAATTGACTGCATACCATTCATTATCAGACACAAAATTTTCGGAAGAATTTAATTTAATAAAGCAAATAGCTGAGAATAAGGGGTACTCCCCAGAAACGATTGATTTATTTCTCCGTTACAAACAGTTATAAATAAAAGGATTAAAATTAATTTACCCTTTTCAAAAAAGAACGTGACAAAATCTATAAGAACTTAACGTATATTGGTAAACCAAGTCACAAAATAAAGTCGATCTTAAGTAAACAGGATTTAAACGTTGCATTAAAAACTTGTAACAATTTAGGAAAGTTTATCAAAAATAATAAAAAAAATACTGATAAAGATAGTAAATCAGGGGTATATAAATTGAGTTGTGGTACATGTCTCAAAACCTACATCGGTCGCACATATAGAAGTTAAAAAAAAACGCATCTCTGAGCATAGAAGGAATTGTGAGACAAATGATCAAAAATCTAACTATGCCTTACATTTAGCTTCTGAAAATCACCATTTTATCGAAGATTTCGAAATTTTGCATATAGAAAATAAGAGATTAAAATTGAATTATTCAGGAACTTTAGAAATTAATAACCTTAAATATTCAGTCGTTTTGTTAAATGACCAACTAGACACAAATTCCTCCCCTCTACTTAATCTCTTTAATGGTTCTGGAAGAGATTACTATAAATAGAATAAGTTTGGTGTACAGCAGTAGTTGTTAAAAATACATTGTACGCTTGACGAAGCCATAATATGGCGACATACGTGTAGTGTGAAAACATATTTTTTGTGAAAATTTCTGAATTATTTTGTTTGTTATTTAGTGTAGGATGGATTTTCATCAAGTTTCGGTATCAACTATTCTATTTTTGAATATTCCTTGTTAAGACATTAATTTTATCTTCTACATTAAACATACTAGATATAACTCCTGTGTTAACAGCGTTGTGTGATTCCGATCTGTTTTATAACGAACCGTGAAAACGTGAACAAAGATTTTGAATGTTCTTCTTTCATACTGATTTTTCTAAAATTGAACAAACTTTCTCGGTATATTATTACACATTTCTTATGATCAATTTTAGTAGAACTTTATTTATCATATGTGCTATCTAAAACATACCGTGTTTGCCGTTATGGGATATACATATACTCAAAATGTTGATATTTAGAAACAGTTGAATATCAGATATGTTCGATCTCATAGAAGACTGTCCCTGGGAGAAACTATTGACCATACTCCATATCTTTCTGAGCCAAACGACAATAATGAACTCCCTTTATTGTGACAGAAAACATCATCCAATTTGGACATTTTAATTATGGATAACTTGATTTTTTCATGGAAACTCCAAATTGTTTTACAAGTTATCTGATAAGGCTATGGAATCTATTTCAAACAATTTCTTATGAAATAAAGAGGATTTATATTTGTATGTTTTCTTATTATTTCTAAATAAAGTGAAATTTCCAAGTTTATAAAATTCTCTGAATTCGTTGATAGGGAGATTTTTTCACACTCAGAAGTAACGTTGACAATGGAAAACAAAGAATAAATCTTTATTGAATAAATATTTTTGGAAATATTGCAGAAAATGTATTTTATTATTTTGCCTGTTTATTGGACATTTCTACCTCAGATTTATCCCTCAACAGATAATTATTTGAAATTTCAGAGTCTGTACAGACATCGCTCCTCAAAGCTTTTCAGAGAGAAATAGGTTTCTACAATATACAATATTCCTGTATATAAAGAATGTTTTGTATATTTTGTGGTACATATCTTTGGTTGAATACATTTCAACATCTGGACCAACCAAACTCACTTTCATAAGAAAGAATTGTTACCTAATAAATCAGTAGCTTATTTGCTATATATCAGCAAGCTCACGGATAGGATTGGGAAGCTTCTGCATAAGCACTAGATGAAAACAGTCTACAAGCCACTATCCCAAATCTCACAAATATTACCCTCTCCAAAGGATAAACAAAATTCTTATTCGTCTAAAAGTGTTTATTCCATTCCTTGCTCGTGTGGGGCAGCATACTTCGGTGAAACAGGTCGATCTATAAACACTCGTCTGGGCGAGTACAAACGTTGTTTGAAAACGGGCCTGCTTTCAAACTCTGCTGTAGCTCAACATCATCACGAAACGGGCCCCCAAATCCTCTTCGACAGCTCCTCTGTCGTGGCCAAATCTCCGTATTATTTCGCCAGAAAAATACGTTGTGCCGTTGAAATCGCCAAAAATCCCAAATATTTCAACCGAGACAAAGGTTTTAAACTTTCGCTCATCTGGCAATCCTGCATCAACATTTCTACAAAATGAATCACTTACATTACTTACTAATAAAATTCCAGGAACGTATACAAAATTTCATAACAATCATAAAATAATCCCATTAAGTGCCTCCTACCCTTCTTTTATCTGGAAATTTCGGGGGGCCAGTTATTAATTCTTCGTACTTATTACTCATTTATAATTTCTGCGTCATTGTGACAAGTTGAACAAAACGCGAAGTTTCGAAGTGTGTTCGTGAGAAAAAGATGAAATGAATGGAGTCGCCGCAGAATCATCCAGAGATACCAATACATATGTGAGACGAAATACACATCATTAAGTAATAAAGTTAGTCCTCCCAAAACAGCACTAAAACTCTATAAAACAAGGGTAGCGCCTGTTCTACATTATTGATCTGAAAGCTAGATAATCCATAAAATAGATATATTTCAAAAATACCAGTTAAAGATATTTTGTTTTTGAGATTTTTCAATCCATTAAACGCAAGACAACGTACTGTTTCTAGTCGAGAACCTTGATTACTTACCCTCCTGTCAACTGATTGAAATCTCAAACAATTATTACGTATTTACTGCATATACTGAATTCAATATTTTGTCGCGAAATTAAATTCAATTCGCGATAGAATACTAGTCATAGAACTAAAATTTCTATAAAGAATCAAAGGTTCCACAGAATAACATAATATATATATATATATATATATATATATATATATATATATATATATATATATATATATATATATATATTAGATTAACTCTTTTAAATTTAACTTTTCAAAAAAAATTATTTTCACTTAAATACAAATTTCAAATTTACACTAGTTACTATAATGATCTCCCAGGAGTATTTATACAAGTCAAGACGTGATAAAATCTGCAATTTAGCGTCTACAGGATTATACTGAGAATTGTCATATCGTTAACGTAATATGATATTGTGAAACAGCTTCTCACGGTTACTTGCTGAGTAAGTGTATAAATTATGATATAACAACTCCCATCACAAATGAAAAGTTCATGGTATAGCATCAACTTTTTGAAATAATATTAAAATGTAATATGATATTTAAATGAGGTGAAACGTACAACCTTAGCAATTGTCTGAAATAACTTAATATCTAATAATTCATAAAAATAATAATATCAAAATAAAGCATGAACATGATAATAAGCAAAATACGATAAATTGGATAATAATATAAAATAGGTTACGAATATAATGATAAACGATATAAAAGTAAATAATAAAATAATAATATTGCAAATAAAATAGTCCAAATATAATGTTAAAATCGTGTGAAAAAAGTACATACTTTATTAAGCAGTTTCTTTCAATTCAATGTCTTTTTCGGGAATATCAAAAGTCGGGCGAAGTTTTGGAATTAAGTGTCAAAAACTTCTTTTGGTCGGTTGTGGCGTATGTTGTGCAGAAGGGTTTCTTCTTCTGAGCTGTAATTTCTTTTGCATAGTGCGGTATATGATGTAGGCAGCTATGATTATTATAACTGCAATAGTTACATATGTGAACCATGAAATATTTTTCGTTATAAATGGTTGATTGATTAAGTCATCTAAGTCTCTAGAGTATTGGTCTAGTTTATGACTGGCTATATCTAATTCTTCGATATTGAGGTGGTCCAGTTTTAAGGGTTGGAGTTCTGGAACTTTGACTTTATCTGGTATAGGTTTACAACAGTTATGAGGTATGTAAACTGGATGGGAATTATCAGTAATATTTATAGATTTCCGATTTTCGGCTTGTACCTTTGTGATGCCGATAAAAGCACTGCACTCCGAGTAAAGTTTGGGAACTCAGTTTTTATTTATAGTTACAGTTTTTACATCAGTTTCTGCACAGTTGAGTGATTCGTATAGGTTCTGAAATTATGATTAGCCACGTATTAGATTCAAGTTTTTGCACATTATAGCCTTGGCTGAAAATAACGGAACTTTTTCAATTTTCCGGCACATTTTTAAAGTTATTCAACAGTTGGGCTTCACATAGGGCGTTAGTGTCTATAGGGTAAGCATACAATTCGGAGCAAAGTTTTTCGCGAAAGTTTAGCGGTTTGCACGCACTTAAATCCTTTATTGGGATGTACATTAAAGAATCATCATTTCTCGCAATGTATTTCTGGGTGAACTGAAGTACATGGTGTAGGCCTGTTCTATCGTCATAAATAGGGATAGGATAAAGATGGAAAGCGGTATAGGGTTGCTGTTCTACGAGTGGTATTTTGAGAACAAAGACAAGATCTGAACGTGTTTGAAAAGCTTCAAGATCTATAATCTCTAAATATTTGGCAACATTTGAATATCTTACCGGAAGAGGTAAATTATTGTTTACTAAATTTTGTGAGATTTCTTGTAAGGCGGTTATCAAATGTTCTGGCGTTAAAATTGATGTATGTATTATTTTAAGCCTGGCAAAGGAGATAGCGTTTAAAATGTCATTTAGGTTATCCTGTAAATAAAGGTAATTTTCCATCAATTTTTCGCATATATCTAAAAATGAAAGTTTAGCTTGAATATATGCTGTTTTGCCTGCGAGGTGAATGATTGTTCTTCTAATCCGGTTAATGTCTTCGTTGAAGGTCTTTTCATCTATTTGTAATTTCGCAATGGTCTCATTAAAATTTTTAATAACTGAAGTTGTGATGCTCATTTAATTTTTCATTATGTTTTCAATTTGCAATTGTTTTTGATTCAAACTATTAATGCTGTTTGTGTAAAACTCGCCGTCCGAGGCATCTAAATTACCTGTTATAGTTTTAAATAACGTTCCGGCACCGTTTAATAATCCGCGTCTAAATCGTTTCGTGTCGGAGTATATTTCTGACAATTTCTCTTTAAGAGACTTACAGATTTGTGTTAACAAACTGATATGAGTTTGTATTTTAGACCTGTAATTATTCATAGAATGTACATGAGACTTACTGTTTTAGTTAAAGTATCAAGTAATCGGTTATTGGTTGTAAAAGCGTGTTCTAGTCCTGATAAGTTGCGGTGGGCTAGAAGAGTCCATTTGTGGTTGGATACGACGATCCTTGTTTCATCATGATAATATATCCCAAGTGTGTTGTTTATTGGTTTTAGTTCGAAGTGTGATATTGCTGATCCGAACAGCAAGAAAAATCTGGAACAGAAATTAACTTTCTGAATAAGGCTTCAGTCTATCGAAGTTAACTTTAGTCCTTTGATTAGTTGCTAAGTTTAGGAGAGTAGCGGAATTGTTATGGAGTTCCAAAATTTGAAAGGGTCCATTGAATTTACTTTCGAGTTTATTTTTAAGCTGCGATTCTTTGACATAGACTTTGTCGACGATTTGGTAATTTGGAAGGTTTTCAGAAACGTGTTAATCGAATCTTTCTTTTGCTTTTTGCTTTTGAACTTCTGTTCGTTCGCGAGCAATTCTGTAATAATGGGATATGCTATTGTTGAGGTCACGAACATATTTGGGAATTAACTCTTGTTGGTTATAAAGTGTTTCGGGAGGTCGGCTGGATGTGTGGCCAAATACATGTTCATATGGTGTGAAACCATGGATTTTACTTGTTGAATTGTTGTATGCTATCACAGCATAAGGTAAAATGTTGAAAGGGTGTTCATCAGGGTTTTCTGATTTGTGAATCCTTATCATTTCTAGAAATGTCGAATGAAAACGCTCAAGTGAGCCATTGGACTGTGGTTGTCCTACACAGGAAAATGACAGTTTAATATTAAAAAGTTTGCAGAGGTCCTGTTTTGGCTGATTTATCGTTGATGGGGTAAGCTTGTGAAAATTTGGTAAGTTAGTCACGGATGGTAAGTGCATATTTTTTAGTTGGTACTTCGAGGATATCGATGTTGACTCTTTCGAAAGATGTCCTAGGAGTCTCAGTTATTACAAGTGGATTATCTAAGTTTTTACGATACGCCTTTGTCTTTTGGCAAATGTCGCAATTTCTAATAAAGTTTTCTACATCTTTAGTTAAACCGGGCCAATTAAATTTTTGTTTGATTCTACGAAGTGTTTCGTTTATTCCGCGGTGAATATTACTTTTACCGTTGTAAAATCGGTTGAGTATCACGAGAACTTGGTCTTTTTCGATAGTTTGTGTAACATTTTGACAAATTTTCCATTTTATATCAGTGTCTGCGAAAATAAAAGAGAGCATCTCTAATATGGGTAGGTCGATGTTGTTCTCTACGCAATAGGTTACTTGAGGTGTTAAGAGGTTTTTGTTTTTGTAGAGAGAGGCAAATAATACTTCGTTAATACTTTCCGGGTCGGATGGAATCGGTATGATAAAGTATTTTCTTTTTCGTACAGTTTTACTTGAATAAACGTTGATGCTAAAAGTTTGAAAGTCTGCATTTTCTTCAAAAATATCGTCAAATATTTTTTTGTGAAAATCTTGGAGGTTCGATTGTTGTGGAAATACGATTATGTTTTTATTTTCTTTGTCGATGAGTTGACCGTTGGATAATTGGGTTTTACTGTAGTCGATCAGGGCAATAGTTTGGTATCTTTCAAGGAAGCTTTTGAATTCGCGAGATAAGTGTTCCGGATTGATTTCGTTGTTTTCGTCTTCGGGAACGTCAGTATCTGAGTCTTCGTTAAGTGGTAGTATTGGGAATGTTACTAATTCATGTTTTGATTGAAATTTAGAACATTTATTGATTTTTATACGGGATAAGGCGTCTGCATTTTTGTTGGTTTTACCGGGTTTGTATATTATCTCATATTCATACTCTTCAAGCTTTAGTCGCCATCTTGCGAGTCGGCTACCTGGGTCTTTAATGGAGAAAAGCCAGGTTAACGGGCGGTGATCGGTGATTAGTTGAAACTTACGGCCAAAAATTAGCGGCCTGTACGTTTTGACAGCCCATACAATGGCTAAGAGTTCTCGTTCAATCGTTGAGTATCTAGTCTCCGCTTGACATAAAGTTCTAGAGGTGTATGTAATAGGTAGGTCTTTACCTATCGGTCCCTGTGACAATACAGCACCGATTGCAAAAGCGCTAGCGTCTGTAGTTAAGACGAATGGTTCATTGAAGTTTGGGTATATTAATATTGGTGTTGAAGTCAATGCCTGTTTTAATTCGTTAAAAGATTTAGCACACTCTGAATCAAATAGGAATGGTGTATCTTTTTGAAGTAGTCTCGTGAGGGGTTTAGAGATTTTTGCAAAGTTTGGGATAAAGCGCCTGTAATAGCCGGCTAATCCCAAAAATGACTTAATTTCTTTTTGATTTTGAGGTTGAGGGAACTTTAACATTCGACTTTATTAGGATTTGGCTTTACGCCATCGGGAGTGATGAGGTGTCCTAAATATGCCACTTCTTTCTTTTTATCGGGCTGGATTTTTCAGTTAGATTTTCTAAGGCGTTTGAAAACTTCTGTGAGTCGAAGGGTGTGCTCATGAATTGTGGGCGAGAAGACAATGATGTCGTCCATATAGACAAGATATCTTTCGTTTTGTATACCTAGAAGTATATTGTCCATGACGCGTTGGAAAGTGGACGGGGCATTTTTTAATCCAAAAGGCATTCGGACGAATTCGAAATGTCCGTTTTCTACGGTAAATGCAGTTTTCTGGATATCTTTGGGTTCGATTTCGATTTGGTGGAATTCCGATGCAAGATCGAGAGTTGTGAAGTATTGGCAACGTCCAAGTTGATCTAATAGATCGGAAATGTTTGGAAGGGAGTATTTGTCGCCTATGGTTTGGTCATTGAGTTTGCGGTAATCTACGACTACACGCCATTTTTGCTTACCTGAAGCATCTAATTTTTTGGGTACGACCCAGACTGGGGAAGACCAAGGGGAGTTAGAAGGGCGAATTATACCTTGGTCAAGCATTTTAGAAATTAGTGACTTAACTTCTTCCCTATGGATATTGGGATAACGATAGGACTTAGTAAAGATTGATTTGCAATTGTTGGTATCGATAGAGTGTTTCACTTCGTTAGTAAATGTCAACTGGTCACCTTCTAAGTAAAAGATGTCTGAGAATTCGAGACAGAGTTGAATAATAAGTTCGCATTCCTCGTCATTTAAATGTTCGAGGCGAAGTTGGTTGATTATTTCGTTTCGTCTGTCAATTTGTACATTTGTATTTTGGTATTTGTTAAAACTGTAACCGTTATCCGTTTGTAAAGGTTCTAATATTATTTTTTCGAAAACGAAGGTTTTTGGAATGGAGTTCGCGTTTAGAACGGATGTTAAAAATTCGCAGTTGCTGTCAATTTTTACTATGGCGTTTGGGATGTGAACTTTGTCTTGTTCGGTTCCTATTAGTACAGCATCAGTATCTTTCAGGTTGCTTTTGAATTTACAGATTTTTTCGGTTCGTGGTTCAATAGTTACCATATTAATTTGAGTTACTAAAGAGTTCGTTAAATGTTGGTTTGGTGGAGTAGAAAGTGTCGAGTTAAGGTTGAGAGTTTTGTTAGTTATTTTCTATAGGAGTAGTGACTTGAAGTTGGTTATAAGTTGTTTGTTTTTAAAATCGATTACGCAATCGTAATGCTCTAGAAAGTCTGATCCTAAGAATCCATCAAATTCTATATCTAAATTACAAATATAGACTTTGTGGGGATGGTTGATATTGAAGGGTACGAGAGTTGATTAATTAATTAAATTTTTTTCGTTTGTAATTCCTTGAATTACGACATTTTCTGGGAATTTGTTAGATAATCGTTGACAGGTTTCGGGTTTGAAAATAGAAAGTCCTGCGCCTTTGTCGATTAAAAGTTTATAAGAATTGGAAGCATCAGTAATATAAAATAAGTTTTTCGAATTAACGGACAGGAGGGGTCTTACAGACCTGCTGTTCTGTCTTGAAAAAGTTGGGTTGAGCTTCTTGTAAGTTCAGAGATTTCATTGGAAGTATTGGTACTTCGAATTCGGGTAGTTTCGAATTCTGGAGAGGTTCGCAAAAATTTCGGTATCTTGGTTCGTCTAATGTTGGTTCATAGGAGGGATAGTTTGCATATTCGTCAGTCACTGTTTCGTATTGTTCATCGGGTACGGATGAGTAGTTTTCTGAAAAGTTGTATTGGTGAGTGTCGTCAGTCAATTGATAATCATACCGTTCATATTGTTGTTCATATGCGGTATCGTAATGGTCGTATGGTGCATAGTATTCGAGATTGTTTACATGATGAGTTCTTTTCTGTCTGAAATAATTAGGATTTGATCGATATTGACCTGAAGCTTGTGGGGTTTGATTTGAATTTGGGGGAAGTTGGTTTATTGGTCGCGGTTGTGTACTTGTTGAAGGCATAGATTGTTGAATGTTTCTAAAATATGGAAATTGTGGACGAAAATTCTGTCCAGGAGGGTTTTGCTGTCTCATTCTTGCCTGGCATTCGATATACGTATGCCCTGAGCGTTTGCAAAATGAGCATTGTTTTATTGTTGGATGAATCATGGGTTTACGGTTTGGAGTTGGTGGTTGTCTGACACCTTGAAACTTTTGGTTTTCTAAATGGTGTAATTGTAACTCGCGCTTAATTCTCGATACAGCGGTTAAAATATCGCGAGGGTCACTAGCTCGTACGATTTGACCTATCTTGGGTTCTAAACCCGACAATAAGCTATTAAGGGCCATATTTTCTATAAGGTCGCTTTGGACTTGTTTCTCTTTTGTCATTAGCACTTGTTTGTTAACGGAGGCTAACATTTTAGCTAAATGCGTTTGTAATCTAGCTGCGAAAGTCAGAGGTGACTCTGATTTATTTGTCTCATCCTCTGGAGGTCTTGTATTAATGCCGATAAATCTCTTGAGTCGCCAAAGTGGTTTTCTAATAATGTACGGATGTCTAGCCAATTATCCGCGTTACGCGGGATTACTAATTCTGCGGCTCTACCGCGAAGTTTGTTTTTAATGTGCAGCACTACTAGAGTTGATTACCTACAGCCATGCTGTAAGCAGTATTGCAGCTTGTTATAAAATTGTTCAAGAAAATTTGATTTCCATCATACTCCGGTATGATGGCAAAAATTTCGGATAATTTGTAGGGTTCAACGAAACCTTACGCTCTTGTTTCCGGCATAATGTATTAAAATATGTTTTTGAGATGTTGCTAAATACAGAATTATAGATGGAATTATAATTCGTTCAGATGTTGTTGATGGTGTTGGTATGGGTTGTGGGAGATCAGTAACGTGTAAAGCAGTGTGTGAATATTTGTCGATAATTAGTATGTGAACGTTTTAAATGTTAAAAATTATAACGATAGAACATCAATGATATAAAAATGTATGTAGTTCAATATTAATCAATGTAATAAAATAATAAAAATCAATGTATTAAAATAATAAAAATCAATATTTATTAAAATGATCAAAATAATATTTCATGATGAGTTGTTTCAGTACTTACATGTACCTTCCAAGCATTTGACTTGTTCTGCGGCTAGTGCACCGGTGAGCGTCCTCTAGGGTGCATGTTCGTTGAGGCCTTTGGCCTCAGTTGGTGTCGCCTGCTTTTGTCCTTAAAATCTAGGGTCCTTAATGCTACGTCTGGCAGTCGACGTCTGTAGGCTGGTACACTGGTGAGCGGTATGTGCGTGTTCCTGGTGTCCTTGGCCTTCAACTGCTGTCGCTTACCGTGGGTTCGTTTGTTTAACGAAGAATTAAAATTCACCACAATTTTTAGGAATTGCCCAAACTGTGTTTAAACAATCCTACTGACTGCGCCAATTTTTAGATTAACTCTTTTAAATTTAACTTTTTAAAAAAATATATTTTCACTTAAATACAAATTTCAAATTTTAAACGGACAGAGTTACGCCTTACACTAGTTACTATAATGATTCCCACGAGACCGTTAATTATTAAGTATTTATACAATTCAAGACGTGATAAAATCTGCAATTTAGCGTCTACAGGATTATACTGAGAATTGTCATATCGTTAACGTAATATGATATTGTGAAATAGTAAATGATACGCTTCTCACGGTTACTTGCTGAGTAAGCAACACGTGCGTGTATAAATTATGATATAACATATATATATATATATATATATATATATATATATATATATATTATATCTTTGATTTCACTTAAGACTTAAAAAATATATATTTTTTATTCAAAACATAAAAATCAAAAAACACTTTTAAACTTGTAAAAATAATGAAATGTAAATTGAACTTAAAACTAACAAAATAAAATATTATAATAACAACCGTGGGATCGCTTCGGTTCTATTTATGATTTAATAAAAGCTGAAGTCAGCGAAAAGATATTCACACGATGCGTTCCCACGTTAACGTCGGAGTACCAGGAAGCTGTCAGCGTAATATGATACCGTTGCATCATACACGTGTGTACAATTCACACCTAACAGCTCCCTCTTATAAAGAAAAGTTGATGTTATAACATTTTAAATTAAAAACTGGGCTGTCCATTTGGGATCCATCTTGAATCACAGGCCTCAATTTTGGCACGAGTCTGAGCAGTAGTTTTGGGAAGGTCCTTAGGTTGTCGGAAGTGGAATTTTCGTCCTTTGGTGGCTTCTTGACGTGTTTTACAATTTTAACTGAAATGAATGCAACAACAGTGATTATGATTGTTGTAATCGTAGCGTATGTTTCTGTTTACAAATGGCTGGTTGATAAGGTCGTCCAGGTCCCTGGAGTATTGATCCAATTTATGGCTCGTTATGGATAGTTCGTCCATATTCAAGTCATCCAGCTTTAGGGGCTTAAGTTCTGAAATATCTAGTTTTTCGGGGTGAGAACTGCAACAGTTGTAAGGGATTAATACAGGGTATGAATTGTCGGAAATGTTTATAAGTTTTTGAGGTTCCGCTTGTATTTTTGTGATTCCCACGAAAGCACTGCAGTCTGATTGTAAGCGAATAATGGTATTGTTTGTTAAAACTATTGTCTTAGTATCTATTCCCGTACAATTAATTGTCACATGCAAGGGCTCGGACACTATAACAATCCACGTGTTAGTTTCTAGTCTCTGGACATTGTATCCTTCACTGAATACAACGGAGGTTTGGCAATTTTCCGGTACACTACGGATGTTCTTCAGAAGTTGAGCTTCACAGGGTGCGTTGGAGTCGATGGGTTAGGCATACAACTCAGAACAAAGTTTTTGTTGTGGAGTCAGTGGCTTGCATACACTCAAGTCCTTAATGGGTATGTACATTAGAGAATCATCGTTTCGCGCAATATATTTTTGTGTGAATGAAAGAATCTAATGAAAACCAGTTCTGTCAATTGGGATAGGATATAAGTGGTAAGAGGTGTAGTGTTGTTGCTCTACAAGAGGAATTTTCAAAATAAAGACTAAATCTGAATTGGTTTGAAACGCTTCTAATTCGATTACTTCCAAGTATTGGGAGACACTTGAATATCTGACGGGTAACGGTAGATTGTTTTTGACAAGATTTTGCGAAATTTCCTGTTTTGACTATCAAATGGTCAGGTGTGATTATTGAGGAATGAATTATTTTTAAGCGAGCAAATGTTATAGAATTTAAAATATCATTGAGGTTATCCTCAGGAAATAAATAGCTTGCCATTAATTTTTCGCATATTCCCAAAAATGACTGTTTTGCTTGGATAAGGGCTATTTTGTCGTTTAGAGTATGTATTGCCAAATTGATTGCGTCAATGTTTTCGTTAAAGTTTGCTTCGTCAATTTGGAGTTTCTGAATGGTTTCATTGAAAGTTTTAATAATAGAAGTAGTTACGCTTATTTGATTTTTTAGGAGATTCTCTACTTGAAATTGTCCCTAATTAAGTTTGTTGATACTATCTGTGAAAAATGCGCCATAAGTTGCGTCAAGGTTTCCAGTGATGGCTTTAAAGATAGTTCCTACACCGTTAATTTGTCCTCGTTTGGATATTTTAGTGTCCATGAATATTTCTGAAAATTTAGTTTTAATTGAATCTGAAATTTGGGATAAGAGACTGATGTGAGTTTGTACATCAATTCGGAATGCACTTGTGTCATGAAATTTGAAACCTGGGATGGGATCGACAGTGTTTTCTAATGTTTTGAGGATTCTGTTGTTGTTTTCAAAGATTTCTTTAAGTATCGTCAAGTTACGATGAACTAGTAATGTCCATTTATAGTTGGAGATGACTATTCTAGTTTCGTCGGGATAGTAAAAACCAAGAGTGTTGATTATTGGTTTGATGTTGAACTGTGAGACTGCTGATCCGAATAGCAGTAGTAACCTGAAAAGAAAGTTAGTTTTCAGAATAGAGTTTCATTCTGTTAAAGTTAACTTTCGTTCGTTGGTTTGTTTTGAGATTTCAAAGTGTGGCTGAATTATTGTGAATGTCTAAAATTTGGAATGGACCGTTGAATTTGTTATAAAGTTTGTCTTTAATTTGGGATTCTTTGACGTAAACTTTATCACCAATTTTAAATTCGGGAAATTTGTCGGAAACGTGTTTATCAAAACGTTCTTTAGCCTTTTGCTTTTGTAAATCAGTTTTTTGACGGGCTACTTTGTAGTAATAGTAGATGCGATTGTTCAAGTCTCGTATATATTTACTAATCAGTTCCTTATGGTTGTAGGTGGTTTCTGGTGGTCTGCTGGACGTATGTCCAAACACTAGTTCATAAGTCGAAAAGCCATGGGTTTTGTTTGTCGAGTTATTGTAAGCAATAACCGCATACGGGAGTACATTTAGGAGATGTTCATCTGGATTTTCGGCTTTATGGATTCGAATCATTTCTAACAAAGTAGAATGAAATCGTTCTACAGAGCCGTTTGTTTGCGGATGTTCTACGCTTGAATAAGTTAGTTTAATGTCGTAAAGTTTACACAAGTCTGGCGTTGTCAAATTTCCTACCATAGTCACAATGGATACGCAATGGCGTACCAAAATGTTGGAAATATATCATAGTACTGACAACTGATTTGTCTGCTAAAGCATAAGCTTGTGAGTATTTTGTCAGTTCGTCTCTTACAGATAAGATATAGTTTCTGATAGGTATTTCTAGTATGTCAATATTAATTCGCTCAAAGGGTGTTTTAGGCGTTTCCGTAATGACGAGGGGATTGTCTAGGTTTTTGCGACACGCTTTAGTTTTTTGACAAATTTCGCAGTTCTTAACGAAATTTTCAATGTCTTTTGTGAATCTTGGTCATGTATACATTTCCTTAATACGGCGGACGGTTTCGTTAATGCCGCGGTGCAAGTTATTTTTCCCGTTATGATATCGTTCAAGGATCAGCGGTATTTCGTCCTTTTCGGGAGTTTTTGTAACGTTTTGGCAAATTTTCCATTTGATTTCCTTTTCAGCGAAAATCAAAGAGAGCATCTCTAGAATCGGAAGATCGAGATTGTTTTCGACACAGTATGTTTTAGATGGAGATAAAGTATCTTGATGTTTATATATTGATGCAAAAAGAACTTCATTGACAATTTCAGGGTCATTTGGAAGTGGGATTATGAAATATTGCCTTCTGCTTACGGTTTTGCTGGCGAATACATTAATTTTAAAGGTTTCGAAGTCAGCGACTTCTTCGAAAATGCCTTCGAAAATGTCGCGATGAAATTCCTGAAGATTGGATGATTGAGGGAAAATTAAAATGTTTTTATTTGTTTTGTCTAATAGTTGACAGTTGGAGAATTCAATTTTGCTGTAGTCAATTAAAGAAGTAGTTTTATAACGTTCTATAAAGATTTTAAATTCTTCGGACATAGTTTCAAGAGATATTTCATTTTGTTCAGGTTCAGGACTGTCGTCTTCGGATTTGTCGTTTAGGGGTAGGACTTTGAAGGGTGTTAGTTACGATTTTGACTGAAATGATGAACATTCGTCAAGATGGTTAATTTTAATCGGTGATAAAGCATCAGCGTTCTTATTATAGTCGTATTCTTCTAATTTGAGTGTCCATCGGGCAAGTCTACTACCGGGATCTTTTATAGAAAATAGCCAGGTTAACGGGCGATGATCGGTCAGTAATAGGAACTTACGGCCATAGATTATCGGACGAAAATGCTTAACCCCCCAGACAATGGCTAAGAGCTCTCGCTCAATGGTGGAGTACCGGGTTTCGGCTTTACAAAGGGTCCTAGAAGCATATCCAATCGGTAAGTCCTTACCTATTGGCCCTTGATATAATACGCCGCCGAAAGCGCTGGCTCTGTAGTAAGTACAACCGGTTCGTCAAAATTTGGGTAAATGAGTATAGGGGTGGAAGTCAATGTTCGTTTTAATTCATTGAAGGATTTTACACACTCTTCGTTAAAATTGAATGGTTGGTCTTTTTGTAATAGTTTTGTTAGTGGTTTGGAGATCTTTGTAAAGTTAGAAATGAACCTACGGTAGTAACCAGCAAGTCCTAAAAAGGATTTTATGTCTTTAGGGTTCTTTGGTTGTGGAAAGTTTAAAATACAGTCTACTTTTGATGGATTTGGTTTTACACCGGCTTTAGTTATGGGATGTCCTAAGTAAGCGACCTCCTTGCAGAGAAATCCGCATTTGTCAGGCTGTATTTTAAGGTTAGCCTTTCTAAGTCTTTTAAATACGTCTGTCAGTCGTGATAGATGGTCATGTATTGTAGGCGAGTAAATGATTATGTCATCCATGTAAACCAGACATCTTTCATTCTGGATTCCCATAAGAATGTTATCTATCACCCTTTGAAAGGTAGAAGGAGCATTCTTCAATCCGAAGGTCATCAGGACGAACTCAAAATGTCCGTTTTCGACAGTTAATGCCGTTTTCGCGATGTCTTTTGGGTCTATTTCTATCTGGTGGAAACCAGAAGCGAGGTCAAGAGTCGTAAAGTACTGGAATTTGCCTAGTTGGTCTAGTAGGTCTGAGATGTTAGGGAGAGGGTACTTGTCATTGACGGTAAGTTCATTAAGTTTGCGGTAGTCTACTACAACACGCCACTTCTGTTTTCCCGAGGCATCTAATTTCTTTGGCACTACCCAGACGGGAGAGGACCAAGGCGAATTAGAGGGTCGTATTATGCCTTCATCGAGCATTTTTACTACCTGGGACTTAACTTCTTGTTTGTGAACTTAGGGATAACGGTGGGATTTTTTATAAACAGGTTTCGCGTTGTTGGTATCAATACTAAGTTTGATTTCGTTTGAATGATAAGTGATCGCCTTCAAGGTAGAATATGTCTGAAAAGTCAAGGCATAATTGTAAGATTAAGTCTGACTCTTCGTCGTTTAAATGTTCTAGTCGGAGTTGTTTAAAGATTTCTTTTTCTCTGCCGGGTTCGTTAAAGTTCAAAGGAGTATTTTGTGATAGTGAATTCACAGAAAAGTTTTCTAACGGTTGGAGTTTTAGATTTGAAAAATTTACTATTTTAGGGATGGCATTCGCATTTAGAATGGAAGTTAGAAATTGACAGCGTTAGGGAGATGGACCTTTTCAATTTCCATACCTGTTAGTAAGGCTTCGGTGTTTCTTAGTTCACAGCTAAGTTTAAAGATTTGTTCGGTACGGGGTTCAATCGAAATTGTATTAATAGACGTATAAGAAGAGAAACATTGTATAGATTCAGTGGCATTGATTGTATCGTCTGCCACTTTATACAGCGGAAGTGTCTTAAAATTGGTTATTAATTGTTTTTTTATCAAAGTCAATAATGCAGTTGTAGTGCTCTAGAAAGTCAGAGCCTAACAAACCGTCAAATTCTATGTCAAGGTTGCAGATGTAAACCTTGTGTGAGTCTTTTATATTAAAAGGGACGAGGGTCGATTCGTTTATAAGTATTTTCTGGTTGGTAATTCCCTGAATTACTAAGTTTTCCCGAAATCTTTCTCTGAAACGTGTGCAAGTGTCTGGTTTGAAAATAGAAAGACCAGCGCCGGTGTCTATTAAGAGTTTATATGTGTTAGAAGAATCTGTGATGTAGTATAGATTTTTAGAATTTACGGTCAGAAGCGGTCTTATAGAAAGCTCTGTTCGGGGAAGTTCAAATTCGGGTCGAAACTGTCTAGATTTAGCGTTTGAATTTGGGTCTGAAGTTCTGTGATTTCCGGGGGTTCGGTTTGGAAAGGGAGGTTCTGAAAATTTACGGGGGAAAACTCATGTTCGTTTTCAACGGAGATGTCACATTCTGCGTTACCTGTTTTTAAGTAATAGTCGTAATCGGTTTGTGTCGAATCGGAATAGTCTTGGTCACAACTTTTAAAATCGGTATTTTGGTATTGACTTTCGTATAAATTAGTATTGGGTTGGTCGTACTCATAATTATAAGAGTTGTTCAAGTGATGTGTTCGTTGTTGTCGGAAAAAGTTTTGATTAGGTTTATATTGACCTGAACTTTGGGGTTGTGTATTGGTCGAAGGACGAGGTTGTTGGAAGTTTCTGTTCTGCTGGAAACTCTGAGTATTGGGTTGGAATTGTGGCTTATTCTGGAATTGGCCCGGTTGTTGTGAAAATGGGTTAGGACGTATGTTTGAAAAGTTTTGTCCGTAATTTTGGTTTTGTTGCATTTGTCTCGATTTGGTGAGGCATTCATTAATAGTATGCCCCATTCTTTTACAGAAGGAACATTGTTTTTGTACTGGAAACTGGTTGGGCTTTCCAGGAGGTGGACCTTGGTTTCTAAAATTTGAAAATTTTTGAGATTCTAAGTGATGGAGTTGGAGTTCACGTTTTATGTGTGAAACGGCGGTGAGAATGTCTTTAGGATCGCTAGCACGAACTAGTTGTCCTATCTTCGGCTCTAAGCCTGTTAGGAGGCTATTTAGTGCCATGGATTCGATCAAGTCGATTTGTGCCTGTTTTTCTTTTTGAGTCAAGTTCTGTTTGTTAACCGCAGCAAGCATTTTTGCTTGGTGGGTTTGTAGTCGGGCTGAAAATGTTATGGGGGATTCAGTATTTAATTGCCTCATTCTTTGAAGATCTTGAATCAAGGCTGAGAGATCTCTAGGATCTCCAAAGTGGTTCTCTAAGAGTGTCTGAATTTCTGTTTATTGAGTCGGGTTGCGAGAATTTATTAGTTCGGCTGCTCTGCCGCGAAGTTTGATTTTGATGTGCAATATGAGAAGTACTTGTTGGTCGTCAGTTGCCATACTATATGCAGTTTGGCATGAAGAAATGAAAGTGTTCAAGAATATAGGATTTCCGTCATATTCCGGAATTATTGCGAAAATTTCTGATATTTTGTATGGCTCTACAATAGGAGTCGCAGCACCTTGTCTTGTAGTTGCCATTTCAAATATTCAAGTGTTACGAAAAAATAAAATTAAATAAAGCAGAAAAATTGGAAGTAGGCAAAGTCACACAAAATTATAAAAATTCAAAATTATGGTATGAGCAAATGGTTAAATAAATTCAACAGTTTGCGAACATAAAATAAAATAAAGCGAGGTAAAATAATAGAGAATAATAATAAATTTGTTTCAAAAAGAATTATTCAATGCTTAAAATATTGTTTGAAGGAATAAGAAATATGTGTATTTTAAACAAGAGAACTGATAATAATAATAATATAAAAATAAATATAAAAATCGTTTCAATTGGTAAATAATTGAATCAAAAACGAGATGTTTCTACATACGTTATTAGTACCCTAGGCATAGGACTTGTTCTGCGTAAGCGTCGACTGGTTAGCTGTATTGTTGCGTGTTCCTGGTCTCTGCTGCTACAGTTGTTGTCTCAAACAGGTAGGTATTGTCCACGATGATTTGGAAATCTCCACAGTCAGTTAGTATGCGCGTGTTGTAACTGTGTTGGACAATCCTACTGACTGCGCCAATTTTATATATTTGATTTCACTTAAGACTTAAAAAAATATTTTATTCAAAACATAAAAATCAAAAAATTAACACTTTTTAACTTGTAAAAATAAAGAAATGTAAATTGAACTTAAAACTAACTGGACAAAATAAAATATTATAATGACAACCGTGGGATCGCTTCGGTTCTATTTATGATTTAATAAAAGCTGAAGTCAGCGAAAAGATATTCACACGATGCGTTCCCACGTTAACATCGGAGTACCAGGAAGCTGTCAGCGTAATATGATACCGTTGCATCATACACGTGTGTATAATTCACACCTAACATATATATATATATTCTATAAACGACAAAATTAAACAAAATGTAGAAAAAATTAAAAGCTACACTGACAAATGGAGCGACAATAGATTTCCTAAACAAATACGAAGTTATAATCCCAAATGAAGAGAAAGACCAATAAAAAGGTGGCATGAGATGTAGTGTCTGGACAGGCGAAACCTAATCTATGTACGCGAGAACAAAATGAAGAAGAAGAAAATTACGTTTATGTTGGAATACAAAACTCCGTAAAAAGTGGACTAACAACACCGTTGCCGAATTTTCCTGCTCAAATATTAACTGCTCTTCTTTTCTGACGAATATTTTAAGGAATTACTGGGGGTTTCTGTTACAATCTGGTGGTTCAGTGATAACTTTAAACTAATCTTATAAAAAATTACTTCATTATATACTAGTTGACGTTTTGTTTTCTAGAACGTTTTATGTGATTAACTTAGAAATAATAGTAGAAGATCCGATCCTAGATCGACCTTCACCGAGCTGATAATAGAATGAAACATATTTTATAATAAATTTAGTATATTAGAAAATATATTAGAAATGGGTTGCCTAAAAAAATCCTAGACAGACTATTTTTAATTATTAGTTAAAAAATGATTTTTAATGAAACGTTGGATAATCAAGATAATAAGAAATATTGTATCATGAGTAAAATTATGCAATGTGTAGAATATGCAGCCATTGGGTTGCCTATTAGTTACCTAGATTAACTACTGGGTTGCCAGGCATAAACATGTCTGTCGATGCCTGTTGTTTTCACTTGATTGGATAATTGAGAAAAAGATTATGTCAACACAACCGCTGTTTTCTTGCGAACATGTTATTTCTATTTATATTTTCTACTGATTCTATATGTGCGGAGTTAAACTCTGAAAACTACAGTTGGCATTTAGATGATTTTTTATAACCAACACGTTTTATCGGCGATCAAACTCTTTTGAAAATCCAGGACATTATCGAAATGACAGAAAATGAGGAAGAATCAGATGACTTCGAAAATAACAATTATACTTCTGATTCAGAGTAGGTAATTGAATTTTTTATTATTTACATTATCATATTTTAAGTTACAAAAACTTTTCTGTTATATAGGAAAGAAGTTTCTGCACACAACCCTATATCAATGTGATTGAAAGAAAACAGGACTTATGTTGATATCAAAAAATTTCTAGTATCCAAACAAGTGAAAGTAACTGGGATCGACATACCTGTTTATACCTGGCAACCCAGTACTTAGTCCAGGAAAATAATGGGCACATTCTATACGTTTTATACTTTTACTCAGGATTAAATTTTCTTATTACCCTGATGATGCAACATTTAATTAAAAATCATGTTTTAAAAATACTTTCTAATATACTAAATTTATTATAAAATATGTTCATTCTATTATCAACTCGGTGAAGGTCGACCTAGTTTTGGATCTTAGACTGTACCCTCGGCATACAATAAAATTTCATTCCAAAAATTCAAATTTCTATTCAATTTGGCTTACACAATTGCAACAATTATTTCTGTTTTGAAATTTTATTCAGTTTATACTTTGAGATTATTCTGTTAGTAGAGGTTGAATTTTGTTAAAATCACTCTCAAGATGCCAGGTACTGCCACGGGTATTTGCTACCTGAACACCTCGAATACTAAATTCTTTACATTCGCTAATCAATAAATTTGTTTTCTCTCTTTCTTGAAAGTAGGAAACACTTCCTCTAGCAATGAGTCGTCCTGTTTATTATGTTTTTTTATGTATTCTATATGTATTCTATACGAAAATGAATACTATATAGATAATTTTATTTTAGGTTAAATTCGTTTTTTTTTTTCAGTAATGTAATTTAATAATAAAAACCTAAAATATCGAAGAAAACAAATTCATTAATTGTCAGTGCAGTTATGGTGACAGATCTTTACTGTTGGATTATCAAGGCTAACTTTACTTCTAAGTATTAAAAATAACTCCATAGAAATAACGAATTGGGGATAAGAAGGAAAATACTAGTGACAGGTACAAATACTCTTATATCGTCAAGGGGTAATGTAGGTAGATGGCAAGCGTAATTAAACTAATTAAAATTTATTTATAAATAGTAAGAAAACACATATGAAGCATAAATCAATATGATTTATTGATTTCTGTAGAAACTGTTAAATAAATAATTTCAAAATGATGATGACGTCAGCTACATTTATTCAAAAACAATCAAGTTATGAAAATGTAAATGCTATTCCATAATACCATCCTTCCTTCTATTAATGTAGTTCCTACTTCCTAATTTGAATATAAAACTGCTACGAAAACTTGAATTTAAACCAAAATATCTCCCAAAAAATTGATATAAAAACAAAGTTAAATTCTGTTTTCTTTCATTATGAACAAAATATCTTCATAACGAAGCCTCAGACGATGAAAACTCTGGCAGGTCAAAAGTAGTTTAAAGGAAAAACAAATAAATGTAATGAAATAATATACAATTTCTCCAACAACAACAACAACAACATATATTTAAACAAAACTTTTGCTACTTAATAATGATTATTAAGATAATAAGCAATCTAATATTAATGTAAAATACTTACCATGTTCAGTTGGAATTGTCATAATGCTTCTAACAGTTAAGAATTGTCAGTGAGTGTACGTATCACGAATAATATCAACGAATTTGTTTCCTTTAGCTCGTTTCTTGATCGGTTATTGTAATAAACATTATTTATTCAGTAAAGGAATAAAGCTTGACTACGGAAAAAAGTTAAAACAAGTATATATAAATATTTTATTATTGTTTTCTAGAGTGTATTGTAGCATACTCTAGTTTTTCCCTAGAAAACCATTAAAAGGAATTAAATTATTATTGGAAACTTTTAATTAAATTAGTCATTTAACCAAAGAGAATCAATATTTTGTATGTAGCTGGTTCCTGGTTATTGGCCGAATCGCGTATAATGTGTAATGACCAATACATGTGTGATTAATAGTTCCATTCACACATTCGGAAACTGCTCAAGGGCATATTCGTATTTTTTGATAATTAAATTAACTTCCGGAACAGCTAAAAATATGAAATTTTTCATACAGGTGAGAACACTGGGTGACAATACAATTTTATGAGAAATTTCATCTAGAAAGAAATACATTCAGTTCCATAACTAGAGCAATGTTCTCCATGATAGAATAACAACTTGTATTAAACATAGTTAATACTCATTACTCTCATCGTAAATATTTGTGTAAAAACATGCTCTATATTTGGCAAATACCAATTTGGTCGTCTTTATATTAGCAGAATGGGAAAATTTTCAAGGCCATATTGTTAAGAAAAACAGCAGACTTGAACAAGCTCTTCTTATTAGCCGTAGACTGATAAGGAAGACGCCTTGCGATGTTGTGGTTGATAAAATATAAACAAATTCGGTTTCTGATTTTTATCTTTTAATAAGGACGTCAACAAGGTCAGTTTATAAGAATTGAAAAACCTTGTGTATGATAAGGGTATTTTGTGATTACGTAAAGAGACGTAAACAAGATTGGTTGATAAGAATGGTAAGCAACCTTGTGGTTGATGTCTTGACGTTAGGATCGTGGGCGTAAAAATGCTCTAATAACGTGATATCCTGTGGTTACCTAATATAACAATTGCACATCGATCAATTAATTTAAACTTTGCTAAACCACTGACAATGATATTTAATTACGATTTCAAGCCATACTATTAGTCATTTCAGACAAGTTGTACAATATATTCAAGAATTCGATACTTAATCCAATAAACACATTAAAAAAAAAACAAAAACCGACTTCAAAAGAAAATTAACTGAAAAGCATGAAATAATTTTTGCTACAACAATTAAATACTTTTTATGAATTCGGTGCCAAGCTAACGTGAAACTATTTTGGGAAGTACATAGTTGACAACAGAAAAACTATTTAATTGTTATAGCAAATATTATTTCATACTCTTCAGTTAATTTTCTTTTGAAGTCGGTTTTTGAGGGTTCCGTATATACAATATACTTACTTATAATATCACTCCAGATTTCTGCCTGTGTCAGATCACAGCCATTTTCTCCTAAACTACTGGACGGAAGCGGTTGAAATTTGGTATCAATGTATAGTTTGGTGACCCGATCAAGAGTACATATCGTAAAAGAAAAAATTTAGTTTTAGGGGTACTTCTGGGGGAAAAACTAAAAAAATCGACCGTTCCCCCCCACTGATCTCCGAAACCACTGAGCCTAAAATTTTGAAAAAAATAGGAAATATAGAACGTTGCCCGAACTTTACAGAGAAACCATTAATACTAATTTTGAGGGGCAAATTATAGAATTAAATAAAAATTTAAAAATAAAAAAAATTGAAACGCACCATGTAATATATCAAATAAAAGGTCTCATTCTGAGGAACACAAATATATTTTTTTCATATTTATAAAAAAATTATTTAAAAAGATATTAACGAAAATATACCAAAATTTACCAATTCCCCCTCCCTTTATCTCCGAAACTATAAAACGTAAAGTTTTGAAAAAAATGGATTTATAGGTTCTGACCTGAAGTTTACTAGAAAAATAAGGAGAAACCTCTACTTTTAATTTTAGGGGGCAAATTACAGAATTAAATGGAAAATATAAAATTAAAATTGTCTCTAACCCATCATGTTATATATCAAATGAAAGGGCTCATTACAACGAAAACAAATATATATTTTTTTATATTTTAAAAATAAATTAATTAAAAGATTTTAACAAAAATATAAAAAATTTTACCCATTCCCTCTTATCTCCGAAACCATAAGCTGAAGAATTTTGAAAAACTGGAAGTATAGCCCCTCACTTGAAGTTTACTGGAAAAATAAGAAGAAACCCCTAATATTCATTTTGGGGGGCAAATTATAGAATTAAATGGAAAATAAAAAATTATAATTGTTTCTAACGGGTCATGTAATATATCAAATCCCAGGGCTCATTATGACGAATACAAATATATTTTTTTTAATTTTTTTAACTGAATATTTTAAAATATATTAAAAAATATTTTAAAAAATTACTCACTCTCCCCGTTATTCCCCAAACTCTAAGACCTAATTTCTTTTGTTTATAGGAAAAATATGAAAAAAATCCCTAATTCTATTATTTGGCCCCCAAATAGTAGAATTAAATGGAAAATAAATTATTAGAAAACCCCCATAGTAATTTTAGGGACAAATTATACAAGTGAATGGAAAATAAAGATTCAATATTCAAACGCATCATGTAATATATCAGATAAAAGGCTCATTATGTGAATTACAAATATATCATATTTTTATATTATAATCATTTATATAAAAGATATTAACAAAAATATTAAACATCGACTTAATTCCCACTTTAGAAACTACACTATTTAAATTGTGAAAAATATATTTTATTTATATTTTTAAATAACTTGAATAACAGATTTAATAATTTATAATTTAAACTTTGACCTATTTGGCCTTTTTCTTCCAATCTACAGAGCCTCAAAACTCAAACAGTAGATTATAATCATCTCTGAAAGTTTATTAGTAAAATAAAACTCTAATGTTACTTTTTGGGGACCAAATTAGAAAATTAAATACATATGTATTGTTATAAAAATCAAGCGAATCCTAAAGCAGATAAAATAAAAAGTCTATGTGTGGAAAATCAAAGTGTATATTTTTTATAAATTTAAAACGCTTCCTTTAGAAGATATTAGGGTAAATATAAGAAAATGCACTCATTCCCTGCTTGTCTGAAACTGGAATTTTCGAATCTTGAAGGTGGTACGGAACCCTAAGTATGCGAGTTCAACTCGCACTTGACCAAATAATTTTTTAATGTATTTATTTTACATTATTTTCGATGTTGCCTAACATAAGGTATTTTACTTTCATTTATTAGCTTGACCAGCCTCGTTTACTGTTGAATAGAATAATTTGTTTTGTGGATATATGTATATGTATTAAGAAAATTTTCTATATCATTCTAATTCACTATATTGTAGACGATCAGAGGAGCATCATTCTTTACGTCTGTTAATTATAGTGACATTTATTTAAGTCTTCTCTCCGCGGAATCTTATAATAAATCGCTATACATTTTTAATTGATATAACATAATAGGAGGTAGTTTTTAATTAAAATTAACTTTTATAACAATTTGAGTTGTTAAAAATATTTGTATTCTTTATCAAACCTAGTATACAATTTGAAAAAGCGACAGGAAGATCTATTATACAATTTTCAGTGATGTGGCATATTTAGATGCATTTTAGAATTCTTGTTACCTCTGTTTGATAAGATTTTTATATATTATGAAAAATAAAGGCATCTTACTTCTAACCAAAATTCACATTTGCTTACAAACTTCTTATACAGTTGAAAAAGTGAAATGTAATGATTACAGTATATGTTTCCAACTATGCAAATATTTTTATGAAGAATTTTTTTTCTCTAAATAATATTCATAAGATCGTGTCCAGTTTGAAGTCAACTTATGAAGACACACTCTATATAGAAACCATCTGAGAACATCCAGCTTGAAGTTGATTAACTGACATTTATTTGGATTTATTTCCAAACAACTTTCAATTTATTAAACTTTTTAATAATACAACACAATTGGATGCAGTTTTCAATTGTAATAAACTTTGCTTGATTGCAATTTGAGACATTATAAAAAAAATTACCACACTGTATATAGAATCCAACTGAGAACCTCCACCTTGAAGTTGATTATCTGACACTTATTTGTATTTATTTCCAAACAACTTTCAGTTTATTAAAGATTTTAATAATACAGCACAGTTGGATGCAGTTTTCAATTCTAATAAACTTTGCTTGATTACAATTTCAGACATTATAAAAAATAAAGTTACCTCACTTTTAAACAAAATTGATATATATTTTGAAACCTGGTATATATTTGAAAAAGTTACAGAAATATTTATTATACAATTTTTGTGCAATGGCATAAGTATATGAACTTTTTAATTATATTTCTATTTGATAACAGTTTTAGATCTTAACAAAAATTAAGATACTTTTATTTATATTCAAAAATCCTCTTTGCTGAAAAACGTTGTCTACAGATAAAAAAGTGACATTGAATACTGTTTACGTTTTAGACCACGTAAATCTGTTTGTGAGGAATAACTTTTTTTCTTAAAAGTATTATTTAAAAAATATCGTTTCATTTATAAATACACACTGTATTTACATATTAACTGACATTTATTTTGAACGAACAGTTAATACCAGCAACTGCATCAAAGCTTACTGTATAAAAATGTCGTTAAAAGATTTTCCCGATTTTCTAAAAAACGGTACAAGCTATATTATTGAAAAACAATATGGGAACAGTTCGGGCTCCCCCGGATCTAATACAATTCCGTTTTAATTCGCTATACCCCCATGTTCCGAACAGAAAATTTGTCTATATTTTTAATACTAGTGACTCCATCAAAGTTTAGTGCACAAGATACTCCGTAAAAAAGTTTTTCCCGATTTTCTAAGAAACGGTACAAGCTATATATTTGAAAAAAATATGGGACCACTTCGGGATATCCCAGAACTAATCCAGTTTCTTTTTAATTTGTTTCATGTTCCGAATACATTTTTTTCCATATTTGTAATAGGGGAGACCTCACCAATGCATAGAGTATAAAAGAATACGTATAAAATAATTTTTCCCAATTTTCTAAGAAACTATGTTAATGAAAAAAATATGGCACCACTTCGCTATCCCCCCGAACAGGATCCAGTATAAATGGTCGAAATTCATTGAGCCGTTTGAAAGTAATCGGTGTACAAACATAAAAAAAAACATCGATACAGACAAATTGAGAACTTTCTTCTTTTTGAAGTTGGTTAAAAAGGACACCAGGAGTCATCAAACTTCAGACTACTCTGGAAGCTCCATCTCGGCAAGGAGGAATTAGTTCATAAATTCTGCAGTTCAATGTAGAAATTATGTCGTTTCTTGTTATAAGATTTTGACGACTTACTAAACCATGTATTTAATTTCATATGATGGTAGTTTCGGTTTTTGTTAAGCTCTTACTAAAACAAGTATTTTCTAAAGAAATTTTGAAATTAATATTGTTATAAACTCCATGGGTTCAGTGTCAATTTAATTAAAAGAACTCATTTTCACTCTCACTTTTTAGAAACTTTTATTTACATCACATATACACAACAGCTGATTCGAATATCACAAATATTATAAAACATAAGCTCTTCTCCGCACTAATTGCTGCGATGATGGGCCGCTCCTTTTAAAATCAGCATCGAATCCTCTCGTACAATCCATTATCAATTCTACAGTTGCCGGGCTATTTCGAGATTAATTGTTTTGTCCTCCCAGCGATCGATGTCGTATTGAAATGACACCAGGGCCGGCTTAGGTAAATTTCGCAACAATGCCCCCCGTTTAATTCTGATCGTCCCGGTCCGAAACATCCTTTCCATGGTAGGGAGCGAGTCGATCTAAATGGACCATCTTCAACTTAGCCCTGGGGTTTCGACGGATCCGGTAGACGACGTCATCAAGCCTCTTGACCACCTCGTATGGACCATCCCAAGCGGGTGTAAGTTGGGAGATTTACCCTTGCTCCGTTGGGGGTTGTACAGCCAGACTTTGTCCCTCATTGGAACCCGACTGAATTGGCCTTGTAGTCGTATCGCGTCTTCATCCGGTCACTGGTGGCCAACATCTGCGTTTGGGCTAATTCGTGTATTGCCAGCATGTTATGTCGGAGCTGGTCGGCATAATCGTTGGTGTCTTGGGAATGTTTTTCGGGGGAGCCAAAAGCCAAATCGCAGGGTAATCGCAGCTCTTTTTCGAATAGGACCCTGGCTGGAGTAAGGCCTGTACTATTATGTACGGCTGAGCGATATGCCAACAGGAATAGAGGAATATGCTCTTCCCAATCACGCTGGTTATTGCTGAGGGTCTTGGATAGGTGTTGTACCAAAGTCCCGTTGAATCTTTCCACCATTCCATCTGACTGTGGGTGCAATGGTGTTTTTCTCGTTTTCCTTATCCCCAACATCGTGCAGACCTTCCGGAATACATTCGATTCGAAGTTACGCCCCTGATCTGAATGTAGTTCCATCGGGACGCCAAACCTGCTGAATAGTTGTTCTACTACCACCGTCGCTACCGTGGCTGCCTCTTAGTTGGGAATCGCGTATGCCTCAGGCTATTTACTGAAGTAATCCATGGCTACCAAAATGCACTTGTTCCCCCTGTCAGACTGGAGAAACGGACCAGCGACATGGATGCCAATTCTCTCAAATGGTACGCCCACATTGTACTGCTGCATTCTGCCCTTGGTCCGGGTCTTCGGGCCCTTAGTGTATTATCTAGGGCTTTATTCATGCCCAGATGGCCTCCGGTAATCCCATCATGTACTTCGTCACGATGGCTGGTAGCTTTTTCTTAGGAACTACCAGTTAGGACTTGGTTTCTCGGCCATCAGTGCTTTCCCAAACTCGCTTGATCAATCCATTCTCTACTCTTAGAGAGTTCCATTGGGCCCATAACGATTTCAGAACGCCCGAATATCTAGCTACCTCGTCCCATCGTGTCCTGTTTGCCCCTCTCGTTTTGAGTTACAAGATTGGTTCGATGTCTGGATCCGCCTTTTGGTCCTGGATGCACTGTTCCGTTGTCTAGTCTTCATTGGCCTGCACTCGTATCTGTCTGATGGAGATACCCTCTCGCTGTCTCGTCTTCGGACAATGTCCCCACTGCTCTACTGGGTCTTCTGGATAGGGCATCGGCATTATTGTGCAAACGGCCGGCACGGTGTTCCACATTGAAATCGTATTGTTGTAATTTGTCCATCCACCTGGTCAGTTGACCTTCTGGTGTCTTCATGTCCAGCAGCCATTTGAGAGCGGCATGATCTGTCCGGATTAAGAAATGACGTCCATAGAGTTATTTGTGGAAATGGTCTACAGCCCTTTATTATTACAAGGAGTTCTTTTCTGTTGACGCAATAATTTCTTTCCGGTTTTGAGAATCCACGGTTGTAGTACTCGATCACCCTCTCTTCACCATCTTGCACCTGAGATAGGACGGCCCCCAAACCCGGGTTGCTGGCGTCGGTGTCTGTAATGAACTTGCCGGACTGTGTAGGAAAGGTTAGGATTGGGCTGGAACATAGTGCTGCCTTCAGTCGTCTGAATGATATTTCGCAATCCTGATTCCAAAGGAAGGTCTCTTTCTCAGTGGTCTGCCGATGTAAAGGCGCGGCAGTGGTCGAAAATCCGTCAACAAATCGCCTGTAGTTGGAACAGAGGCCCAAGAAGCTTCGGAGTACATCATGCTTGTCTCTTGGGACTGGTTGAGTTTCAGGTTGGCGTTATTAATTCTGGAGAATACTTCGCCCAGGTTCTTCAAATGGTCGTCGAATGTCTGACCCATGACCAGAATGTCGTCGAGGTATACTAAGCACGTCCTCCATGTTAAACCTCTCAGGACATACTCCATTAGCCTCTCGAATATTGCGGGAGCATTACATAACCCAAAGGGCATGACAGTGAACTGAAACACCCTTTATTAGTGGAGAACGCTTCTCTCTGTCGTTTTCGTGTAGACCAACCTGCCAATATCCACTCTTTAGGTCTAGTGTGGAGAACTAACGGAAGCCTGCTAATGTGGTTAGAGAGTCATCAATTCGGGGTAGTGGATAGCTTGTCTTTCTTGGTGACGTCATTCGGCTTTCTGCAATTCACGCAAAATCGGATGCTTTCATCCTTCTTTTTAACTAGGACGCCGAGAGCGGACAATGGGCTCATGGATGGCTCAATAACTCCATTTTGTAACATGGACTCGATGTTTTCCTCGACTGCCTGTTGTTGCCCCAATGGTAGTCGCCTAGGTGTTATTCTGATGGGTTGAGCCTTCCCGGTTTCTATTCAGTGCTGGATGATGTTGGTACGAACACTGGTTCCATTTTGACTGTTAAAAATTTTCCAGTGATTTGCAACAAATTGCTTGGCTTTCTTCTGTTCCTCTGGTGTCAGATGTGTCAAATGATCAGCAAACTGTTGTAAGAACTCTTTACTGGGCCTGTCTCCTTCACCTATGTGTGGTACCCTTCTTCGCAATTGATGATGCTCTCGATTGGCTCGATACAAGCTATCTCTTGACCATTGGCAATTCTGATGTCGTTGTTGGACAAATTCAGGACTTTAATTGGTATATCTCGTCCGGTTTTAACTATAGCGTGTCCAACTAAGTACTCGTGAGCTGAGTGTACGGGCTCCACCATTCCAACGCATCTCCCAGCATTGCTTGATAGCTGCCTATGAATAATCTGTTCCATTCGACCGGGAATTCTGGCTCAGGATTTTGATACAATTTTTATAAAGGTAGCTGAACTGTTAACGGGCCGTGTCAATACAAATTCCTCATTAAGGAACCGAGGAACATCATATCTGGGGTCGAACATAAATCCATGCTGACTGATTAGGTTCATACCCAGTATGTAATCGTCCTCAGTATCCGCTACCAGCACCCTATGCCGGATTCTGTTGTCCCCTAGCTCTAGTGCTATCTCTGTTTCACCCTGTATTAACATGGACTCGCCGGTTACTCTTTTGAGCTGGATGTTATTGGTAACTGGCCGGATATTGATGGTGACCCTGATGGCTAGGCTGCTGCTATCTCGGCAAAATCCCCGGATGGATACTGTCCTGGGCCTGGTGGAGGGTTATTCAGCATGCCTTATGCTGACTGATTGGAGTTGCCCTGGTTGGTGAGGTTGTTGTTTTGGCTACTTCTGGTAGGTGATCGTTCAGGTAGCCTCACTCTGCAGTCACGTTGGAAATGTCCTGTCGGTCTACATCGGTACCATGCTCCCTTGCTCTAGTTCTTTGTGACTGTTCTAGTAGTTTGTTCATACCAACCAACAGCGCTTGAAATAGTGAATCTGGATCTTTATGAAACACTGTGTGGCCAACTGGTCTTTCGATTCCTCATGCAGGTCTGGGTACGACAAGTGTAATAACCGTCCAATCTCTCTTTCGAATTCTTGGAGGTTTTCACCAGATTTTTGCGTGTTTCCACTGAGTTAGACTGAATTACCTGGAATGCTTTGGAGGAGTTCTAAGGCCGGACCTCTTTAGGAAATTACAAGAGACGTAGATTTTTCTTGGTTATCCCATCCATTTGCTGTAGCAACGTTTCAAATTGCCGTTTATACATGGGTCAAGATGAGCTGCCATCAAATGTGGGTGGTTTGTTAACGGAACCTTTGCTACTCATGGTGTTTTGATATTTTCCTCGCTGTCAGTTCTGTTGCATTTTATTGATTTCTGTTACTAACTTGTTTTGGATGGCACTAATTTTATCTTGTACTTCACTTACTTAACTTTGTACCGTGTTTTTAATGGAACTGATATCAAATTTCACCTGGCTCTGGATGGAATCGATGTCATCTACTTTGATTTCAAGAGTCTCCACATTACTTTTTAGGATCTTTATATCGTCGTTTATTTCTTTTATGTCTGATTCAACTATTTGCATTCTTTAATTAACTGTTTCATTAACTGGCGATACTATTTGCACTAATTGTTCAAATTGCAGTTGCCTTTTTTCTTCTAATATTTTATATTCGTTTTTTTCTCATCAAATCAGTTTTATATTGTTTTTTTAAAAAGTTCGAGAATATTCCCTCAATTAAATTCACTTTTCTTCGTGGAAACAAAGTTCTGTTGTTTTTCTTCCATGGTAGTAACAAGATTTTGTTGTTCGCTTTTCATCGTAGAAACAATATTTTCTATTTTACGTTTTTTATCAAAAGATTCACTAACCGTTGTTGAATTTCTTACTGATGTTGTTTCTTTTTTTTTGTCTCGTTTTTTCAGGATCTGGGTAATTTTTTTCATCAATTTCATCCGTAATCTGTTTAAATATGTTTTTTGGAGTTTCGTTCTTTTTCCATACTTCGGGTTTCCATAAATCAAATTGAGATTTTAACTTCACTTGACCGTTCAATTCTTATCACGAAATTTGTTATAAACTCCGTGGGTTTAAAGTAAATTTAATTAAAAGAACTAATTTTCCCTCTCACTTTCTAGAAACTTTTATTTACATCAAATATACACAACAGCTGATTCGAATGTCACAAATATAATAGAACATAAGGTCTTCGCCGCACTAAATCCCTGCCGCGATGATGGGCCGCTCCTTTTAAACTCAGTATCGAATCCTCTCGTACAATCCATTATCAATTTTACAGTTGCCGAGCTATTTCGAGATTAATTTTTTTGTCTTCCCAGCGATCGATGTCGTATTGAAATGAAACCAGGGTCGGCTTAGGTAAATTTGGCAACAATATTTTATCAAATCTAACAACTTCTAACACTTCAGTGAATTTGCTGTATATTTGGCAACAACGCCCCATCTCTTTACATCTTAACCATTGGACCACAATTTCATTCGCAACAACCTGCTCGAGTATGGTTTCCCTAAACCCATGGATTTGTCTCATCAAAACCATAAGAAGACATACATCTGTTTTCTGAGATCTAGGGAATTATGTGACATCTGACGTACGTATACACCTCCCAAACCAGTGTTTGTGCCCTCATCATTCATCACTCTCATTGGCCAGTTCAAATCAATGATTTATATTACGCTATAATTCTGTAATATTTCTCCAGATCTAGCGATTTTTCTCATCAATGCTATACGAAGTAGCACATATGCTTGTCTGAGATCTAGGAAAATATACGACACCTGACATCATCCGTTGGATGTATACAGCCTATTTTGCAACGCCGTAGTCGAGAAAAATATCTTTATTGGTGGTGGATTAGCATGTTTACATCTTAGAAGGTAGACCGTTAGGTTTGTTCAGAAGAGCGTCATTGAAACGGTAGTGGAGAACAAAACCAATGGCATTGTGCGAAAAAAATAACCTACACGAAAAATATCTTCTGGGTGGGACTAGCTGTTGATAGATCTATCACAAAGGAGTTGTCAACAAGATCGAATTTTGGTGGTCGACTGTTGGACGCAGACTGGTACGGACCGCTTACCCATCGTCCACACTGGAACATATGCTTGCATTACATAAGCTGAACAGAGCTAATGACTAATGTCGACAAAACGAGCTGTTTTATCAGACATGTGTCGTTGAATTGCAAGGTGAAGGATATCGGTGGAAACGTTCGAAAAAATTCAAATATTCTAATAAGATTTTCCCTGCTCTAGGACAATTTCACATTTCTTAAGAAAAGCGCAAAAATTACGATGCCAGAAAATGTATCAAACTTTTAATGATTTTCTAATGATGTGTATATAAATATTATTTTGATAACGTAACGATAGATTAGTAAATTTGAATCAAAATAATTACCTGACATCAATTTGAGAATACCCATGAGAGTGGCGACGTCTTCGAGTGATGAGTGATGACGTCACAGCAAACTGAAGTGGGATTGATATGTACAGCTTTGACGTCATCGTATATTACAGTTAGACGGTTGTGACCCAAACCTGGTATCATAAATTTGGAAAACTCAAAAATCAACATAAATCCTACCTTGATTTGTTCACATGTGCTAGGCGGCTGCTGTTTATCGGGGAACATATGGTTGTGTAAAATATAGTAAAATACAAAAATTTTATTTGTAATTTAGGGCGCCATTTGGTTGAAAACCTATAAGCGAATATACCTTAAAAACCAAAAATTAGTATGCGGTTATGATGTAATTCACACCGGCTATAGTGATATTGTTATGTACCTTATGAACAAACTGCTAATAATCTGATTCTGTTAAAAAATTCATGTGTTCAATACTTTCAGTGAAGCTTCCAAAGACTTCTTCACAATCGATAGGTTAGGGATATAAAAAATATGTAAAATGTAAATACAGAGAGTTTAATAAAAAAATCAAAAAGAAAATATATAGTACAAAAAATCGAGAAAAGAGGTTTGTATGAAAAAAATTATGACATTCTAATAGACTACAGGCCCGTGTTAAAAAAATGATGGGTCATTTAAACCACCAGATGACTTATGTAGAACGATATGAGCATAAAATAATAAGATACAGCATTATGCCGTCACTTGTAAGCTGTCCAACTGAGTGCAGGTGACAATTCAAAAGTACAGGTAGAGTGAGTATATTTTGGTCATATATTTTTGTACGGCATTCTTACCATCGATAGATCCATGAAAAATAATAAGACAACGCGTAGTGCCGTAAAAAAATGGTGCGCCAAAAAGTCGGAATTTTTTTTTGATTTTCCTACAATTTCCAGGGTGAATTTGGTCATTTAATTTTGTACGGCATCAGTTTCATACTATTTCAATACTGCTTCTAATACATTATTCCGCAACTCCGTACAAAAATCATGCGACAAGGGGAAAAAACCGAGGGTTGTAACCCCTCTCTTTCCGTGGTCCAGGGGGTGATTTGAAAAAGTACGGCTTTGGTTCCAAAACATTATCTAGCACTTAAAAGTACTATTAAAAATAATGCCGTCAAAAAATGATTGTTCATTTGAATGTATATCAAGAATTATCTTAATTTCATCGTATTCTTGATTTATAAAGGTGTAAAATCATTTGATCCTGTACGGGAACTTTTTTTTAACATGATATAGTAAAATAAAATTGTTATATAGTATTGCCGTTCAAAAGAAACTGTTCTGAAAAAAATTATAGAGAAATACAAAAACTGAAATTTTTCAAATTATTGAAGAAATTTAAATATCATAGATTAATGATATATAGCAGTTTTCTACATTGTATCCCATGTTTTAAATAGTATTAACATAAATAAATTAGGAAAAAATGATGCCGTACATTTTAATGCAGACCATATCTTTTAGGCTGATGAAAATGACGCTACCATTTTAAGGGTACTTTATGGCCATCTGATACACTACGGCATTAACATATTTTTGAAGAGAACAATTGATAATATGATAAAATCACTTTCACGTCTAACTGAAGTGAAACGGTGTGTATATTATATCCAAAAATTGAAACTGTCAATCACAGTATCAACAATTTTGTATACTTTTTGGTTTACTATATACTTCGAACATTATTGATACATATATATAATTGATTTGTTTCATTGTAATGATGTGAATAAATAAAACAATTATTTTTTAGAAAAATTCAATATATTTAATGATGATGATAATACAAAATATGGTTTTTATTTAAATTATTCAGTATCGGAATCAGCCGCTGAGTTGTTATTAGATCGATAGTATACAAACCCATATTTAACATAGTTTCTAACTAGAAACCTAGAATCACGAAAAGACTATGAAAATTAGTACAAATAAACTATCTAAATGCCTTACTTTTCGTAATATGAATTTTTTCTTTTTGATTTTTTCTTTTTCATTTTTTCCCCTTTGAACCAACGAAAATGTACGGCATATGAAAAAATATTATCTATGCATAAAATACTTTCGAAATAAATTAATTTGATGTTGTGTCAAATCACCCCCTGGACCACGGAAAGAGAGAGGGTTGCAACCCTCGGTTTTTTCCCCTTGTCGCATGATTTTTGTACGGCGTTGCGGAATGTTGTATTAGAAGCGGTATTGAAATAGTATGAAACTGATGCCGTACAAAATTAAATGACCAAATTCACCCTGGAAATTGTCGGAAAATCAAAAAAAAATTCCGACTTTTTGGCTCACCATTTTTTTACGGCAATACGCGTTGTCTTATTATTTTTCATGGATCTATCGATGGTAAGAATGCCGTACAAAAATATATGACCAAAATATACTCACTCTACCTGTACTTTTGAATTCTCACATGCACTCAGTTGGACAGCTTACAAGTGACGGCATAATGCTGAATCATTTTTTTAACACGGGCATGTAGTCTATAATAAATGTGACTAAGGAGTAACATCTGCAATTTACATTATGGAATAAATTTGATTTCAAAATCACAGTGAAAATTTGGATATAAAAAAATTTACTACCTGAAATCTACAAAAAATGTACTCAACAACAATCACCTAATCAAAATGAGTTGATCAAGATAAATAAAGGTATAGTTTGTCGAAACGATTAACGTTTCAGAAATTTACTATATTGACATGATTATCTGTACTGTATTCTTAATCCTGGAAACTCAAAGCCAAATATCTTCAACTAATTCATCACCGACTGGACATCAGTTGAACTCCATCTAACTCGGTTCCATACCAAATAATAACTACAAAAATTCCATCTCGAAAATAACGTCCCAAAACGTAGGAAATTCGAGCTTTAAAAATTCTTAGTTAGAACATGGCTCCAAACGTAGAACAAACCACCATAAAACAGGGTTCAAAACATGGAAAAATCCACCGTAAGTCAAAACTCAAATATACCAAAGGATAAACCCTCCTTAGAAAAATCTTCCTTAAGGAAAATCCTCTCTAGGACCCAAAAATAGAATTTGCACGTGACGAATTCAGTTCGCTAAAATTGCTCTGCTTACCTTCACAATGAAGGGCTAATCTTATCCAAAGAAATCTCCACCATCAACGTCTCTTTATAATGAACCAAACATGCGTAAATCTCTACAGCATAGGAGCGGCTTCAGATAAATTACGAATTAGAGGATATGAATTAATCCAACAGATTTTTAAGAAGAAAAGTAAATATGGATGGCATCAAACTTAACTGACTTGTACTGTATTAACAAAAAGATATTGTCCTGGATATCGCCAGCGGACAAGGTACTCAAGGATGCACCAGAACACCAAGAGGTCTAGAGAGCCTACAAAAAACAACTCTAGCCACAGCAACTCCACAGTTTCAGAGGTACATAATCTCCATCTACTAAATAGATACAAGGTATTGACTTAGGTTAGGTTCAATACCGTCTATTTACTTAGATTAGGTTCGATCGATTGAACCTAACCTAACTCAATACCGTCTAACTGTAATATACGTTGATGTCACAACTGTACATATCAGTCCCACTTCAGTTTACTGTGACGTCACCAGTCATCAGTCGATCGCGTCGCCACTCTCATTGGTATTTATTATTATTTTGATTCAAATTTAATAATCTTTCGTTATGTTATCAAAATAATATTTGTATACACATTAGAAAATCATTAAAATATTGATCAGTTTTCTGGCATCAAAATTTTAGATAGCGGTAAAATTACCGCTAGTTACTGTTTCAACCTAATTTAGATTTAAATAACAAATCAATTATTAAATTACAGGTAAAAATTAATAGTGAATCAGATATATAAACAATTACGTTTGAGAGTCAATAATGTGTTCACAGATAACGGTAAATGAAATATAAAAAAATTATATTCAACATCTAATCATGTGCTTTCTTATCCGACAAACCGTTGGAGAACTGAAGAAAGCGAATTTGTCATTTCCTGAATTTTGGTAGGTATCGTCAGTCAAACTCTCCAGATTCACCAATACCTAAAAATGCAAAAGAGGCCAGCAATAACTGTTCCCTTTTTCCTTTATTTCGTTTATCACAATAAGTGTGAAATTTCTAGCAACTAACGATGGCTTACTCAGGCCAACTACGTTGCAGATTACAAAAATTACAAAAAAAGTAACAAACCAGGCAGTTAAGCCACAACGATTTATCGTTGCAATAAAACGCGGTATATTGATATTAAGATTTACCCAAGATCTCATTCAAAAATTATTAATAGATACAATAAAATATGAACTATAGCCGATAAAAAAACTATAAAAAAAATTCATTCGATAGATCAAACTATAACGATAAACTGAATCTGCTTAATTACAATCAAATATATGGTAATAAAGGAAACGATAAATTAAGCAAATTCTAACTGATAATTTTTCGATAAAGATAACGATTTTTCCCTATAAAAAATAAAATCTCAGAACGAAGTCCCCTCACATTCTGCCATTACGGTTGTCGGAACAGAAGCGAAAATTTCTCCTTCCTTCAACAAGCCTTTCTCGCACCTGTCCAATCATAGAAGTAAGGAAAGGAAATGACATGTTAAATTTCAAATTTTATTGAGGGCGAAAGCACGAATATTAATCAATAGTTTGTCAATACAGGAACTAATACAAGATAATTTCGATAAAATAACTAAGAAAAATTTTACTAATTAAATTGTAGATAAAATTTTATTAATGACAAAAACTATGTTAAATTAATATTTCCAGTTTGAACGGAAGTTACTTCGAAATAGCACGTGATGTTCGTTCTGTCAAGGTAGGTATTCAATGCGTTAAATCATAGGGACAGAGTTGGACTTGGAATATTTTTCAACTGAATTAGGTAACTGTTATTTAGAAATTAAAAGAGAAAAAGCGATTGCGTAAGCGACTAAAATAAGAGTATTTACTTACGTGTTTATTTATTAAGATAAAGATACTGGTTTATTTCGGTAGAACTCAGTTCAGAAAATGATATAATTAGGAAAGCAATTTGAAAAGTATAAAAGGTAATTTATTAATGCGACAAATATGAGTAAATATTAATGTAACAGGGAGAACGGCAATTCACCAGTTACAATCTCAGAAAATAGCTAATACCAATACCACCCATCGTTCTACTATGCCTCGTAAACAACATCTGCCAACGAAATACCAGCATTACGGCCGCTCGTTGAATTCCCTGTATACCGTTCTTATGATTCAACGTCCCACGTGATAACCAATTGTTCAAATGAATCAAACCGATAGAACTGTTCATCCCATTGCTGCTATCCCATACTTTTCATTCCACTCATACGTGACAACCAATGAAATCCAACCATTAGGAAGGATCGTTCTCATCATTCAACCAATCTCCCACATGATAACTATTGGCAACCGGAATCAAACCATAGGACAGTGCCTTGAGTAACTGGTATCCCGTTCTGTCCTTCAACCATCCACTCTCCCACGTAATAACCAAGGAGCAACGAAATCCAACCGTTTGGTTCGTTCCTTGAGTTCCAAGTATCCCGTTCTTATCATTCAAACATCCGCTCTCCCACGTAATAACCAACGAGCAATGAAATCCAACCATGTGGGTTCATTCCTTGAATTCCATGTATCCCGTCCTTGTCATTCGACCATCCACTCTCCCACGTGATAACCTACGAGCAACGAAATCCAACTGTTTGGTTCGTTCCTTGAATTTACTGTTTCTTCTCGAGGTACAGAAAAACTCATTTGAATCTACGATAAACACACAGAGTACCCCTTTACCCCATATATAGCGATGATAAAGCAAATCCCTAGATCTTGGAAAGCCACCTACTTGAGTGAATTGATTCGTATGGTATTTTCATCGCACAATAAGACTGATGGAGCATCAAATTGGACTAAAATAATTTACTTGACAATGGTTTGAAATGACCAATGAGAGTGAGGACTGGTGACGTCACAAACAGGGGAGTGGCGGACTGCTTGTATGCACCAAGTGAGCGCTTCAAGAGGGCAACAGCTTATCTCATACGTCACAACCTACTTGTAGTACGTCAGCTGTCAACCGTGTTCCGTACCATTGACGATTTTGCGCTAGAACGCCTCGTGCTTATTTTCTTTGGTATTTATAGTTTACTTCTAAATTCTCGAAGGCTCTAAGGACTTTATCTCTAACGAAGGGAAAATTACGTCTAACTTATAATCTATCTGAATCTTGTAACGAACACAAGTGTTAGTCGATTAAACTTGTATAAATTTTAAATCATAGAACTAACTTATCCGTGATATCTTTTCCGAGTGCTAGCACCTGTTGGCGGTTATTTCTAGTTTAATTACACCTAATTCTTCGTATAGTTGTCTAGGGTGCATTGATATTCCTACACACTACGTATCGTACTAGTAACTTTGTTGAATATTTCGTGATAAATGTAATTCTTAAATACCTCGATATTCTAATTTGCAAACAATATAAGGGAAGTTTTCAAATATCTTACAAGGCCAAGGTCGACTATCGCTCAGCGAAAATATAGTAAATAAAAAATTAAATAAATTTAGGTATATTAACACATTTAGAGATTAAGTTGTTTCATGATATAATGTACTTACTCAGCACGTCCATAATTTCCTAAACAATGTATTATAACCGTTCGATATTTCTTACATATACATGCTAAGATCAATCTTCTAAAATTCTTAAGTTAAGACATGATAATTATTGGTACATAAATAATCTAAAATATATAATCAATACTAATTATGGTCACCAGAAATTAAATATTGTAACGAAATTTACCTAAGCCGGAACTGGTTTCATTCCAGTACGACATCGATCGCTGTTAGGACAAAAAAATTAATCCCGAAATAGCTCGGCAACTGTAGACATAACATGCTGGCAATACACGAATTAGCCCGAACGCAGATGTTGGCCACCAGTGACCGGATGAAGACGCCATACGACCTCAAGGCCAATTCAGTCGGGTTCCAAGAGAGGGACAGAGTCTAGCTATACAACCCCAACGGAGCAAGGGTAAATCTGCAAAGCTTACACCAGTCTGTGATGGTCCACACGAGGTGGTCAAGAGGCTTAATGACGTCGTCTACCGAGTCCGTAGAACCCCAGGGCTAAGTTGAAAGTGGTCCATTTAGATCGACTCGCTCCCTACCATGGCAAGCATGTTTCTGACCGGGACGATCAGAATTAAAGGGGGACGGTGTAACGAAATTTATCCAAGCCGGCCCTGGTTTTATTCCAGTACGACATCGATCGCTGTTAGGACAAAAAAAATAACCTCCAAATAGCTCGGCAACAGTAGAATTGATAATGGATTGTACGAGAGAATTCGATGCGGGTTTTAAAAGGAGCCGCCCATCATCGCGGCAGGGATTTAGTGCGGCGAAGAGCCTATGTTGTATTATATTTTTGTGATATTCGAATCAGCTGTTGTATATATTTGATGTAAATAAAAGTTTCTAGAAAGTGAGAGTGAATATTAATTTTTAAATTTTAATTGAACCCACGGAGTTTATAACAATATTTTTATATGAGGGACATTTATAAAATGTTATAATGTTCTTTACCTTACAACTTTTAGGGCGGTTGTTTTCTGTTAATATCTCGGTAGGTATTGAAGTAAACAATATCAAACCCGATATTTTTGTATTCGCAATAAAATGATTCGTCAGAAACTAAAATACTATACAGGGTGTTTCATTGCAAATTTTAAAATCGACATTACTTCCAGTAAAACAGGAAGTTTAAAATTGTAAAAAAATTTGGAAACAAATAGGAAATCTACTGCAGTATCCACCTTCCAAATTTCATTTTGATATCTCTAATAATTCGAGAGATATTTGCTTGGTTCCAAGCATTTGCCCATCACTGTATAAATAAAGTTAGACCTGGAACAACACTAAAACTCTATAAAACAATGGCAGTACCTGTTCTACTTTATTGCTGTGAATGCGAGTGGGTTTCTGTTAAACTTTTAGCCAGTACGGTCCTGGCGAAAGCACCGTAACAGTAGTATTCATTCCAAAGAGCACAAAAACATCAAATTCTGGAATCTTCAAAACCAGACAGAAGTATCAATGGATTCGCTGCGCACCAAAAGTCTCGAACAAGCAGGAAACTCAAGTATACTATACAAGACGATTGAATTTGAGTAGAAGGGAGTTGACTGTCCGTTCAGTTTAGTTGTTATAATTTCGGTGTCATTGTACTCGAATCAGTAGTTATAAAGTTTATGAGGTTTACGTGGAAAAAAATGTTCTAGAAAGTGAATATCCTGTATTGATTAATTGATTAAATTAATTTGAACCCACGCAGTTTATAATAATTTGGTTATTAAGTTAAAATCGTAATTTGATATGGAAACCCGAAGCATGAAAAAAACGGACGAAACTACCAAAAAAATGTTCAATCAGGTTACGGAGGGACTAGACAAAAAAATAGCTCATATCCAGGAAAAACGTGACAAGCAGGAGAAACAACATCAAGAAGAAATTCAACAGAGGTTAGTAAAATCTTTTGATGAAAAACGTAAAATAGAATTAGAACATCTTGTTTCAACGATGAAAAGCGAACAACAAAATCTTGGAAGAAAAACAACAAAATTTTGTCACTGCCATGGAAGAAAAACAACAAAATGTTTTTTCCACGATGAAAAGTGAACAAAAAAAAATTAATTGACGGATTATTCTCGAAATTTGAAGAAAAACAAGAACAAATTGAATTAAAACAAGGCCAAACTGAAGTAAAGATGCAATTGCAATTTAAGCAATTAATGCAAATAGTAGCACAGTTAATGAAACAGTTAATGAAAGAATGCAAATAGTAGAGTCAGACATAAAAGAGATAAATGATGAAATTAAGATGGTCTTAATGTCATCATGGATACTCTTGAAACCAAAGTAGATGATCTCGATTCCATCCAAAGTCAAGTAAAATTTGAAGTCAGTTCCATTAAAAACACCGTACAAAGCGAAGTAAGTGAAGTACAAGATAAAATCAGTGCTATGCAAAACCAGGTAGAAACAGAAATTAAAAAATGCAACAGGAATTACAGCGAGGATAATGCCAGAACACCATGAGTGCCAAAAGTTTCGTTAGCAAACCACCCAAATTTGAAGGCAGTTCATCTTGGCCCATTTATAAACGGCAATTTGAAGCCGTGGCTACAGCTAATGGATGGGGTAACTACGAAAAATCTACGTCTCATGCAATTTCCTTAAGAGGTCCGGCCTTAGAACTCCTCCAAAGTATTCCAGTCGATGAACAAGGCAATTTCGACAAGATCATCGCCATCCTGGACAAGACATACGACAATCAATCCCTGAGCCAAGTATATCAGGTGCAATTAAGTGGGAAAAAACAAAAATCCGGAGAGAGCCTTCAAGAATTCGAATTAGAAGTCAGATCTGTGTCCTACCCAGGCCTGCCCGACGAAACGAAAGACCAATTGGCCACAAAGAGTTTCATAAAAGGTATCATCAAGCAAAGTAATGAAGTTTTACTTCTGGCCTTGGAAGTAGAGAACATGTCCAAACCGAGAGTGCGAGCAGTTTCCTTCAGCCAGGAAGAACCCGAAACATCCCTCCAGACAGTGTTGTCCGGAATCCATAAACTTCTAGAACGATCACAAAGAACTGACCACAAAGGAGCATGCTACCGGTGTGGGGGACAGGACACTTTCAAGGTGATTGTCGAGTAAGGCTAACGATCACCGACCAGGGGTAACCAACAGAACAGCCACATGTCCAGGGACCGTCAGCCACTCAGCATAAGGAGGCAAATGCTGACTAACCCTCCACCAGCCCCAAAACTTTATCCATCCGGGGATTTTGCCGTGATAGCAGCAGCCTAGTTATCTGGGGCACCATCAATGGCCGAGCAATTATCATAACCATCGACATCGGCGCCCCTGTGTCCATTGCCACGTCCAGGGATTTGAAGTCATCAGAAATCCGTCCAGTTAATAGTAACATCTAGCTCAGAAAAGTCACCGGCGTGTCCATGTCAATACAGGGTGAAGCTGATGTCGTGCTACAAATAAGGGATTTTATACTGGGTATGGACCTAATTAGCCAGCATGAATTTATGTTCGACATGAAATATGATGTTCTTAGGTTCGGGAATGAGGAGATTGTATAGGCACGACCCGTTAACAGCTCAACGACCTCCATAAAAATTGTAGCAAAATCTCCAGCCAGTATTCCCGTCGAACGGAACAGATAATTCATAGGCAGCTAGAGAGCAATCCTGGGAGCTGCGTTGGATTGGTAGAGCCCGCAATCTCAGCTCATGACTACTTAGTTGGATGGGCTATTGTTAAAACTGGACGAGAAATACTAATTAGAGTCCTTAATTTGTCCAACAACGACATCAGAAGTGCCAATGGTCAAGAAATAGCTTGTTTCGAGCCAGTAGAGACCATCATCAATTGCCAAGAAAAGAGCCAGGCAGGGCCTAGTAAAGAGTTTCTACAATAGTTTGTCGACCACTTAAAATATCTTACATTAGAGGAACAGAAGAAAGCCAAGCAATTTATTGCAAATCACTGGCAAAATTTTAACAGTCAAGATGGAACCACCGGTCGCACCAACATCATTAAGCACCGAATAGATACCGGAAAGGCTCAACCTATCAGAATACCAACTAGACGACTACCATTGGGGCAACAACAGGCAGTCGAGGAAAACATCGAGTGCATGTTACAAAATGGAGTTATTGAGCCATTCATCAGCCCATAGTCTGCTCTCGTAGTGCTAGTTGAAAGGAAGGATGGAACCAACCGTTTTTGCGTGGATTACGGAAAGCTGAATGACGTCACAAAGAAAGTCAGTTATCCATTACCTCGAATTGATGACACTCTGAGCAGGCTCGCGTTGGTTCTCCCCACTTGACCTAAAGAGTGGGATATTGGCAGGTTGGTCTACACGTAAACGACCGAGAGAAGACATCGTTCTCCACTAGTAAAGGGCTGTTTCAGTTCACAGTCATACCCTTTGGGCTATGTAATGCTCCCGCTACATTTCAGAGGCTAATGGAGTAATGTATTGAGCGGGTGACATGGAGAACGTGCTTAATATACCTCGACTACATTCTGGTCATGGGTCAGACATTCGACGACCATCTGAAGAACCTGGGCGAAGTATTCCCCAGAATTAAAAACGCCAACCTGAGACTCAACCCGAAAAAGTGTCCCATCGTCCAAAAAGAATTAGAGTTTTTGGTCCACGTCGTTTCCGAGTCAGGAATCCGCACCAACGAGGACAAGATAGAAGCCATTCGTGACTGCCCAGTCCCAAGAGACAAGCATGAACTCCGAAGCTTCTTGGGTCTCTGTTCATACTACAGGCGACTGAAGGCGGCACTATGTTCCAGCCCAATTTTAGCATTTCCTACGCAGTCAGGCAAATTCATCTTAGACACCAACGCCAGCAACATAGGTTTGGGGGAAAGATGGTGAAGAGAGGGTGATCGAGTACTACAGCCGTGGATTTTCGAAACCGGAAAGAAATTATTGCGTCACCAGGAAAGAACTTCTGGCAATAATAAGGGATGTAGACCATTTTCACAAATACCTCTATGGTCGTCATTTCCTAATCCAAACAGATCATGCTCCCCCCCCCTTAAATGGCTGTTGGACATGAAGACACCAGAAGAACAACTGGCTAGGTGGATGGAGAAATTAGAGCAGTATGATTTCAAGGTGGAAAACCGTGAGGCCGTTTGCACAATAATGTTGATGCACTATCCAGAAAACCCTGTAGAGCAGAATGCGGACATTGTCACTCAAAAAGAGAGGGCCACCCAGGTCACGATGGGACGAGATAGCTAGATACTCGGACGTCCTGAACTCGTTATAGGCCCAATGGGACTCTCTAAGTAGTTCCAAAGAAAAAGGTACTAGCCATCCTGGCCGAACTACATGATGGGATTACCGGGGATCATCTGGGCACCCTAGACAAAGATCGCCAGCGGTACTACTGGGTAAATTACTTCGTAGACGTAAGAGCTTGGTACCCGAAATGTGACAACTGTGCAGCCAGTAAGGCCCGAATACCCGGACCAAAGGCAAAATGCAGTAGTACAATGTTAGCGTCCCCTTTGAGAGGATTGCCATCGATGTCGCTGGTCCATTTCCCGAGAGCGAGAGGAGGAACAAATACATTTTGGTCGCAATCGATTACTTCAGTAAATTGCCTGGGCATATGCGATTCCCAACCAAGAGGCAACCACGGTAGCGACGGTGCTGGTAGAACAGCTATTTAGCAGGTTGGCATCCCGATGGAACTGCATTCAGACCACGGGTGTAACTTCGAATCGAATGTATTCCAGAAGGTCTGTACGATGTTGGGGGTCAGGAAAACCAGAAAAACATCATTGCGTCCACAGTTAGACGGAATGGTGAAAAGATTCAACAGGACCTTGGAACAACACCTAACAAAGGTCGTCTACAATAACCAGCGTGATTGGGATGAACATATTCCCCTATTTCTGTTGGCACATCACTCAGCCTTACATAATAGTACCGGCCTGACTCCAGCCAGAGTCCTATTCGGAAAAGAGCTGCGATTACCCTGCGATTTGGCTTTTGGCTCCCTCGAAGAACCTTCCCAAGACATCAACGATTATGCCGACCAGCTCCGATATAACATGCTAACAATACACGAATTAGCCCGAACGCCGATGTTGGCTACCAGTGACCGGATGAAGACACGATATGACCTCAAGGCCAATTCAGTCGGGTTCCAAGAGAGGGATAAAGTCTAGCTGTACAACCCCCAACGGAGCAAGGGTAAATCTCCAAAACTTACACACGGCTGGGATGGTCCATACAAGGTGGTCAGGAGGATTAATGACGTCTTCTACCGTATCCTTCAAAACCTCAGGGCTAAGTTGAAGGTGGTCCATTTAGATCGACTCGCTCCCTACCATGGAGAGGATGTTTCTGATCGGGACGATTAGAATTAAAGGGAGGACAGTGTTATAAATTTAGCCAGTACGGTCCTGGCGAGAGCACCGTTACGCAGTATTCATTCCAAAGAGCATCAAATTCTGGAATCTTCAAAACCAGCAAGAAGTATCAATGGAGTATACTATATACTTAAAAATAAATAAATAAATAAATAAATTTATTGTCAGTTCAGTTATGATGACAGATCTTTACAGTTTGATTATCTTGGTTAACTTTACTTCCGAGTATTAAAAACTCCATTGAAATAAAGAATTAAGGATTAGAACGAAAATATGAGTGACAGCTACAGATAAACTTATATTGTTGGAGAGGTATTGAATTTTCACATTAGATAGTATGCGTAATTAAACTAAACTATCTTCTATGTTTATAAATATTTTATAAATAGTAAGAAAACATATATAAAGCATAAATCAACTTGATTTATTGATTTATTAACAGACTTTTAAATAAATAATGTGTCACATTTCAAAAAGATCATAACTTCAGTCATATTTATTCAAAATCAATAAAGTTACAAAATTGTAAATTTTATGCCATAATACCCTCCTCTCCTCTATTAATCTAGTAAATGAGAACTTGCTCCTATATCCTACTTTGAAAATGCAACTACTACGAAAACTTGAACTTAAACCAAAATATCTTCACAACGGAACCTCAGAGGATGAAAGCTGTTATGGGCGAGGAATTAAAACCCTGGCAGCTCAAAAGAAGTATAAACGAAAAACAAATAAATCTAAAAAATAATTCGATATGCTATTATCTTAGGGTACAGTCAATAAAATACTTATGCTATTGATTATTACGTACGTTTCAGTTTATAAGTTAACCATCATCAGATAATAATACTGTGATAATCACTATCCTAAAACACATATGTTTTAAAATTACTTTTTATACAAATTAATATTTATTAAACTACTAACCTACATATTTACTTAAAATGTTCAGTAAAAATTACAATTTTAAAATGATTTCGCCTAACAGTATGCCAACTCAAAGGTATGCATACGCTAAGCTCAATATTTATCAAATAATAACTTAGAGACAAAGGAAGATTTGCTTCTTTATTTATTTCTTTTGTTTTACCCGTTGCACGGGCGTAAAAACACTAAACAAGACTATACTCGTGACGATTAAAAATAATACATGTTAGGGGTTATTTTCATTAACTCCTTTTTTAAAAACTATTTTATTTATTAGCTGGAAAGGACACTGATTCTAATTGAAACACTTAAGAACTAGTTTTACAATTTCAAAGCTCAAGCTGAGAACGATGTTAAGACTAACAAACACAATCTAAGAATCTCCTAGAAATTAATGAATATCTCCTATTTATAATCTTTGGATATGAGACGCTACGCAGCGCTTAGATGCAGTTTTGCCGGTGTTCAGCTAGACAAGTAAATAAGGCTAAATGAAGTACAATGTGATAAAATATCTTAATAACTGCGTAGTATCCCTTAACAATGGATTCTTTCATTGGGTCAGCTATAACACTCCTCCCCTTTTTAAGAAAATTTGCTGTCTTCCCAATGACACGAATTTTTAAAAATGATCAAATTCATGGTTATATTAAAATAGTAATAAATGATATTGTTCAAAATATTCGATTAAATGTGTTAGTATATGTGTTAATTAATATTAAGAATATAAAAATATAAAATATAAGATATAAGACATACATTTTGGAAAGCGTCCAAAATTTGAATTTAACATTTAAATTGATGTACTTTCTCTCATTTCCATCATTGAGTTGTCTCGAATAGAACTTAGTCTTCTGGGTTGGAATCTTCTGAAAATATTTCTGGATGGTCCTGGTTCTTCTTGTTGTAGATTGGGGTATATTATTGCTGGATATACTCTGCTGCATTTCCTTCTACATTTGTAAATTATAAAAATTAGGATTACAATGCTTATTGAAACGATGCACAGTATAGTGAACCAATGTGTGTGTTTTTATATAAAAGGGCGATTTAGTATAGTGTCTATTTCTTCAGAGTACTGATTTAGTTTATATTCGGCTATATTGAGTTCATCTAAATTTTGTTTTTGAATTTTTAGCGGTTTCAGTTTTAATACCTGTTTCACTTCACTGTTTTCAGTTTCACAACACTCACTGGGGATTATGGGCATCTCTATGGCACTAGATTGTTCTGATGAATATTCTTTTGTGGACTGGATACGTACAGATCCAACATATGCTATGCAGTGGGGTTGCAACTTAAGAATTGAGTTTTTCGAGATGTTGAACGTTTTGGTAGATTTTTCTTTGCATTGAATACTAACTGGAATGCTGCTGCTGGTTACTATTAACCATTCATTTTCTGCGGTTAGTTGTACTTTGTAGTCTTGAATATTGGCATGTATTGTTTCACAATTTTCTGGGATTTTGCTGGACCTCGTAACTTTAATTTCACAGGGTGCGTTTTCGTCTGTGGGGTATGATATTTGGTTATAACAGATCGTATCTTCTGAATTTATTGGTTTACATTTTGCTGTTGATTCAAGTGTGAAATAAAGATTACCATCTCTACTGATTGCTACATACTTATAGGTATTTAGGATTAAATAGGATATTTTTGTTTTTGGGTCGAATATGGGTAAAGAATATACATGAAGTAATTTATACTCTTCTGGTTCAACTAGGGGTATTGGTAAAATAAAAACAATGTTTTTTGTTTGATTGATATGCTTGTAAATTTATAAGATCAAAGTATTTAGCGATGATTGCTGTGGTTGGCAATAAGGGTAAGTTACTTGTACTAAGGCTCGTTGAAATGATTCTTAGCTGAAAAATGAAATCTTCCGGTTGTATTACTGATGGATGTATACTTTTTAATCTAGCGAAAGTTATTGAGTTTATTAAATCATTAAGCTCTCCTTCAATCAAAATTAATGATTCTAACAATTGCTCACAAATATTTATTATATGTAGTTTTGATTCATAAAAATTTTGATTATCAGAAATGTTGTATATCGCGTTTTCAATATCGTGAAGGTTATCATTGAATGTTTGTTCATCAATTTGGAGTTTCCTTATAGTGTAGTTAAAATTTTTAATAAAGGAAGTAGTAACTGAAATTTGGTTTTTCATAGGATTTTCTAATGCTCTTTCATCATTTTCTACTTGTTGAATAATTTGATCATAGTATTCACCATCTTCGATATCTAAGTTGCCTGTAATAGCTTTCCAAATAGAACCTAAGAAATTAAATGCTCCTCTTCTCTTTCGAGTAGTGTTTAAGGGTAAGGAATATGGGTTAATGTCATTTTCGATTTCTTCGAATTTTCTTTCGATGTTCGTGATTATTTGGTTTAACATGGTAACATGGGGTTTTACCTCTGAGTAAAATGCTTGCATACTAGCGTTATCTTGTTCCACAAAAGATTTTAAGTTTTTCAGAATTTTAATATCATTTTTGTAAGAGTTAGTTAAAATTGCGGTATCTTTGACGATTATTAGTTTCCAATTTTCATTAGAGATTTTCAAATTTGACTCGTGGTAATATTGTATGCCTATAGTATTATTTAGTATAGTTACTTTATAATCACTAGGGTTACTTACTGCTATGCTAACTGTGAATAATATTGCGAATGTGACACGAACGTAATTGTTCTGCATCTGTAAAGAAAATTTCTTTTTATTTTACGACTGTGCTTATTTGATCGGAATTTATTGTAAATTCTCGATTTGTGTCAATATCTTTTAACTTAATTGCATTGTCGTGAAGAATTCTGATTATTTTAAAATAGATAGATATTAGATTTGTTGCTTAATCTATTTTTTATTTGGGATTCTTTAATGAATACAAAGTCATTTAATTCGAAATGTTTTTCTCACGGTTTAGATTTTTCATCATGCCTTTCCTTTGCTTTAAGTTTCTTCAAAATTGTTCTTTCTCTGGCTATCTGGTAAAAATATGAAATTTTATTGTTTAAATCTCTTACGTATTTTGAAATTAATTCTTCTTGATTATAGAGTTTTTCCGGGGATCTAGAGTTTGTATGTCCAAATAGTAATTCGTATGGTGAAAAACCGTGCGTACTGTTTATTGAGTTATTATAGCAAATTACTGCGTAAGGTATACAAGTTATAGGATGATCTTCTGGGTTTTCTGTTACCGTTGTCCTAATCATTTATAGTAATGTGCTCATGAATCTTTGTGTAGAACCGTTGCTTTGAGGATGATTTACTGGTGAAAATGTTAGTCTGATACTGTAGAGTGTACATAAATCTTTTAACAATTGATTATCAAATTCTTTGCCTCGATCGCAATGAAGTCTTAATGGGGTTCCGAAATGCATAAAGTACAATAGCAAAGTGTTAACTGCATTTTTGGCTGTTTTGTGTTCAATAGAATATGCTTGTGTGAACTTCGAGAATTCGTCTCTTATTACTAGTATGTAGTTTTTCTCTGGAATTTCTAAAATATCTAGATTTATGCGTTCAAATGGCGTTTTTGGCGTTTCTGTTATTACTAGAGGGTTACTTAAGTTTTTTCTACAAGCTTTGGTTTTGTTACACGTTTCAGAGTTATGTATAAAGTTTTCTACATCTTTATTCAAATTTTTCCATAGATATTTTTTTTTATCCTTGTGATTGTTTCATGAATACCTCGATGCATATTTAGTTTTCCGGTATGGTTTTCTTCTATAATTATCTGTGTTTGATCTTCGTCAGGCGTAATTATGTTAGGGTTACAAGTTATAAATTCGATTTCTTGATCAGAAAATATAAATGATAAGATTTCTAAAATCGGTAAGTTATTCTTTTGTTCCATGTGATATTTCATATTTCTTAACAATGCCTCTTTGTTATAATAAATAATTTCAAAAATTGCTTGTGCTGGATTTAATTGCGGAATTGTGATAAGAAAGTATTTTCGTTTAACATGTGCTTTTGAAGCGACTACATTTATCTTATGCTCTTCGTATAAAGTGTTTGAATCAATTATGTCATTAACTATTTTAAATTGAGATTCTGTCAATTCACCTGGTTTTATAAATGAAAGGATACACTTTTGTGTTTTGTCTAAAAATGTTTCGTTTGAAGATGAACATTTTGAGTAATCAATTAGAGATTTATTTTCTTGTAAATTTTTGAATATGTTCCATTCATGTTTTATCGTTTCGAATGGTATTTCCTTTTCTGTATCTAATGATATTTCTTCGTTTTCTTCTTCTTCTTCTTTTATACTACCATAGAATATTTTTGGGAAATTTTTGATATGGTTAATCCTTATTCGTGATAAAGCGTCTGCATTTGAATTTTGTTTTCCTGGTTTGTAAATTATTTGATAGTTGTATTCTTCAAGTTTCAGTCTCCATCTGACTAATCTTGAACCTGGGTCTTTGGCGTTAAAAAGCCATGTTATCGGGCGATGATCGGTCAGTAGTTTGAAGCTTCGTCCGTAGACGTAATGCCTGTATTGTTGAACTCCCATACTATTGCTAGTAATTCATTTTCAATAGTAGAGTAATTTTGTTTATGTTGGTTTAGCGTTCTTGATGGGTAAGCGATTGGTAAATCTTTTCCAATTGGTCCTTGTGATAAGACTGCTCCAATTGCGTAGTTACTTGCATCGGTAGTGATGATAAATTCCTTTTCGAAATCAGGGTACTGCAATATCGGATAGTTCGTTAATGTTTCTTTTAGCTTTTCGAATGCTTCTATACAATTGTTATCGGATTCAAATTTCACGTCTTTCTTTGGCAGTTGTGTCAGTGGTTCAACAATTTTTGCAAAATCATTGATAAAACGTCTATAATATCCTGCTAATCCTAGAAAGCTTTTAACATCTTTGAGATTCTTTGGGGTTGGAAATTCTTTAACTGCTCTTATTTTTTCTGGATTTGGTTTAACTCCGTTTTCTGTGACAATATGTCCTAAGTAAGATACTTCTTTTTTTAAAAATTCACATTTATCTGGTTGTAGCTTTAAGTTTGCATCTCGTAGTCTTTGGAATAATTCTGTTAATCTTTGGACATGCTCTTGTAATGATGATGCGAATGATATGATGTCATCCATATAAATTAATGCTCTCTTATTTTGAATACCTGTTAATACGTTATCCATTACGCGTTGGAAAGTTGCAGGTGCGTTTGCGTTCTTTAATCCAAACGGCATCCTTTTGAACTCATAGTGTCCGTTTTCGATAGTAAAGGCCGTTTTTTCAATATCTGCAGGGTTTATTTCTATTTGGTGAAAACTTGATGCTAAGTTTAATGTAGTGAAGTAGTTACATCTGCCTAATTTGTTAAGAAGATCATTAATATTTGGTAGCGGGTATTTGTCATCGATTGTTACTTCGTTCAATTTCCGATAGTCGATTACTAGTCTCCATTTTTGTTTACCGCTAGCATCCATTTTCTTTGGTACCACCCATACTGGTAAAGACCATGGCGATGAAGAAGGTTGTATAATATTCTGTTCTAACATTTTGTCGATTTGCGTTTTTACTTCCTGTTTATGTATGTATGGATATCTGTACGACTTCGTGTAGATTGGCTTTGCTCCTTCCGTGTCTATCTTGTGTTTTACTTTATTTGTAAAAGATAGTTCATCTCCTTCTAAATAAAAGATGCCTGAGAAACTTCTGCATAAAGAGATTATGGCATCCTTTTCTTCTTCATTTAAATGTTCAGTTCGTAGTGCTTTTTCCACTCGCTGTTGTCTTGTGAATAGATTTTGTTTTTTAATATTGAACACTGAAGTTTGTGTTTGGTTTTCATTCCTTTCTTCGATGAAGGGTTCCAGAATTAGATTTTCAAAAATTACGTTGTTTGTTTCTTCCGTTTTGTTTAAGATTGAAGTGTAGAATTCACCTTTCTCATTGGTTTTTATAAAGCAATTCGAGATTACAACACCGTCTTTTTCTTGTGAATTTAAAATTAATTCTTGATTTAGTTGATCGCACTTTAATTTAAAAATTTGCTCAACTCGCGGCTCTATTATGATTTCATTACTAATTTCATTTTCTTTGTATAATGGTACCGTTTTTGTTCTCGTTATTAATTGACGATTTACGATTTTTAATATCAATTACACACTCATATTTTTGTAAGAAATCTATTCCTAATATACCATCAAAATTCATTTGTAAATCATAAAGATACACTTCCATTTCTCCGTTCTCATCATTTGGGAAAAAATATTTTTTACTGATTGAGTTATCTCAAAGTGTTCATTTGTTACACCATGTACGTTGATTGGGTTAATTGATTTTATTTTATCTTGGGGAAGTAAATGGGGTTTTAGGATCCATATCCCTGCTCCTGAATCTATAAGATATTTTAATTTTCCGTTTCGCGATTTCGTGTAAAATAAATTGTTTTTGTTTAACCTATATTGGGATATTTTTACATTTCTTTGTGGTTCTCTTCTCGTTTTTGATATTGTTTTTGACTTTGCACTTGGCTGGTTGAAGCCTTTAGAGCAGAAGAGCCAGCCTCTGTTTCCGCTCTCGTTTCGTTTAAATGGTAGCTTCTTTGTGATCCGTTTTGAAAATTTCGATTTTGGTTACCCGGAGGGCGATTTGAATTTTCGAATCTCGGACTGTGATAAGCAGTATTATCACGTCTGTGGTAATTATTTTCGTACCTTTGTTGAGGATGATAAGCTGTATTATCATTTCTTTGGAAATTATTGAAGTTACGTTGATAAGATTGATTTTGATTATTACTCGAATTTCTATATCTTTCGTTATTTTGTTTTTGTCGGCATTCGTTTATTAAATGTCCTATCTTTTTGCAATAGTTACAGTATTTTTTATTTTTATTAATGTTGGGGGAATTAACACTCGGTTTTCGTTGTTCAAGGTAGCTCAGCTGATATTCGGACTTAACTATATTTGCTGCCTCGGCAAGGTTTGCGGGACGTTATGCTCGTACAATAGCACCTATCTTCGGGTCAAGCCCTACTAAGAGTGTTTGCAACGCTACTTTGTCAACAAGTGCTTGCTGCGCGTCCTTTTGTTCTCGGGTGAGAGTTAACTGTTGGTTTATCGCGGCATATAATTTCGAATGGTGTGCATTTATTCCATGTACGTAGTTTTGAGAATTTTCGTTTGAGCTTTGTTTAATTTGCTGAAAGTCGTGAATTAAACTTGTTAAACCACGGGAGTCTCCAAAATGTGTTATTAATTGTGATGCTCTTCCTTTAAGCTTATTTTTCAAATGTATTGTCAATAAATATGCTTGCTGGTCGTTTGCAACGTCGAATGCTGCATCGCACGAACTTAAGAACGTATTAAGTAATATTGAGTCACCGTCGTATTCAGGGATAATTTGGCATAACTCGCTTAGTCTATACTCTGGTTCATAGATGTTTTCTTGGCTCATTTTTTTGTAACAACCCAATTATTTTAAAGTTAAAAATGATTTTTATTTTCACTCCAAATCAATTAAAAACCTTCAATTAATTTGTTCAAGTTCTCTAACAATTTGCGTTTGAAGCAGAACTCACGGATTTAATAATGACGATTTTCTTTCGGCAATATCAATCTCTTTTAGTGAAAATGTTCAAGGAATGTTTTACACAGAAAAAATACAAATTCTCATGTATTGTAAGGATACGAAATATGTTTGTATGTATATAGCAATGCATGCAAAATGAAATCTAAAAATCTCCTAGAAATTAATGAATATCTCCTATTTATAATCTTTGGATATGAGACGCTTCGCAGCGCTTAGTTGCAGTTTTGCAGGTGTTCAGCTAGACTAGTAAATAAGGTTAAATGAAGTACAATGTAATAAAATATCTTAATAACTGCGTAGTATCCCTTAACAATGGATTCTTTCATTGGGTCAGCCATAACATACATATAGTGATATACAGAAAAGAGGAAAAAATCTGCAACTACCCTTTTTTATGTATGATGTGTTATATAAATATGTTAAAACCGTTGTTGGATTTAAATTAAAAGGAGTTAAACGGAGATTAGGCTGTGATAAATACTATTATGATTTTCTATATCACAGCGATAGTTTACTGAATTAACGTTTTGTTTAATGTGAATCATTTCTTTCACAAGCCTTTTAGAGTTGTTCGATTCAGGTTTCCAGAACTGTCGTATCATTAAAATCAAACATATGATTGTTATTAACCGCATGTTGTGCAAGTGCAGTACTGTTCACTTCGTTATTTTTTAAGCTATATTTATAATTGTTGATTCTCTTATGTAGGTATTGTTTACTTTGGCCCATGTAGCAACTATTAAAATCCCAACAATTAATTTTGTTTATGGTGTTAGTTTGATTTACCATATCACGTTTGGGTTTGAACTTGGTGAAAAACATTCTTTTATTGTACAACGTTGTGAGGTAGCAAACATTTTTTTATCTGTCCGGAGATTTGTAGTATATACATATTTTTTACTATCCGAAGTGTCTAGGTTTTTATTTATTGTTCTACTATACAACACAGTTATACTGTTTTTTATAATTGGTAGAAAAAAGACAGGGGGATATTTATGTTACGTGAGTCAGTATGAAAGACCCCTTTGTGCAACATTGTAGCTTATCGTTAATATTTATTTCAGGTAATTGATATTTCTGTTTATTTCAAAATTGCTTAATTAGAGGTGAGCTTACTAGAAACGGCGGATTCCAATCCCTTGCCGAAAAAAAGGACCAAAGCAAGGACAAGATAGATCGTCGAAAGAGGCCGGTTGAACACAGAATTTGCCTTTCTGCTGGTGGACACGACAAAGGCTCAAGCTCCATAAAAACAAAAGCGATCAAGTAAGAGATAATCGTTTCTTTGATTTTTATGTTTATGTTCAATTTGTTGAATTTTTACGATTATCAGTGTTAATATCCATTCATTCCTTTAAACCTCTTAATTTTAAGAATTCTGTTTTGATTTTTATTTAAAATATTTTTGAAGGTGGAAATATTATTATTGTTTTATTATCGGACCAATATTTTCGGAGGTGGAAATATTTGATTATTTTTTAATTATCGGAAAAATATTTTCGGAGGTGGAAATATTTAAGAATATTAATTATCGAAGAAATATTTTCGAAGGTGGAAATATTCAATTTTTAAAGAAAAAGCGATATAGTTTTAAGAAACACGTTAAACGCGATTTAGTTATTATGAAACGTTTTAGTTATTAGTTATTTCAACGAACTTTCCTCCAATCATTCCTTAATGCATGTGACTGTGCATATAATATGGCCCTTGGTGACCAACGTTTTCTATTAAGTATTCATATAAAAAATAAATTACGTGGCAGAGCGGCACAACTTATCAGCTCTAGAAACCCTACAATGTATCCAGAAATTAAACAATTATTAAATACCCATTTTGGAGATTCAAGGGATATTTCGTCATTAATCTAAGACATACAAAGACTGAAACAAATCCAAAATGAATCCCCACTTAACTTTGTCAGTCGGTTACAAGTTTTAAATGCTAAAATGCACGCATTCGTACAAAAATCCCAAAATCTTACTCCTGAAGAGAAAAATGCTCAGTGCAGTTTAATTGATACAATGAGTTTAAATACCCTTTTGACTGGTCTAGAACCCAGACTAGGACAAATCATTCGTGCAGGAAATCCTCGAGATATATTAGAAGCACATGCAAGAATAAAACGCGAACTACAACTTTCATATTTTCAAAACCAAAAATTTCCAAAATTAGATTCCAGACAATCTGCAAGTTAAATTAAAAAACCGAACATTCAAATAAAATGTCTCTAATGTGACAGAAATGGAAACATTGCCCCTAATTGCCAATTTAATCGATTTCCAATGAATACAACAAATAATTTTCAAAACAGATCTCGAAACACTATTTTCAACCGAGACCCAATTTCCCTCAGCAATTTAATCAACAAAGACATTTTACCCAACAAACGACTCAACGATTTAGACCTTCTTTGCCCCAATTTTCTCAACAAAGACCTCAAATAAATAATCCAAATCCGCAAAGAACCTTATTTTTAATAATCCAAGAATGCATCACATAAATGAATATCCCCATAATTATGAATTTTCAAGCTCTAATTATGAAACCGAATATTATCAAGATGATTATGACCAAAATAATTATCAACAATATTCTGATGATGACTTTTATGAAAATCTACAAGAATTTGACTATTATCAAAATAACTATTATTATCAAAATAATTCTTCTCAAAACGAAGAAAATTTTCAAGAATTAGCCTCGGGAAACCAACCAGCAAACATAGAGAAAATACAAAACAAGTTACAAACCTTAACGTTCAACAAAACGAACGTCGAAACGAACACTCAAACGAACCAGTTTATTTAAATCCTTTACTAACAGTAAGTTCCCAAAAATTATATTATATTTTTGACAGAACTCAAACTCACAAATTACTAATCGATACCGGAGCTTCAATCTCAATTTTTAAAGAAAAAGTCGTAAAGAATTTTCCCAGATACCCTGAAAGTAAACCAATTCAAGGTATTACTAATGAAAAATTATTAATTACAAAATCTACTCTAATTCCTTTTGCCCCTAATGATTATCATAAAGTTTTCGTGAATAACTTAGACATAGAATTTGATGGAATTCTTAGTCTTGAGTTCTTAGATCATTATGACTGTATTATTGATCTTAAGTCCAAACAATTGATAACTAATTTCAAAACTGTCCCATTATTCAAAGCCGGACAAGAAACCTCTTCTCAAGAAATCATTCAAAATCCACAAAACTCATTCTCAACAAATCTTATTGCTACGACAAGTCATATTTCTAAAAAAGTCCCTAAACCTATAACTTCAAACAATATTTCAATTTATCTAATACTGATGCCATACTTAAGGCACAATAAAAGTAGAAAGTTAGATTACCTCATGTCGTTGTGAAAATAAATGCAAATGGTGAATTTTTAACATCAGTCATAAATGCTAACTCAATTCCAAAATCTGTTCATTTTTCAGACCTTTCTTTAGAACCAATAAATAATTTTCACAAATCTTAAATCTTAATTTCAATATTTATGAATCAGCTTTCACTGATAGGATTCAATTAATAAAAGACCAATTACGTCTTGACCATTTAAATCCAGAAGAACATGAAATGATTACCAATCTTTGTCTAGAATTCAGACATCTTTTTCTTAGAAGGTGAAAAATTAACATTCACCAATGAAATAAAGCATTCGATAGACAATAATAGTTCCAAACCTGTTTACACCAAGTCTTATAGGTATCCTCAGATTCATCGAAATGAAGTAAAGACTCAAATAAGTAATATGTTAAATCAAGGTATTATTCGACCTTAAATTTCCCCATGGTCATTCCCTGTTTGGGTTGTTTCTAAAAAGCTCAATGCTTCAGGCAAACAAAAATGGAGAATTGTTATTGATTACCGCAAATTAAATGAGTTAACCGTCGATGATAAGTACCGTTTACCCAATATTTCTGATTTATTGGATCAGCTAGGTAATTGTCAATATTATACTCTGGACATTGCTTCAGGTTTTCATCAGATTGAAATCAATGAAACCGACATTCCTAAAATAGCATTTTCAGTTGAAAATGGACATTATGAATTCATAAGAATGCCCTTTGGATTAAAAAATGCCCCGTCCACTTTTCAAAGTGTAATGGATAATATCCTTCTTGGTATTCCAAAATGAAAGAGCCCTAGTATACATGGATGATATAATTGTATACTCACCCACGATTCATGAACATATTTCCAGACTTTCAGAAGTATTCAAAAGACTTCGTAATTCTAATTTCAAAATTCAGCCAGATAAGTGCAAATTCTTAAGACCTGAAGTAGCTTATCTAGGTCATATCATTACTCCTGATGGTGTTAAACCAAATCCCGATAAAGTTAGCTGTGTATTAAATTTTCCAGAACCCAAAAACCTAAAAGAAATAAAATCATTTCTAGGCTTAGCAGGTTATTACCGCAGATTTATTCCTAATTTTGCTAAAATAGCAAAGCCACTAACTCGACTCCTTCAAAAAGACGTTAAATTTTTATTTGATAATGAGTGTAACCAATCCTTTCAAAAACTCAAAGAAATTCTTACTTCTGACCCAATTTTAAAGTACCCAGATTTTAACAGGAATTCATATTAACAACAGATGCAAGTGCTTTTGCAATATGTGCCGTTTTATCTCAAGGACCTATAGGTAAAGATCTTCCAATTGCCTATGCCTCTAGAGCCCTTTGTGAAGCAGAAACGAAATATTCGACTATTGAAAGAGAACTACTAGCGGTAATATGGGCCGTTAAGACATTTAGGCCGATTTTATATGGGAGAACCTTTACAGTCGCAATCGATCACCGCCCTTTAACATGGCTTTTCTCAATAAAGGACCCTGGCAGCAGAATTGCTAGATGGAGGATAAAACTAGAAGAATATAATTTTAAAGTTGTTTACAAACCCGGAAATAAAATAGCAATGCATTTTCACGCATAAAGATAAATCACTTCCAGAACTGTACTAACTTTCATTCAAAAATTAAAATTCATGCCCTAACTGAAGACGAAACTTCAAATGATGACTTTATTGAACAACCAAACCTTGAAAATGAAAATGAAAGAATGACTTCAGAATATAACAGATTTGTTGAACTTTATAAAACCAAATCACTAATTGATTACTCAAAAATCAAAATTTCAAACTCCCATCTTCTTGATAAAACTCATAAGAATATCGTAACTTTCTTTTGTCAAAATAAACTAGAAGAACTACATGACAAAATCATAAATGACCTTTTCCAAATACATCCAGATTTCAGTACCGAAATAATTAACATATTTTCCAGTAGTTCAATACAAGAACGAAGATATTTCATAATACCCCCTCTTTTGACCCAAAAAGAATAGTACCACATCTATTTTACATTCTTTACAAAGCACAAGATCAATTTAAACTAAATGAAACATATTGTTACGAAAATTCATCCGACAGCTGGTACAATCGGCCATCAACCAATTCATGGAAGGGACATTATTCCGATAAATTCTGGGAACCCGAAATGTTTGTCGCTCAACAGGCGGACCGCTGCCGTTACTGGGAATTCCCTTAAAGCTTCCAGAACATGATGGAGTTTCCCGATGGTTTGGGGATTGTTACATAAATGTTATACTGGATGGCCGATTAGAAGTTGCATATACAATAGTTGAAATTGAGGGAGGAGTAAAATTATAGTTATACGTTGTGATGAAAAGAATGCTAGAAAAAGTCGCATATAATAGGGGGGGTTAAAATATAAGGTGGAGGCAAATTATACGTTCCAGTGTGTCTCAAAAAATATTAGAAAAATGGATGGATAATATAGTTGAAATATATAGTGCTGTAGAGTGATAGTTAAGTGTTAAATAATGTTATATTTGGTATTGCCTAATGTTATAATAGGTAGTTGTATATACAAGGTGGTTTAAATTGAGGGCGGAGTAGAATTATAGTTTAAAGCGTGGATCAAAATATATATATATATATATATATATATATATATATATATATATATATATAGGATAGATCATGAACAGTTGCATCCTACTGTGTTAAAATATAGAGCGAAGAAAAATTATAGTTATACAGTGTGTTTAACACAATGTGCGAAAAAGTTGCATATAAATGGTGGTTAAAATATAGGGTGGAGAAAATTTTTACTTTACAAAGTACGTGTGTTTTTAAATAAATTCAAGAACTGAACAGAACCCGAGTGTGAAAATAAAAACATTACAGTGGTGTCAGGTGTGAGGTGATTTGATTTAGAAGAGGAAAATAAATAAACTAACAATGTATAAAACAGTGAGTTTGGACCAATTGAAAGTAACGGACTTAAAAAAAAGAACTTGAGGAAAGGGATATAGAAATTAGTGGAAGGAAAAGTGAATTAATACAACGACTACGAGATGCCCTAATAAAAGAAGGTAACGATCCCGATAATTAATTGTTTGAAATTTCTGGTAATGGGTACATGAGTATGCTATTAAAACAAATGGAAGAAAATTCTAAAAACTTGAAAGAGGCTTTAGAAGATAAACTATAAACATTACAAGAAAATTCTAAAACCCTAGAATATAAATTGCTGGAAAATTCCGAAAAGTTGAAAGAGGCTTTAGAAGATAAATTGCTAGAAAATTCTGAATCCCTAGAAGAAAAATTGGTAGAAAGATTACAAGAAAATTCTAAAGCGCTAGAAGGCAAACTGCTAGAAAATTCGAAGTCTTGAGAAGATAAGCTACAAAAATTACATGAAAATGCGCAATCCCTAGAAGAAAATTTGAAAAGGATGGTACAGGAAAATTCAGCAAGGCTGGAAGAGAAAATATCCGAGAATGAGGCTCAAATGGAGGAGCTAAAGCAAACAATAGTCGAAAATGTAACGCGGATAGAAGATCTAAAACAGATAATGGAAGGTGAGTTCAGCAAAATAAGAAAACAGGTAGTCAGAATACAAAGGGGAGGGACTCCACCAAAGACCGAAAGCAGAAACAGTCCAGAAGTAGTGGATTCGAAAATTGGCCTCGAAGGAGCAAGACACAAAATGAAACCTCCACAATTTGATGGGAAATCGTCATGGACTAACTATAGGCGCCAATTCGAGGCTGCAGCAAAGTTAAACGGATGGTCAGCAGAGGAAAAAGCAATTGCATTAACGCTCGCTCTAAGAGGGGATGCTACAGATATTTTGCAAAAATTGAATACCTCGGAGCAAGAAGACTACGAACAACTGGTTAAATACTTAGAGCTGAGGTATGGACAGAGCACGTGTACCACTCCCAACTAAAAAATCGCCATCAGAAATCTAATGAATCGCTACAAGAGTTTGAAGCCGATATTGCCCGTCTGGTTCGCCTTGCCATCCAGCCACACCGGAAAATGTGATAGAAAGGTTAGCAGTGCAAGCGTTTTTGGATGGACTTCGGGACAACGAAGCCAGGCAAGCATTGACGTTAGCTCGACCGACTCAATTAGTGGATGCACTGGCTCGAGCTCTGGAATTCTAGGCTGCGAAAAATACCTGCAGAGGTCAAGCCAGAGTCCGAATCGTTGACGGAGAATCCGAAGATGGCGGAAACGATGAAGCCCCTGTAAGAAAGATAATAGAGAAAGTTCTTACCGAGAAAAGACAACTAAGATGTTGGAAATGTGGTAACGTAGGACACATAAGGAGTCGTTGCAAGGAGAGCAACGGAGGCCCGACATCCTCGTCGGAAAACTAAACAGGATCGATGTGAAGGGGCCATCGTCGACCTGTAGCCAACAAGCCCCAACTATCTACGCATATCTCGCTTCGCTACGCAACACAGATTGAATATTTGTTATAGGACGGAGAATAATTACAATTATTCAAAAGGCTTTAAAAATTGTCATCAGCTGAATATACAGGATAGTTGAAATATAAGGTGGAGTAGAATTACAGTTATACAGGGCGGTTTAAAAAAGTTATATCGTTTGGAACATAAGTAGCTGCTTATACAAGGTGTTTGAAGTAAGGGTATGGTAAAATTATTATTATTCAAGGTGTATCAAAAATTTGTTATATAAGCATAAACAGTTAGGATATTTTAATTATAGGACGTAGGACAAGGTATATTTATAGACATGGGTTCAAAAAATTTTTGTACCAGTTGCATATAACGGGTGGTTGAAGTAAATGGTAGAGTAAAATTATAGACATAAAATTTTGTTATATACGGTACACCATCAACAGTTGCATAAATAAAATACTAGACTATGGGGCAAAGTAATAATTGAAACAATAGAAAAAAAGAAAGAGTCAATAGTGTGGAGAGGATTTATACTTATACAGGGTGTTTTCAAGGATATCAGGACCGTTCTAATATTGTGTTGAGTTGAATTATATTTGTAGAGGGTGATTCAGAATATGATAGACCAATAAGTTTTATAGGGGTGACCAATACCTACCCAGAAGCATATACAGTGTGGATGCAATATAGAGTGAATTAGAGTTACACTTATAGAAAGTACTCCAAATTATAAAACGAATAATAAACTTAAAATATATTTTGAAAAGATAGACAAAGAAAACAAATTAGACAGGGAGAAAGAGGTAGGGAGAAAAAGAGAGAGAGATAAGAATAAGCTAAAATTTATAATTGAATTGTATCTTAAATCAGATGAAAAAGAAGTTATGATTGAAAATAGTTATTGTTTGCACCCGGTTTCTACACGGTTTTCATTATAAGTCAGCTGAAGTCGGTTCTGTTTTAATTAAATATAAATTATTTATTAAAAAGTATATAAAATGTTTAGGTAGTTCATCTAGAGTCAGTATAATGCACGATATTTACCAGTTGTTTCATTGGTTTATGTGAAATCCTTTAGAAAACATAATGATAAAGAAAATTCAATCCCGAATATATAAATATTATATTAATTATTATCGATACATTTTATTGGAATTTGCTGTTAACTTCAGGCAACATCAACGAACTGTAGTTTAATTATTAACACGATAATGACGTAGGGAATCATCGAAAGAACCGAAGCCTCTATTATTCCATAAAGGTAAATATATTGTTAAAAAGTTATAGTAATAATAATATAAGTATTAAGGTAGTTTTATAGATTTTCGAATGTAAATTAATAATTTTATTTTTAAGCAAAACTTCCTAAATACATGACAAAGGGTGTTGGTTTATAAATTGCATAATCCGTGAACTATAAGTGATTATTAGCTTGAGACCCTGACAAGATGATAGTTGTAACCATGGCAGTATATACACTGCCAGTCAAAAGTCTCTCTTTTGAACGGTCATACTCACACTATTGAAATTTATTGAAATTTTGCGGGTGAAAGTAACATTAGTAAACTCTACTAGTGGTAACAGTAATAGAAGTCATTACAGGGCCACTGTGGCTACTAATTTTGAAAAAACCTTATGGCAAGCTCATTGGTATTGTATTGACAATACTTACTCAGGCGTATTAATTTTGTTTGAGTTTATGCTAATTTTGAAGGATAAATTGAATAAATACTAAAATGTTCCAATTATGCTCCGACTACTTGCTGACATAAACAGATCCTATTAGTAAATTCTTGTCTTACTATTTCGAATGTGTCAGCTGAAACTGCCCTACATTCTTTAATACGCTGTTTTGGCAGAAATTCACTAGACTGCTTTCTGCATCATGTTAATAGCATACATCGAAATATCTACCTCACTATGGAAATAGAATCCAATTATTCTCTTCCGTTTCTTAATGTCCTCAAAACAAAAATTTATAATAGTAGATTCTCAAATATCGTCTACAGAAAACCAAACCACACAAATCCTTACCAGAATGCCCTATGGCACAATCATCCATCCCAATTGAATTCTGTATTGAAAACTTTACTTCCCAGATCACTTCAACTCACAAATATTGATAACACACAAAACGAACTATGTAAATACCTCTCGTGTCTACAAATTTACCGATATGTATGAAATATATTGATATGTGTTCGAGAGGATATCTTGTGGGATGCCCAACTGACCAGAAACAATACATATTATATGTATTGTCTTGCGTACAAAAAAAAATACACCTCGAACGGAGAACCAAAAGGGCAGGTGGCGTAATGAGGATCGTGGAGTTTATGAAATACCTTGTCGCGAGTGTCCAAAAAACTGCATCGTTCGTACCAATCGATGCATCAAGAATCGGTAAAATTACATTAAAAAACTTTGGTGGGTATCTCGGAAACAACTAATTCAAAAAGATGTGACGGATAAGCTCTATATTTTCCGTGTCAATAAAATGGTTGTTTTCAATGTAGTGAGTGGACATTTATTTAAAATATCATATTTATACTCCTTTAAACTACAGTAGATGCGCTAGCAAGCCAGTGCGGTAGTAGTTCTCTATTAGATGAGGACAATCTGAGTGCTGGTTATAGGTATGTTATTTGATTTGAAAATTCGGGAATTAAAATTCGAGATATGGAAGTGGGCATACGGACTATGGTATACGGGATTTGGAAATAAATTATTTGGTGTATAAATTTATATATATATATATATATATATATATATATGATTGTTGATCGCCATCGATTGCATAAGCAACAAGCGGGCAAAGCAGAGATGCCCTAACAGTCAATCCTGCGGTACTATAGGAATGGTCGGAAAACAAATCGGCGAATTCGAGAGTAAATTTTGGGACAAACACAATTTTAAAATTAATTGATTTTGCACTGGAAGTGTTTGAAATAATTTAAATAGTAAACTGATTATAAATATATATCCTGCATTAATTTTATATATAGCCACACTGAATAACCTTTAAAATATCTTTTATAGAAAGAGACAAAATAAAACGTTCATTTATATATACATACTGACACATTCTACACGTAACGGTCAACCTGCAGTTTCAACCCCTAACAGGGAATATCACTGCTACAAGTTTAAATGCAAAGGGGAATCATGTGATATCTCTTTTTAAAGGTCTCTTTGTTGTTTATTTTTTTTACAGAGTAATGCCATTTTAAACTTTCAAACTAAAATAATTATTATTTGCATTGCATTTACATTATTAATACTATATTAGCGTTAGAGTTACCTTATACTTAAATTATATTTTATAAAATTTATTTGCATCGTCCCTAACTAAAGCAACGTAAAATTGGATTGAGGTAATAAAACTGCTGATCTCGATGCTGTGCGTACAAAACTAATAACCATCCAGAACGACCAGAAAATTTGATGTAGGATATATAAAGCAATACAGAATTTCTAAGTTAGTTAGTACAGCTCGCTTGTTCGGTATACATTTGTGTGAATAGTTATTTGAAATCAGCTGTTGTTAATATTTGATTTTTACTGTAAATAAAATTCTAGAAATTGAAGTGATTATCAGTTTTTAATATTAATCAAAATTGAACCCACCGAGTTTAATGCAATTTAGTATCAGAAGTGAAGGATTAAGTGAAGTTAACATCGAAATTGATTTAAGGCAACAACCCGAAGTATGAAAAAGGAAAAAATGGACGAGACTACCAAAAAAATATTCAAAAGGTTATGGATGGACTAATGGAAAGAATAACTCTGATCCTGGGAATACGTGACAAGAAGGAGAAACAACATCAAGAAGAGATCCAGCGAAGGTTAGTGAACTCTTTTGATGAAAAACGTACAATTGAAATAGAGAACTTTGTAACTAATATAAATTTGTAACTAATATAAATGAAAAGTAACAAAATGTTGTTTCCACGATGAAAAGTGAACAACAAAATCGAAAAATAAAAAGCAACAACAAATTGAATTAAGAAATTATTTTTAAGTATTTGAAGAAAAACAAGGCCAAACTGAAGAAAAATTACAAATGCAATTTGAACAATTGATGCAAATAGTATAGCAAGTTAATGAAACAGTTAATTAAAAAATGAAAATAATGGAATCAGATATAAAAGAAGTAAACGACGACATAAAGATCCAAAAAAGGAATGTGGAGACTCTTGAAATCAAAGTAGATGACACCGATTCCATCCACAGCTAGGTGAAATTTGAAATCAGTTCCATTAAAAACACGGTACAAAGTTAAGTGCAAGATAAAACTAGTGCTATCCAAAACAAAGTGGAAACAGAAACTAAACAATTACAAGATGTGCAGAGGGAGAAATACCAGCACACCGAGAGTACCAAAGGTTCTTTTAATAAACCACCCACATTTGATGGCAATTCATCTTGGCCCATGTCATAAAAGTCAATTTGAAGCCGTGGCTACAGTTAATGGATGGAAAAACCAAGAAAACTATACCTCTCTTGTAATTTCCTTAAGAGGTCCTACCTTTGAACTCCTCCAAAGCATTCCAGTCGATGAACAAGGCATTGAGTATTCCATTCTCTACTCTTAGAGAATTCCATTGGGCCCATAACGATTTCAGCACGCCCGAGTATCTAGCTACCTCGTCCTATCGTGGCCTGGGTACCCCTGTCGTTTTGAAAGACAAGATTGGTTGGATGTCTGGATCAGCCATTTGGTCTTGGATGCACTGTTCCGTTGTACTCTTCATTGGCCTGCACTCGGATCTCTCTGATGGAGAAACCCTCTCGCTGTTCCGTCTTCAATGTCCGCATTCTGCTCTACAGGGTCCTCTCTATAGGGCATCGGCATTATTGTGCAAAAGGCCGGCACCGTGTTCCACCTTGAAATCGTATTGCTGTAATTCCTCCATCCACCTGGCCAGTTGTCCGTCCGGTATCTTCATGTCCAGCAGCTATTTAAGGGCGGCATTTTCCGTTCGGATTAAGAAATGACGACTATAGAGGTATTTGTGGAAATGGTCTACAACCCTTATTATTGCCAGAAGTTCTTTCCTGGTGACGCAATAATTTCTTTCCATTCACGGCTGTAGTACTCGATCACCCTCTCTTCACCATCTTGCACCTTGGATAGGATGGCCCCCAAACCTTTGTTGCTGGCGTTGGTGTCTAAGATGAACTTGCCGGACTGCGTAGGAAATGCTAGAATTGGGCTGGAACATAGTGCCGCCTTCAGTCGTCTGCATGATGTTTCGCAATCCTAATTCCAACGGAATGTCTCTTTCTTAGTGTTCTGTCGATGTAGAGGCGCGGCAATGGTGGCAAATCCCCCAACAAATCGCCTGTAGTAGGAACAGAGGCCCAAGAAGCTTCGGAGTTCATGCTTGTCTCTTGGGACTATCCAATCACGGATGGCTTCTATCTTGTCCTGGTTGGTGCGGATTTCTGACTCGGAAACGACGTGGCCCAAAAACTTTACTTCTTTTTGGAACAAGGAACGCTCCTTCGGGTTGAATCTCAGGTTGGCGTTATTAATTCTGGCGAATACTTCGCCCAGGTTTTTCAGATAGTCGTCGAATGTCTGACCCATGACCAGAATGTCGTCGAGGGATACTAAGCACGTTCTCCATGTTAACCCGCTCAGGACATACTCCCTAAGCCTCTCAAATGCTGCGGGAGCATTACATAACTCAAAGGGCATGACCGTGAACTGAAACAGCCCTTTACTAGTGGAGAACGTTGTCTTCTCTCTTTCGTTTTCGTGTAAACCTACCTGCCAATATCCACCCTTTAGGTCTAGTGTGGAGAACCAACGGGAGCCTGCTAGTGTGGTTAGAGTGTCATCAATTCGGGGAAGTGAATAGCTGTCTTTCTTGGTGACGTCATTCAGCTTTCTGTAAACCTGTAAACTGTGTTTCTCTGGTGTCAAGTGTGTAAAATGGTCACCAAATTGTTGTAGGAACTCTTTACTGGGCCCTGTCTCCGTCACCGATGTCTGCTACCCGTCTTCGCAATTGATGATGATCTCGACTGGCTCGAAACAAGCTATATCTTGACCTTTGGCATTTCTGATGTCGTTGTTGGACTGTCTCTAATTGGGATAACTCGTCTGGTTTTAACTATAGCCCGTTCAAGTAAGTAGTCATGAGCTGAGTGTACCGGCTCCACCATTCCAACGTGGCTCCCAGGATTGCTTTCTAGCTGCCCATGATTAATCCGTTCCCTTCAACCGGGAATTCTGGTTTATGATTTTGCTACAATTTTTATAGAGGTAGCTGAACTGTTGACGGGCCGTATCAATACAAATTCCTCATTTAGGAACCGAAAAACATCTTATCTCAGGTCAAAATCCATGCTGGGTGATTAGGTCCATACCCAGTATGAAGTCGTCCTCAATATCCGCTACCAGAACCCTTTCCCGGATTCTGTTGTCCCCTAGCTGTAGTACTATCTTTGCTTCACCCTGTATTGACATGGATTCACCGGTGACTGTTTTGAGCTGGATGTTGTTGATAACTGACTGGATTTCTGATGCTCTTAAAACCCTGGATTTGGCAATGGAAAGAGCGGCGCCGGTGTCGATGGTGACGTTAATTGCTGGACCATTGATGGTGCCCCTGATGAGTAGGCTGCTGCTATCTCGGTAAAATCCCCGGATGGATAACGTTTTGGGGGCTGGTGGAGGGTTAGTCAGTATTCACCCCTTTATGCTGACTGGCTGATGGTCCCTGGACATGTGGCTCTTCTGTTAGTTGTAACGATTAAATCGTCACTTTGGGCAAATGTTAATAATTTTTCTATATTTTGGTTTTAAGTAAAATTTGTACTCCAACCCTGTTGAGTTCAGAATATCATCTCAGGTACGTAAAACATTAGTATCTCGCTTTCAGCTGTTATTAAATTAAATATTCCTCAAATTTGATTTTATTCGCTTTGCATGGCTGATTATTTAATTCTAAAATTATGTTTCGTCATCCCTTATATCGCCTAATGATTAATTTTCATAATGTAACTCGTACAATGAACTAAATCAGTAATATCAATCAATCAATTTATCTTTGAATTAATTCTCATTTCGACTCTGTGTATCGTCTACCGCATTAAGAAACCTGCGCGGTACTTATTTGCTGGGTATCGGCGAAAAATTCACGTTTTTTGACTCTCTCTCTTCCCTTTTGTCAATCGACGAGACCAGATCGATATATTACCTGGCATTTTTCAGGAAGCCATTTTTTATCTTATCGTACCGTTTCGATTACCGAAGAAAGTGAGTAAAGCAAGTATATATTCTTTTCTCGCGATTAAATTATCTGTACCGTTTCTTATAGTATAATTGATGGTGAAAATACCGATCAATTGAAATATCGATTTATCTTTTATCTATATGTATATATGCACATGTCTTATTTTTTATCGTAGCTGAAATTCGGAAGCTGTGTGAAGATGTTTTCCCGACCAGAGTTTATCATATAGCTTCGTCGCATTGTTTAAGTATTTACTCTACATGATCTATTTTCTTTTCTTGTTTAGGTGGTGAAAAGGAATCAAATTTTTTTATAATTTTTTATAGAGCATAACCTTCCTATTGGAACACGTGCTTGGTGCTACTGCTTTTTGCCTTTATATATATATATATATATATTTCTTTTTCTCTTTAATTACATCTCTCTTATAAACTAGGAACAGAAACTGTGGTTTTATCATTTTCTAGGGTTGTAGCTGAAAGTGAGAATTCCTGATTTTCCGTTGCAATCACGTACAGTGAAGCCATTTTGTTTGCTTTCCGAGACCACCATTGCTAGGTTTGAAGGATAAGGGGAAACTAATCTGGGAAATTTGGATGCCAACCTAGTCTACTTATCAGAGGAGGAAAGCGAAGTAAGTGATTTTTCTATATCTAAAGTCTTACCTAGATTGCTTTTATTTTTTTATTAAATTTAAACACATTCACTGTAGAATTGTTTTTATATCACTTACTTCGTAACCTCTCTTTAAATTAGGGAACGTATTTGATTTACAGTTAGCTGACCAGGGTTTTTCTTGCTAGATTTTAGAAGTAGCACAGAACAATTTTCCGATATTTTACTTATGTCATATATATCTTCTCTTTCAGTTGTTTTCTTTATTAGCTGCAATTTACCTAGCTATATATGTGAATATATGTATATCTATTTGCGGGCATTATTATTTATAATTTTTTATTTAAATTGCTCATACAAGATACTTGCTGAAACTCCTTCACACCGTTTAAAGGTGGTAACTATCACACCAAATTGTTTATAAATTTGGAAAGATTTATGAAAATTTCCATGACCTTCAGTCAGGTGAAATAAATAAAATCAACCGAAGTTAATAGTACTTAGAAATCATTATCTTTTCACTAAAGTAAATAAACAGGAAATTTGTCTTATTTATAATATTTTCCTTGCTATCTAAGGAATATCGTTCTGGTATCGTAGACTTTTGATCAAATCTGTTATCTTTAATTTTGTATTAGCATATGATCAAATCTGTTATCTTTAATTTTGTATTAGCATATGATCAAATCTGTTATCTTTAATTTTGTATTAGCATATGATCAGATCTGTTATCTTTATCTTTGTATTAGCATATATTAGGATCCAATCAGTTATCTTATTTTAGTATATTTTTCGAGAAATTTAATCTTCATTGTTGAAATAATTATTGTAATACCTTATCGTACCTCTCTTGCAGAGAGAAGGAAGTTTTTCTGTAATTTTATTTTCGGTTTATCTTTAATTCAAAAATAGTTTGATTTAATATCAAGGAACATTATCGTGATAATAGTGGACCATAAGTGTCAATGTAAATAGAGACTCGTATCGTTATATTGAATAGACATTCAAGTGACTTATCTTATCCCAGTTCCAAACCGGGGTTGAATTTAAAATTTTGGGGGAGTTCAGCAAGTCCAATCAAGGGGTAGCACGTACTAATGCTTTGTCTTTATCTTTTTCCTATATGCACAAAAATGAGCTGGACCCAAGGACACTAGAGGAATAGCACCTACCACCATAGGGGCGACTATTTACTGCTACTAGTCGTCAGGGAAGCTCCAACCAGTAAAGTCCCGGCTACCTAGAAGGCTTCGGAACCCTCTAAATCAACTGGCTCTCTCTCTCTCTCTCCCGATACAGCTGAGGCACCAGACAGTCCGGCCATACCCTGAGAGCATTGCACCAGATAAGTCTAAAGTCATTACTTACTGATGGTATACTGATCAAACTGCCCTATTGTAATTGAAAGAACTGTATTTGACTTGACCACTCTTTTTTTTAAATTGTCAATATAAATTATCTGTTATAAAATTGTAAATATAATTGTGAGTGTAAAATTGGTCTTATTTTACTGCCTATATGTTTGTGTGTGGCTGGCGCCCTCTCTAAGGTGTCCAAAGTTGGAAAAGAAAAAAAAATCGCACCCACCATTTTGAGATGTGCTTTGCTGAGCTAGTCAGTATTATGATGGATGCCTCCACAACAGCAAGAGGTTTTCCGTTATATAGTTACTCCTGGTCGGTGATCATTCAAGTAGCCCGACACTGCAGTCGCGTTGGTAGTGCCCTGTATGTCCACAACGGTAACATGCTCTTCTGGTATCAGTTCTCTGTGACTGTTCTAATAGTTTGTTCATACCAGACAACAGTGCTTGAAATGGTGACTGTGGCTCTTCCTGGTTGAAGGAAACTGCTTGGACCCTCGGCTTGGACAAGTTCATAACGGCCTGTACGTCCAAAGCCCGAAGTAGAACTTCATTATTCTTCTTGATGCCACTTAGTCTTAGATTTCTTTGGACTTACACATCTCTGATACCGTTAATAAAACTCTGTGTGACCAACTGGTCTTTCGTTTCCTCTAACAGGTCTGGGTAGGGCAAGAGTACTAACCGTCTAATCTCTGCTTCGAATTCTTGAAGGCTCTCTCCGGATTTTTGCATTTTTCCGCTTAGTTGCACCTGATATACTTGGTTTAGGGATTGATTGTCGTATCTTTTGTCCAGGATGGAGATGATCTTGTCGAAATTGCCTTGTTCATCGACTGGAAGGCTTTGGAGAAGTTCTAAGGGCTGACCTCTTAATGAAATTACAAGAGAGGTAAATTTTTCTTGGTTATCCCATCAGTTAGCTGTAGCAACGGCTTCAAATTGCCGTTTATACATGGGCCAAGATGAACTGCCCTCAAATGTGGGTGGTTTACTAAAGGAACCTTTGGTACTCACGTTGTGCTGGTATTTCCCTCTCTGCAAATCTTGTTGTAATTGTTTAATTTATTTTTCTACTTTGTTTTGGATAGCACTGATTTCAAGTTTCACCTGACTCTAGATAGAATCGGTCATCTACTTTGGTTTCAAGCGTCTTCACATTATTTTTTGGGACCTTTATGCTTTCTTTTATCTCTTTTATATCTGATTCTACTTTATGCATTCTTTCATTAACTATTTCATAACTTGCGATAGTATTTTCATTGATTGTTCAAATTGCAGTTGTCTTTTTTCTTCTAATATTTTAAATTCATGTTGTCTCGTTAATTCAGTCTGATCTTGTTTTTCTTCAAAATTCGAGAATAATCCCTCCATTGAATTTTTTTGTTCGCTTTTCATCGTAGAAACAATATTTTGTTGTTTTTTCTCCATGGCAGTGACAATATATATAAATTCTCCTTCCTCTCTATAACTTTCCTTCACAGAATATTTATTTTGTCCTCATATGTTCTTTTTCCCATTACCGTTTCCTATGCAGATGCCGCATACAGTACAATCGACCACAATACCTCGATCAGTACTCTCCACCGCTCTGTATTTGGCCCTACCATATTTGACATAAGTCTGGTCACCGCAGTCCCCATCTTCCCTGCCCCACCCCCAAATACTTCATGCACTTCATGGGCAAAATCCCGCCTTTAAACTTCAGGATGACAGCCATAGTTTTTACGTCGCCACTACCAGCCATTTTACTTCAAATTACTCTGTTATATCTGTAGTTCTTAATCCCTCATTTATTCTTTCATTCTGTTTGCTTTTACTACCAGCGCCAATTCGTCCACATAGGTGACTGTGTAGCACCCTTCCTTTAGATTGAACCTAAATATTCGGTCATACATTAATCCCATAATGTAGGACTCAGCATTGACATTTATTTCACTAGCTGATTGAGTACTAGCGTTGTTCCCCGACCTCTACCATTCTGTCTTAGATATTGTTGTAAAATATTTACCAGGTCCTCACACATCCATTCCTCTAACCCTGATCATGATATTTTACCACCCTGCAGTATTACAATAGTATAGTATACAATACCATTACAGCGGCCGAAATATACCACACAACCTGCCATTGTCCCAATACCTAGATACCTATCTTGATCCTTTCCTCACCTATTACAGTTCATCCGCGTAAAAACTTTTGCCTGTTCCCAGGGCATCTGCTACATTTCTTTTTAGGTCCTCTAATGGTTCTAATGAGATGTCTCTTAGGCTGTGCATAAGCTCCACTCTCCCCGAACCTCCATTATTTTAAGGCCCCAGCAATAAGCTTTCTTGTCGTGCCTTTTTTTCTCAACCAACCCTATAATTCCGCCCTGCGTACTGTTAAAAACCCTCACAGCCTTCTGGTATTCTGCTCCTATGCACCTTTTTTGTTTATTTTCGCTTTTCTGGTCATCCATTTTTGTACCCACACCTTTCTTTATCTTCTCGCATTTCTAACGCTATATATTTATGGTTGCTGACTGCTTCTTCTCGTAGTATCTCCCTCTAGGACAGGTTAAGTCTGTATGTTTTTTTTCCGCAATACCTCTTAAAGATTTTTTATTCAGCACATGAAAATAGTTAACCAAGTCCCGTCCATTAGCTGTGATTTACCGTTTACTTCGTCTAATAAGACGATCCTCCCGCTTTCTTCCGCGCTATGGTTGTATCCATATTCGGCGACAGTTAGACGGCCACCAACCACACCCTATTTATCCCCCCGTTCTTTCTTACACACCATATAGCCACAACCCGCCTACTGTCATTCGCGATTTGCGAGAGGACCGCGTGGCTATCAAAGCAAAAATTTATTTTCCATTTTCCGAAACTATATATTTTGCTCAGATTTTCTCCCTGTGCCATGTTGCTTCCATGTTGACCAAATGGATTCTATGATGCAGCCAAGTATTTAAATACGATAGGTATAAGTGACTACAAAAAAAGACTGGTATAAGGTTTACGAATTGTCTTCTAAATGCTATTTTTGACATACTCTTGATTGTTTTTATGGGTTCTTAGGAAATAACACCACACTCGAAACAATAATCTATATATACAAGGAAAAACATGTAATTGAAAATATAAAACATAAAATGAAAGTTTGATATATGCCATTTAAGTTGATATAAGAAGAATTTGTTGTTTATATATATATATATATATATATATATATATATATATATATATATATACAGATAGCACGAAAAATTCATAAGTTCGTGTATTACAGTTAAACAGCTTTCAAGTTGGAAGAACTTGAAAAAGTTGTCTTTAGAATTTATAAGTGGCGTTCCTAAGAAAAACTTTGATATAAGATGGCGCATTCGCCAAAAATGTGACCAAAGAGTTCCTTTATTTCAATGATCCCATTAACGTCATAAGGAAAAACCTAGGAAAAACCTTAAGCACATTCGATGAATCTTGAGCCCTCTAATAACTCTTCAAGACGCCAACATGAGATTTGTGATATTGCGATACCAGCTGTGCAGGGATTGGTAGTGACACTAAAGTAAATTTAAGACTTTATACAAAAAACATTGTTTTTATCAATTAGTTTTAATTATGGTGTTAATTAACGTCCAACGCTCAACGTCGAAAATCGAACTGTGCTCGATAAAAAAGCGCGACGCTTTAAAACCGCTTTCGTGTGAATAAATACATTGCTATAAATTTGTGCAACTTAAAAGTTTTTTTACACTCGTAGAAAAAGCGCTCGTGCGAACGAGGTCTAACACAGTAACAAGTAAAATATCGTACTGTTATAAAACAAAATGTATCCAGTCCGTCCCTGATTTCATTCCTACGAGACATCAATCGCTGGGATAGAAAAAAAAAGAAGAGCTAGAAGGTTCAGATGAAAAAAAAACCTATCTGGAAATAACAGAACAGCTGTAAAATTGACACTCGAATGTACGAGAGAATTCGATGCTGATTTTAATAGGAGCGGCCAATCATCGCAGGAGTTAGTGAGGCGGCGAAGAGCTTATGTCGTGTTATTATTTAGATATTTGAATCAGCTGTTGTGAATATTTGTTATAAATAAAAGTTTCTAGAAAGTGAGACTGAATATTAGTTTTACAATTTTAATTGAACCCACGGAGTTTATAACAGATTTTGTGTTCAGAAGTAAAGGATTAAGTGAAGATAAAATAAATTGATTTATGGACACAACGTGTAATATGGAAAAAGAAAAAATTTACGAAACTACAAAAAAAAGTATTCAAACAGGGTACGGATGGACTAGACGAAAAAGTAGCTCAGATACTGGAAACATGTGACAACAAGGAGAAACAACATCAACAAGAAACTCAACAAAGGTTAGTGAAATCTTTTGATGAAAAACGTAAAATATATTTAGAAAATCTTATCACTGCCATGGAAGAAAAACAACAAAATCTTGTCGCCTTGATTAAGATTGAGTAGCGTAGCCTAAGTATATTTATAATAATAATAATAACCCGTTTGGTGGCCGGGTTAGAATAGCACCATGGTATCCACCGCCTGTCGTATGAGGCGATTAAAGGGGCAGCTGTCCGCTGTCCTACTACCTAGCGTTCCTTCCTTTCCTAGAACCCGCACGGGATGATCTGGTTAAAATCGTTTCATCTGGAATGTGACAACCCCACGGGTCCGAGTTACCTGGGTCACCAGGGTCAAATGGTGATACCACCCATAAAAATGGAGCTACGGAGTAGATGCCTCGGAAAAGAGCCGCTGTCTGGGGATCGCCAGGGCATGTCTGGAGCCAGCATAAGCATGACAGCATGCGGGACGTCGGTTGCAGGTTGCTGAGGAGGCGGACCTCTGCCGTCCAAATAGCCCAGGAACCAGATGAACCACAACAACAGTCACCAATACAGTCACAGCAACAACGTGACCATCACCAACGAAGTCAAACGAGAACGAGAACTCCACCCGCAGAAAGTGTTGCGTAGGATCAACAACAAACTATGGGGTCGCAATAAGACCAAAGCAAGACCCTCACCAATTTAGACAAACACCTCGAATACTACCTTGGCAAAGAAGGCTTGAAAGGACAATCAATTCTCTTCGGAAAGACGTTGGAAGACTGACCGAGTTCCTATGAGGGGTCAAAAACAACAAAATAGAAAGACTTCTCAAAACAATCATGGACAATAACCGAAAACACTCTTAGTGGGATGGAGAAAACGTCACATCTCAGCAGTGTCTGGACAGTATACGACAAAAGCTCTGCGTCTACACAAGTCAATTGAGAAGGTACAAAACCAGTAACCAACGGAAACTAAACATCACACTTTTCGGACAATCAGAAAAAGGATTTATAGAAAACTTAACAACATCAATAGTTACCCCAGTAAAACAGACATCGAGGAATTCTGGAGAACACAGCTTTCCACAACAATTTCCTATAATTCCAGAGCCAGCTGGATTAATGAGGAAGAGGCTGCATATCAGAACTGTAATACCATGCAACACCAACCATTTACAGCGAAAGACACATCCAACATAATGAAGTACCTCCATAACTGGAAAGTACCAGGACCAGATGGTGTGCAAAATTACTGGATAAAGAGACTGTACGCAACCCACAAAACAATAACAGCCCTTATAAATGAAATAATAACCCAGCCACACAAGATGCCTAGTTTCCTTACGCATGATGCTACATACTTCTTACCAAAGGAGAAGCTATCTATACAGGACCCAGCATAGTACCGACGAATCACTTGCGTCTCAACCATATTCAAACTCATAACATCGTGCATCAATCATGGCATTTTCAAACATTGTGAGCCGAACAACATAATTACTCAACAACAAAAGGGATGCGTGAAAAATTCGACGAGGTGCAAAGAACAACTGATAATTGATTCCGGTGTCTGCAGTCAAGCCCACGCCAAACGACGAAATCTCTATATGAGATATGTGGACTACAAAAAGGCCTTGGATTCAGTTCCATATGATTGGCTTATTAAGACACTTAAGGTCTATAAATTGAAAAATTGTATTATTAACTTTTTAGAATATGCCATGTCCACCTGGCAAACCAAAATCTCACTGAATGAAGCCAACTGTTCGATACAAACTGACCCCAATCCAATCAGAAGGGGTATATTCCAGGGAGAATCTCTTAGCCCGCTATGGTTCTGCCATGAACCCTCTCTCAAACAATCTAAACTGGACTAATTTTGGGTTTAGTCTCCAACACAACAACGTACAAGTTAAAGATAAACAATTTGACAAATGCTGAATTATTAATATAGTTCAAGGCAAAATACAGCAGGGGCACAACGAAATGGGAGATAGCACCTCAATTGAATCTATGGGGAAAGGTCCTACTAATAAACACCTTGGCATAAAGCAGGCTCAACGTATTGCTCACTTGACCATGAAAAAGGAACTAACAGCAGAGTTTTATAGAAGACGACTGTTGGAAACCAAACTAAACAGTAAAAATCTGTTTCAGGCTATTAACATCTATGAGTGTTCAGTGCTCAGATACTCTTTCGGTATAGTTAATTGGTGCAAGACTGACACTGAACAATTACAAAGAAAAGTTCGAGTTTTACTAACAAAAGCAACAACTTTGCCACGGTATGAAGGAGGAAGAGGATTGACAGATCTAAGCAAACTATTAGATCAACAAATTTCTATTTTACGCAGTCATTTCCAGAATTTTCTGATCTACACAGAGTCATGTGCCAGGTTGATGACTCAACACCACTGCGACTTACACAACAACACATCCAATTATACCACTAGACCACTGATCAGAAACAGCTGAATTGGAAAGAGAAGCCCCTTCTTGGAAGACATATAAATGATGTCAACCAAGAATATGTCGACAGTGCACGTCGAACTACTGGTTGATATCTGGTCATATGTTTTCTGAAACGGAATGCTTTGTTTTGGTAATCCAGGATCAAGTAATTCCAACTAAGAACTATCTTAAGTGCATCGTTAAAGACCGTTCTAATAATAACAACAGCTGCAGGTACGGTTGCCAAACAGCTGAATCCATACAGCACATCACCGGAGGTTGTCAGGCGTTCGGTGCAACTAAAGACAAAGAACGACACGATGCTGTGGCAAAAATACTGCACCAGGCACTAGCATTGAAACTTGAACTATCACAGTCGGTGACATTACCATACTATCAATACAAACCAGAATCTGTTTTAGAAAATAACAACTACACGCTTTAGTGGGATCGCACGATACTAGTGACTAATCGAACTGTTGCTCACAATAGACCAGATATAGTTTTGGCAGATATAGTCTCTCTGAAAACAACTTTTGACATAGCAATTCCTAGCAACAATAATATAAATATCAAGCAGAAAATAACGAAATATAGTGATTTGGAATATCAAATAAAGACTCATTGGGACATGAACAACACACGAACTGGACCAATTGTTATGTCAACGACGGGACTAGTCCCAAAACATCTGTTAAACAATTTAAAATACCTCGGTCTGGATGAACATCTTTACCAACGAATGCAAAAAGCCGTTCTGTTAAGAACATTCCGGACTCCACCCACGGGCCTAAAAACCTGTCAAGGGTTCCCACAGAGCTAAACTATTTCGATATCTGGGTTTTAGTATAAATTTTCCCCGTGCCTTAGAGGGAGTGTGCTGCCATACATTGTATGGCCAAGTCGGGATAATAATAATAAATCGCCTTGTATTCAGCAAATTACAATTATAATTTGCCCTGGGGAAGGCGAAGATTAGCTACAAGCTAATATTTAACTATTAACCTGCCAGTTTACAACCACTTACACTAAAACTAAATCTAATTAAAATCGTTAAACAGCAAATTGTTGTTCCAAAAATAATTTCTTATATTCACTCCTATAAGCAAAAAGAGATCTGTCAAAATGGGGCTTACACATATTAAAAAAATGGACAGCCTGATAAGTAAAAGCACGCTCAAACAAGGCATAGTAAGGTTTTTTTAAACCTAATATAGCGGTTATGAATTGAGTCTCTGTATATCAGTTTCTCAAATAAATAGAAAGGAATGTGGGATTTAAATAAACGGTATAAAAACACCATAAAATGAAGCATAAACGTTTGGGTAATTTTCAGCCACTTAAGTCGGTATAACGGTTCAGTTACATGATCGTATTTCCTGAAATTGTTAGCAAAACGGTAACATGTATTTTGTATTCGCTGCAGTCGATACTGAGAATATCAATCCAAGTACCGCTAATATAAAATTAAGCAATAATTAATTACTGAAATAATTAGGAACTCTGATACTTTTTCCTCAAGTTCAAACTTACAAACTGTAGGTTGCTAATATGTTCCCTAAATCTAAGCGATGTGTCATCCCAAATTCTTCACACTACCTGATAACTCAAGAGCAGCATTATCTAATTTTATACTTAGATTACCTTCAATGTTACGATTTTGATTTCGGCTAGCGAAAAGTAAAACTTTAATTTTATCGGTATTTATATGCAAAATGTAGTCTTTTAAGAACTGCGTAACCTTCAGTAAGTCTGAATTAATAATTTGTGTGGCTAATTGCACATCTTGTATATCGAAAAAGTGGACAACCTGTGTATCATCAGCGTACATGTGAATATCTCAACTAGTTGTCACACTTGGAAGATAAGCTGTGCCTTGTGGCACACCTGACATTAAAAATTTTTGTCCGAATAATAATTTAAAATGCGCACACGTTGCTAAGGGTTCTACAAGTAAGATTTAAAAAATGACACAACAATATTATCGCAACCAAAGTAGCGCAGTTTAGCAACAACTAGATCGTGGTTGATTACATGAAAAGCCTTAGAGTAGTCCAGTGCAACCAATACAACTGCTATTCTTTTTATCTAATGGTCGAATTATATTATCGGTGACATTCAGAAGAATACTTGTAGTACTGTGTGACCTTTGCTAAATCCAGACTGATGAGAAGGTAAAATATTTGATTCACCTAGGTAATTGATTAGTTGGGCATGTACCACTCTTTCCAGCACCTTTAAAATAATTGGCACATGGCATATAGGTCGTAAATCCTGTACAGTTTTTGGATTGTGTACTTTCGGAATAGGAGTTACTATTGATTCACGCCAAGATCGAGAGAAGTAACCTTCCTCCAAGCAACTATTGACTATGTTTGTAATGTGGTCCAAAATTGTCGGCAGACAAAAGCGTAACATGTGTAAAATAATGCCATCCCTACCAGCAGCATTGGATAATATATTATTAATTATGTTTTGTACAGTGGTTCTGTCCACAAGAAAAAAATTAAAGAAGTTGATAGAAAAATTACGATTATGATAATAATTTACTTTATTAAAAAAGGCATTTGATTTAAACGTATTTGGCTTAGGAGGCAGTCCTGAGTTATTAGTTGTTTTAATGTTAAAATCATTTAGGCCGTCCCAAAGCTTCTTTTCAGTTTTATCAGCCTCTAATCGTTTTAGGTAGGCGGCCTTTTCTTGTCTTATGGACGCAAGGGCAAAGTTACGTCTATCCTTGTAAATATTCCAGTTTTCTGTAGTTTCATTTTGTTTGTATTTTGTAAGCTCTTTATCTCTTTCTTTAACAATTAATTTTAAGTTTTCCGTTAACCATGGAGCCCGCCTCTTGTTAACTCTAATTTCCATAAAAGGCGCATGCATATTAAAAAGAACACTAATATGTTTTTCCAGGAAAATTATTTTTTCATTTATGTCATTTATATAAAACAGGTCGTCCCTAGGAATCATTTGCAAGTCATTTTGAAAAAGTCCAAATTGAAGATATTTGTAATCATAGATTTCGATTATTTTTTGCTTGGAGTATTTAATCTGCATATCTAAAGTAGCAAATGGCATAAAGTTATGATCACCAATACTTGACGCAATAGTGCCGCTAACCGTGCAGATTCCCTTAAAAGTAACAAATATAAGATCCAGACATGTAGATGATGTATCAGTCATTCGTGTAGGCTCATTTATACGTTGGGCATGTCCATAGGCGCGAAATAAGTTAGATAATGAATTTGGCTTAAGGATGTCAATATTAAGGTCACCCATTATTATGGAATAATCATATAATAACAATAACTGAGGAATACGATTTTCAAAAAATTCTAAAATATTAGACACTGTAGTATTTGGGGGCCGATAAATCATTAGGACACCAAGACTATATCTATTTATTTTTAGATTTAAACAATAATTTCAAAGCTTACTTCCTCTTGGATGTCGACAGCACTAGACGAAATTGTGGATTTTACATAAACGCCCACACCACCACCAACCCTGTCGAGTCTGTCCTTTCTATACAGAGTATAGCCAGACAATGAAACAGCATTAGATGGTATAGCTCCACTCAACTAGGTCCCTGACACACCCACAATATCGAACTTATCCACTACTTGATAACAAAATTCACCAAAACTAGGCAATAAAGACCTTACATTTAAATTTGAATATTTAACAATGAATGTGTATCTTTAGCCATATCTAAAAAAGCAAAAATATTAATGGGTTATTTTTTTTTGTATCCTATTACTATTATGGCTATTATGCCTAGTGCAATTTATACATTTTGCTGCATTAGGCCTACAGTCTCTAAAACAATGACCAACTGCGCATTTGGGACAAGTCGTACGCCCTTCCTTACAATCTTTTTCAATATGACCATAAGCACACTTTTGATATCTAATAATTCGCAAGTAATCGATAACTTTGAACTTCTTCCAACCAACAAAAATAATGCTTTTTTGCAACAAAAGCTTACGCAATGACGGTGATACTTCAACCACGATATTAGTCGCATGCAGATAATGCAGTTTGGTAACTTATTTCAACTGTGAAAAATCAGCTTCAGGTATATCTTTCAACTTCAACATATTGCTTAGAATTTGCTCGGGTGTGTCCAAACCATCCAAGCGAACGTCCCATACTTTCAACCTGGGATTATATTTAGAAGCAACATCTATTTTATATTCAATTGCCATCTTATTGTTAAGACTTGATTTTAACGCTTTAAGTCATTTATCATCCCGGCAATGAACAGCAATTGGTCCATTGAAATTTTGCCTGAATCTGCAAAATGAGGTGGCAGCAAACTAACACAGAACATTTATGTTTTTGAGCGTGTTGATTACGAATCTGCAATTAGTTTTTGCCGCAAACGTGCAATAAGAGAGACTCTTCATATAACCCCCCAAAAGGGGTTTTCTGCGTTTTACTCAAAAACTATAATAAATATTAAAAAAAATAACCGCGTCATCGTATTCCTCGTAACACTTTACATCGAAATCGTATAGTAACTTTCAGATAATATTAAGTATTTCTGGAATTATTAATACATTACTTTATTTTAGAATATTGAGAATGCACGCAATTTACGCGTATACACTCCAATATATCAATGGAGTTACTTCACGGATGTACAGAAGGTTCTCTCTAACTTTTTTATATTAAACGCATTGGTAATTTTTTATAACGAATTCGTATACAATTGAACAATCGTGTATCACGAACAGTTTCAGATAATTTATATTATAGGAAACAAAAATATACAAAACAACACAGAATATAACAAGTCATATCTTCTAAACAAAATAAATAAAATTGTGCAATTTTAATCAGCAATAACTAAGACTTAAGCCTTATATCAGACTCAGATATAGCTTGCCAAGTTTTCACAAGAAACTACTAAATGGGTAGATTTTTTAAGAAAAAATAAAATGAAACCAAAATTTACAGATATCCTTCATATCTTTTAATTATTTGATTAACAAATGTTTTTCCGTTGAATAAATATTTTTGTCAACTTGTCATTGAATTTTACGGTAAATGCCGACGCTAGAGTCTTCTTCTTTTAAACCTGCAGTCATCTATTCCTGGATATAGGTCTCTCCTATCCCTCTTATGTCTCTCTGTTTTTTGTTGTACGAGTATTAAACCACCAGCTACCTACCACTACGCTATTGTCGTCGACCCAACGATTGTATGGACGTTCTACATTTAGTAACTGGTAGGTTAGGGACTAGGGGCCGGGGTACCTGACACAATATCTTCGTTGATAGTTCCAGGTACCTAGAGGGCAATTGGAGGTGTTTTAGTGAGTATACGGGTAACCGGGAGCCTCACATACAGCATGTCATTATTGAGCCAAGCGCATGGCCAATCCGTAATAGGATTTCACCCCGGAAAAAAAAAGCTATGTGAACTCATATGGATAATGCCTTCGATTTTTCGGATTGTATGCAAGCTCGCGCGTGTATTGCGAATATGCCAAACTAAATTAAAAACTAAATAATGAGGCAACAGTTTGTACACTTTGTATAAGTTGCTACTCGTTTACGATTTGAAATTTTACTTGAAATACGATGACCAGGATATTTTTTTAAATTTATTATGGTTCTTGAGTAAAAAGTAAAATTCAAAAAAACCTTTTTTTTGGGGAGGGGGAGGTTATGGAAATTTCTCCCTTATTCACCTCATTTTGCAGATTCAGACACAATTTCAACGGACTAAATACCAATATTTCGGCTTAAATAGTTGCTAGTACCAAAAGGGCAACTGGAGGTCTATCAGTGATTAAGAGGATCACATATATCACTTCCCCTCATTCAACACCTAGCCATCTAAATGTTCTATCATATTTATTCAAATACTTGCAGCTAGATTGAGGTATAAAAAAATGGATCATGTTGATTTTATAAACTTTGTTAATTTAATGTGAAATATAGTTATAGAAACATTTAAACATTAGCTCACTTAAAATTGAAATCATTGCTCGTAAGTCATCTTCATATAGAGTAGTTTACTTGAGATTTAGCACCATTGTTAGTAGAGAGTAGAACAGTTTTACTACCTGAAAATAAAATTTAAAAATTTAGTATTTTTCTAAAATATCGCTTACTTTCAGAATGAACTGGTAATTTATAATAACTTGTCCGAATAACGAAATCTCCACTTTCTCTGCTGTATTTGGTAAAATGATTAAAAGTAGTTTCCTGTTCCTGGTATTCCAATAAGGCCAACTGCACATGTTTAGTTTCTTATGTATTCTTTCATACTAAAAATAGTAAGATTAGTAATGCAATAACACAACGCAAATACTGTTTACCGCATCAGATGTCTTTTGACTGAAATAACTATATGCCAGAGCAAATGACGAGTAACATAAAATTAACACAAGTATTCTATATTTAACGTCATTATTTATATGCTGAAAAAAAAAGAATTCATATTCCCAAATTTGAAAATTCTGTTGGTGTACTTCAAAACCCCGACAAGCTAAATGCCAGAATCAGAACCAGTTGAGAAAGAATTACAAGAAAACGGATATTTGAAAACGGGATTAGAGAATAATATTCAAAAAGATGTATGAAATAGATGTCGCGGTTTTAGTTCAATGCTGGTTCAATGCAAGTATATAATTGACGAAGGACCTTTAGCGGAACAATCAATAAACACGTAAAGTAATTCACCAAATAAAAGTTAATCACTAACCTTTTACGTCGAAGCTCTGCTCTTTTCTTGGTGGTTCTTTCTTCTGAGGCTAGCCCCTTGAACAGGAACAGTTTCTTAGAGCTTCGTCTGGACAACACGTTACACAAAAAATACCGACGTAGTGTTCATTGATTAAACATACAAAAAAATGCGGGTTTAACAACAAATGATGCGCTTTTGTAAACACAAAAGAAACAAAATGAAAGCGGTTTAGCGGTCGTCACGAATGGAGCTCAAAACTCGCGAATCGGAACGCTATAACAACAAAAAGCGGCGTCTCTTCAGACGGAATCAAAGCCACCGAAAAGTTCGGAGTACATTGCACGAAACTCCCAAGCGTCCAAACAGCTCGGGATCCAAAACACGAATCCCAATAATGTCTATATTTTACACGCAAAAACACACTTTTACGATTAGCATTAGCGCGACGGAATGTTTTAGAAAAGGTGCAGAAGTTTAAAAATCAATGAAGTAATTCAATCAAATTGAACACAATACACTAAACAAATGCGGGAACGCACCATTCCGCCAGCCTTGAAATACTTATTTCAAAACTAAGGGTCCACTGGCAGTGGACAAAGCTTTACAAGAGGTCGCTTCAAAGTATCACTTGCAGTTCTAACTGTAGCAACGCGTACAACACCATCACCTCCAGGATGTACGTCAATAATGCGCCCTAATGGCCAATTCAAAGGAGGTGAAGTGTCTTGCTTCAAAATAACAAGAGTACCTGGCTTAACAACCTCCGAGGGATCAGTCCATTTACTCCGTTGATGAAGAGTATGTAAATATTCTTGCGACCAACGTTTCCAGAATGCCTGATGCAAACGACTCAGTAACTGCCATCTGTTGAGACGATTAGATGGGACAGATAAGAAATCAGATTCAGGAGGTGCTGTTAAAGGTTCCATGGTAAGAAACATTCCAGGACTCAAGGCGGTAAGATCCAATGGATCGTTGCTACAAGGGGTTATAGGTCGCGAGTTTAAAACTGCTTCGACCTGTGCAAATACAGTAGAAAGTTCTTCGTAGGTTAGGATTTGATCTCTAACGACACGTCTTAAGTGAGCTTTAACACTACGAATTACTTTCTTTGCGGATAGAATCCAAAATCGTTGCTGCAAAAGAAATTGAACGGTTTGGATTCCTGCGTGAAGATTGGTGACATGACAATCTTCGACAATTAGATTAGTCAAACGACTTTTACTTGGTAGCAATGCGGGAAATTTAGTGTCAAACGGCAATGGAGCATTAGCCAATCTACTACCAACACTAAGAGTTCCCTGTTCATCAAGAAACGGCGAAAGTTTACGAAGCGATTTGGGCAAAAGTTTTCGTTCTCGAAGAAGGGAAATCTCTTTAGAAAAATATTGATCTTGAACATAGCGAACAATGCGAAGCTGAGCCTGATATAACTCAGCAGCCAAAAAAAATGATCCAGAGCCCCTACGGTCTAGATTGCGAGCGTTATCAACAAAGCGACAAATATGAGCTATAATGCGGGTAATGCGATTAATAGAAGAATGTTCTTCTAACAAAGTACCAAATAAATTTGGTGAAGCGGTGACTTGAAGCGCCACTATACGGGCTTCAGTCATAACTAGCGGTGACATGCTTGAGTCTGAGCAAGCATGTGGCAAACAAGCGGTAATCAACAATTGTGGGCTTTTCCACCAAAGTGTATTGCCTAACAACTCTGATGGCAAAGTGCCGCGGGAACCAAAGTCAGCGGGGTTATCACAAGATTGGATGTAAAACCAATGCGAAGAAGGAAATTTTTCCTGAATGTAAGCAACTCGATTACTGACAAATGTCTTCCAACGGTGAGGGGAAGAACTAAGCCATGAAAGGACTACCGTGGAATCTGACCAGCAACGAATCACCTTGAACAACAAACGACTATTGAATTGCTCATAGACATAATGAGCCAACTTAGCGGTAAGAACTGAAGCACACAGTTCCAATCTGGGAAGTGACAAAGTTTTCAAAGGGGCAACTTTCGATTTAGACAATACAAAAAAACTTTGACGAAATCCAGATGCGGTTTCGAACACAAAATAAACAACAGCGGCATAACCTTTCTCAGAAGCATCACCAAATGCGTGAAGTTCACAACTAGAAAAATTTTCTATAGCAAGCAGGTGAGGCAAAACTAAATTCTGTAAGGTCAACAAAATAGCGATAATGTCTTGCTGCAATTTGGGACCGATAAACAAAAAATCATTCAAAGATAACCGATGAGGTATCTTAGCGGATGCATTAAACACTACACGAAGTTTGGTTGTGCTACTATCAGGTTTCAAAACACAATGATGCGGTATGTAGTAACAATCAGAAGCAGTAGATGAATCAGGAACCAACTCCATATGATCCAGCTCCAAATACTCTTTGAGAAAATCACAATATTGTTTGTAGAGATCTGGTTGCTGTACAAGACGTCTTTCTAAAGAGTAGAAACGTTGTACGGCGAGATTATACATTCCATCAAAAGCAGGAAGTGTATTTCGAAAAGGAAGAGGCACAACGAATCTACCTGAATCCAATCTCCTGCATCCCTCGGAAAATATTTTTTCGCAGATAAGATCATCAGGGGACTGAACCAGTGCGGTAGGAACATCTTCAATTGTCCAGAACCTTTGGAGTGAATCATCTAATGATACTACATCTTCAATTTTACAAAAAAGCGAAGTTGAGTTTATGACTGACTGAGAGTGAGAGTTAACAGAACTCGAAGACACTCTACCCATAAGGATGTAACCAAACACAGTGTTAATAGCATCAGGAACACCTTCCTTTCCCAGAAGACGTCCGTCCAATAAAATTTGAGAAAATATATCGGCACCTAACAAAAGGTCAATAGCGCCTGGGCTATTGAAACCAGGATCAGCAAGTTTCAAATTGGTTAGATATGCCATATTAGCCAAGTTAATGGGCGCAACAGGCATATCATTGCAAATGCGGGGTAAAACAATAGTATCAACAACAAAATTGCACTCACGCTTTACTATAGAGCGAAGAGAAAGGGTAAGAGAGCCCTCAGCAGAGGTACTCTGCATAGAACCTAGCCCGTTGAGTTGAATCGAAGCGGGCATAGGTCGGAAGCCAAGGCGTTTCACAGCCTTGCTCGCAATGAATGATGTCATGCTACCAGAATCTAGCAGACATCGCAAAGTTTGATAAGAGCCGTGCTTATCTAATACCTCAACTAAAGCGGTAGATAACAACACATTTGAATTGTATGACACAAGTGAACTATGACAAGAAGTCTGCGGTAGAGAAGTTTCGGGACTTTCAACAATATCAATGGCACTGGATCCACCAGATGTGGAAGCCAGGTTTGCGGGGGGAGCTTTAGATTCAGACCGAATACCTGAATCAGCACGATTTACAAAATGAAGCAATGTGTGATGGCGTTGTTTGCAGTTGCGGCAAGTGGATAAAGATTCACAGCGATTCAACCGATGAGAATCGCCTAAGCAGTTAAAACAAAGTCTAAAATCATTAACAAACTTAAACCGCGCGGATACTGATTTGTTCAAGAATTCAGAACATTTGTAAATCGCATGATCGGATTTACAAACTAAACAATTTCTATTCTTAGTGACAAACAAAGATGTAGTGAACCGGGAAGAATGTTGCTTTGAATTCAATGGTAACTTTTTGTCAACACTTCGCTTTGCCTTGCGGGATAATTCGACATGTTCAAAGGCATCGCAATGCTTCGACAAAAAATCAACAACTTCCGAGAGGATCGGGAAGTCATCTTGAGCGGTCACAGTACCATGGTAAAGTTCAAACTTAGCGGCTAAATTCTTTGGAACTCGTTTCAACAACATCTGAACGATAAAAAAATCCCACTGATTTACTGGTAAACCCCAATTCTTCAGTGCTTCCAAATTATCACTGAAGTCATCCAATAACTTCCGAACCTCTGAAGGGCTATCTGAAGTTAGTTGGGGGAATTGTTCTAAAGCTGAACAATGAGACTCCGCGATTAAACGAGTTAGCTTGAATTTTTTCAAAAGTGTTTCATAAGCACTCACGTAATTGTTTTGTGTTAGTTTAAAATTCCTAATAGCCTCAAAAGCAGGCCCTTTTAAAGCTAACTGCAAATATTTGAACTTCTGCATAGCACTGAGTTTTTCATTATTATGAATTAATGAATCAAACAAATCAATAAAAGTACCAAATTCCAATATGTCTCCACTAAATGAAGGCAAATCAATTCGCGGCAAAGCAACACTTTCCTGTTCCCGAGTTGTATTTTGTGGCGTAGAATTCTGAACAGATTTCAGTTTAGCAACAATAGACCTAATTGAATAAAACAATTTTTCAAATTTATTGCGAATGTCATCCTCAAAGTCAAAATCATCGGTTGCATCAGAAATTAATCCAACAATGGAATTGTGGTGTTTAAAAAATTCGGAATGAATTGAATCAACCATATCAATCATGCTAAAAAACAATTCAACGTCGTCACCTCTTAAGGCTTTCTCGGCAGCAAAATAAATATCTTCTAATCTTTTAAACTCCGATTGTCGATGATTTTTAAATTTACGTAAATTTTCAGCGGTTTTTGACATCTTAACAATCAATCAAAATCACTGTAACGCCACTGAACAAATCTAACACGATAGAACGAATCAAAATACTATTCCAAAAATGTACAATTTTTTACTGTTGAAGTCGAAAATATCTGACCAAATGTCAAATAAATTCAAAACAATTTAGCAAAATAACCAAACAAACAAAACGATCTCTTGTAAGTTTTTAAGGCGGCAAAAAATTGCGTTTTATTCCAACGGAATTAGTGAATATCCCGAACTTGCTTTCTCTTCTAACAAATAAAGAAACTAAAATTCAATGCGGTTTTCAACAATAATTGCAACGAAAAATCAATGTTTTGATCAGTAAACTTTGCACGAAATTAATTCAAATGTATCCGGCCCGGAGTTGGACCAAATTATGTAATTTATTCGATAATCTTTGCACGAAATTAACTCAAATTGCAGCCGGCTCGTACTTGGACCAAATGTTATGTAATGTGTTCCATAATCTTTGCACGAAATTAATTCAAATTGCATCCGGCTCGTACTTGGACCAAATGTTCTATATGTAATGTGCATCGAAGACATTACATAACATTTGGTCCTTCGAGCCGGATGCAATTTGAGTTAATTTCGTGCAAAGATTATCGAATAAATTACATAATTTGGTCCAACTCCGGGCCGGATACATTTGAATTAATTTCGTGCAAAGTTTACTGATCAAAACATTTATTTTTCGTTTTATCTTCAAAATCAATTATCGGATGGAGGATACGTAATAAATTAATATGAAATTTAAAACTTAAAACAAGTATGAAAGGTTAATTAAATAAATCCGTGGTTAGTTATTTTGTCAAATATGATTTATAAGATGGGGAAATGGGACCAGTATTATATAGAGTAATTCATTGGCTTTGAAACATAGTTATTCACTAAACGATAAACTAATTCATTTTTTTATTGGATATAGGGGTAGATGGGTTTTTAATGAAAACCAATTTGTCAGATTGTAGATATGGCAAGTGAAAACTAAATTGTCTAAGATCCGGCTGCAGAATTAGTGCACCCATCGCGTGTTTCCTAAAAAACAAATTTTTACAAATATTTATGATTAGGAGAATATATGTCTACCAGGTTGCCTATCAAAATGTGGCCGCTAATATTTTTAATCAAATTGTTATTAATTGATTTTTGGTAAAAAATTTCACCGAATTGTTTTTTCAATAAAATATCGTCCACTTCACGACAGTATATATAAATATTCTAAAAAATAACGGTTGCCGTTGCACACTTGGCCGCACCTCTTCGCAGCCATGTTAAAATAAGTTTGACTTTGTTACATTTATAAACTCATAACGTACATTTATTATTTATATATCAATTAAAAGCTATTCTATTTCTGTTTATGTTGTCACATCCCTCAATTGGTACGTTTTTGCCCGCAGTTTCAACTTAGTGACCTTAAGCGCTAGCTCTCTTTCACTCTACCTTTAATATTTACCATCTTTAACAGCCGGCAACCCTTATTTGCGGCCAGATTTAATTAGTCGGTGAAATTTTTTAACAAGATTCAGTTAATAATAATTTAATTAAAAATATTAGCGGCCACATTTTGATAGGCAACATGGTAGATCAATATTCTCCTAATCACAAATATGCGTAAAAATTTGGTTTTTAGCAAACACTCGATGGGTGCACTAATTCTGCAGCCGAATCTCGAACTAATATATATATATATATATATATATATATATATATATATATATATATAATTTTCTTCTCAAATGACTAGAACTGAAATTAGCCTTCCGGCGGGCATGCGGCAGCACTGAGTACCGCAAATTTTCTTACGAATAGATAAAATCCTCAATTCAATGCTTATTCCGGTTTGCTTAGATATTCCACAATGACTATCCTGGCTACATTGTACAACCAGCCGGCCGTCAATTGTCTATTGTGTTATGGTAGTTTGCGAGCATTGTATTTCATGTTCGCTGTTGCGGTAGTGCGTACTGCCAGGCGCTTCGTCATCTGACGTTATTAAGAGTTTCATATTCCCTCTCTACTTCGTGTAGAACGCAAAAGTATAACTAAAAGGTGACAACTAGCGACATTTTTAACGGTTCTGGATATAGCTGGAAAGAAATTCATGTAGCTAACAATCCCTGGAAGACCATAAAAAAATGAACTTTACTTTCACATACGGCGTAATGGAAAATTTAATGACAGAAAGAGTTCAAATAAAATGTATCCCTTAATATATATTCAGTTTGCTATCTACAAATTAAACTAATCAATATTTCCAGTTTGGAGGGAGGTTAGATCACAATAGCACGTGATGTTCGTTCTGTCAAGACATCACCGCGCCAAATCAAAGGAAAACCAAACGAATTAACTGTGATTTAGCAATTAAAAGCGAAAAAAAAAACGATTGCATAAGCGACTAAAATAGGAGTATTTACTTACGTGTTTATTTATTAAGGTAAAGACACTGGTTTATTACGATAGAACTCAGTTCAGAAAACGATATAATTAAAAAAGTGATATATAAAACATAAAAGGTAATTTATTAATGCGACAAATATTAGTAAATATCAATGTAACGGGGAGAACGGCAATTCACCCGTTACACACCCCTCTAACCCGGAGTGAAGAAAGGATTTTTGAGAAGGTCAACCTGAAAAAAAAACCTTTCGTAAGCTATAAGAAAACCTACAAAATAAGCAACGATATTAGAATTCCGAAATCAGTTTCCTAAATTTTGCCAAGATAATACAGTTCTGAAAATGAATCGAGAGACATGGGAGGCTAAATAGAATAACTATTCTTAGATAAGATATGAAAATATTCAATTCGGAAAGATTAAATTTAAAAGATAAAAGGATACCTACTTCATGTGGTCCCTGTATGTGAGTTATGAAACGTTAAGCGACTAAAATAGGAGTATTTACTTACGTGTTTATTTATTAAGGTAAAGACACTGGTTTATTACGATAGAGCTCAGTTCAGAAAACGATATAATTAAAAAAGTGATATGAAAAACATAAAAGGTAATTTATTAATGCGACAAGTATTAGTAAATATCAATGTAACGGGGAGAACGGCAATTCACCCGTTACACCTATAGCTGAAGGGATATGTTCTTGATATCTGGTTTTATCATTGAGAGGCTTCAGGACACTTTCCAAATAATAAATGATGAATGGAGATCTTTCTTTGTTTTTAAAGTTTCTACACTTTAAAATCTTTCTAGTCTCATCGGGTAGTCGCATCTTGCATTTGTTCAGCATGCTACAGTCCTCAATATGAATATTAAGTTTTTCTTCAGAATAGAAGTAACGTAGACGGCGGTAGTATTTTTAGCATGCTTTTGACTGAGTTAGATACCAGTCTAGATAAATCTTTAATCTACACAAAATGATAATTAACAGGAGATGAATCATCTTTATCGTACCGGTCCTGTATCAGCAGAAAGTTAACATGACAATCCCGTTTAAATTTTTTAGTCTTCTTCAGTATGTATATATTGACACTTGTGTGTAAAGAGGGTACTTAGAGATCGTTGTGGATCTTTTTCTACAGAATAAAGGGTGGACACAATGCCCCATGCAAAACAGGCATTGTCAAGCTCGTTCTTAACATTGATGCATGCATGCTTCATCTTTATTTTATCAGGTAGATCGATATAAGATGATCCAAGTTGGGGAGTATACTTGTTGATGTTTACCCCCAAGTTATGGATTCTTACTAAAGCTCATCCACTTGAACCCTCAGAAAATTGATCAACCTCTTTTATAAATGGTTTTACTACAACCGTTCATTTACATCGGTATCTCTCAGTATAGCAGCATTCGATGTGTTGAAATACTTGATTTCTGAGACGACTCGTTCTGGCTTAGACAGCTCAAATTCAGCGGCAAACACCGTATTCACTTTCACGGCCTCTTCAGTCTTCAAAACATTTGCAGTCAGAGAAAAAGCTTGAATATCCTTATGTTTGATATTGGTTATCACCCCTGTCCTATCACACCTCTTAAATGTAGATATACAGTCAAACCATTGCACTCATTCGCTAGGTTTTTCTTTACGCGATGACCCAACTCCAGATCCTTTCTTCTGCAAATATTTTATTTGGGTTCTAAAAGTCTTAATATTGGCTAACGTTGCCTGGAGGTTCTGTTTTTCACCAACTGTTGTCGCTTTCTTTATTTGATGATGAAGATGTCGGATTGCCTTGGTACATTGCCTAAGTCCATCATCAGCGGTGGATCCATCAAATTTCTTCCGCAGATTCACAAGTAGGGTAGTTACTGTCAAGAGAATACTCTTCACCAGTGCAGAGAGAACCATGGCTTCTATAAGAGAGTGAAATAACCAGTAAACTTTGAAATCAATGTAATAGTTAATAGATGCACTATAAAAACGTCTTGACTCACTGAGTGAAACTCAAAGACTAATGATCGTTCTCCAGTATGAAGATGCTTTTATAATATTTGATTATAAAAGCATCTTCATTTATCCCCTCCACCTAAGGGTATGTTCCGAATTAGGGGTGAGTTCAGATTCCCAAAATACTATCATCACAATTTAACTTAAATCATGTACCTTCCAGATATAGCATGTCAATCACAAAATGGTGGTAAGACTAAAGGAAGACAGGGATATATCTAGGAGGTACATGATCTAACCAAATTAATGTATAGGCTTAAATTAAGGTGAACACAAGTAGCTCTTCCATTAAGTCCAACTTCTCATAAAATAAATAATAAAGGGAAATGCAGGGTATGTAATGGATTTAAGTCATGCAGCTTACAGAAGCGGATAAAAGGCAACTGATGCATCTTCAACAGAAATCACGATCCTTGCACAGTAGGTTGAACAGAAAGCTAGCATCCAACCCTCATCAAATTCTAATATTAATTCAGTATCCAAAATGACCTCGGAAATATGTTGGGTATGAAGCTGTCAACAAACAACGAAAAAAGGGATAAAGGATAAAAACAATAACATTTCCATCTTGGTATATAAGGAAATTGGAACAAAAATAAATAGAATAAGTTAGATATCTAGCACATATATTTCCCTAGATCTCGGAAAAACATTTGTATGTCTTTTATGATATTGGTGAGAAAAATCTCTAGATCTAGAGAAATCACACTCGAGCTGCCTGTTTCAAATGAAATTGTGGTCCAGTGGTTAAGATATAAAGTAATGGAGACGTTGTTGTTAAATTTAAAGCAAAGTCATTGAAGTATTTATTTCAAACACTGTACTAAATGGAGCAGATAATCTGGTCCATCTGCTTATTACGTACCAAGGCGTGGTGTGATCCATCCTACTGAAGATGCTTTCCTCGACCAACGCATTACAGAATTACAGCCTTAACCATATCCTGTATAGAAAACCAGTATTCACAAGCACCTCTGGTGTTTGTCTTAGAAAAATAAAAAAGGGGTGTGATACTACCATAACAAGTGTTGGATAACAGACATGATTGGCAGATTTAATGTCAATCACAAACCCAACGTTCTACCTTGTGATATAATAGAAGAGCTAAGGTGTTTAAACAGTGTTTACATTTTCTAGTGTTATCTTACTGTTAGAGTGTATCGAGTTAGTGGTAGGTTAGGTTCAATCGTAGAACTAATAGATATTTCAAAGTTCTGACAGCAAATCATCAGAGTGCCTCGAACTGTCTACACATAAGTTACTTGTAGTTGTGGACAGGAAAGTCTAGATTCCCCCATGAATCTAACAATATAGAGTCCCACCCGTTCTTCTTATAACAATTATGAGAAAAATACCTAGATTTCGAAAAAACACACTAGAAAGGCTTAATCTGAATGAAATTGTTGTTCAATGATTCATGTAGTTGAGGTAAAGAAACTGAGAGTTGTTATTAAATTTTAAGTAAACACAGTGATTTAATGCCTATATATACCTAAAATTTTACACATTAAATGTCTGATTATTTGTACATGTATGATGAAACCTTGAATTTACGAGTGAAGCTCATACATCTATATAATCTTTGGAATCTACCGAACAAAGGATAACTGATAAAGGATGCATCTTCAACAGAAATCAAAGTCCTTACTCAGTATGTTAAGTAGGAGGCTAGTAACCAGCTCTCAACAATTCTAATATTAATTCAGTACTCAAAATAACCTTGTAAAAATTATAGATATGGAGTTGTTAACAAAACTTAAAGATAGAGATAAAGGATGAAAACAAAAACATTTACATCTTGGTATGTAACGAAATTGGAACAGAAATAATTAGAATAAAATCTTAACTATAGATACCTAAACCATCAACAACTTCAAAAGTTTTGAATTCTATATATTTGAGGAAGAAATCACAAGAAAGCTGTATCTGTATGAGTTAAACAAACCTGAAAGAATAGATGATGAAATAAAAATGTATCATATGCATTAACAAGAAAGCTATCAAAAAGAACAAACAAGTTTGGTATGATGAAAACCTGAAAGGAATAATGATTCAAGCAGAAGATGCCTGGAATTTGGGTAAACCAGAGATATCACTGAGAGCTTGCATTTTAAAAGTGCAAAAGTTAAAACATTTTATTGATACAAAATATCTAACATTTTAGATAAATAACCTAAAAAACGTAGGAATAAAATATAATTTAAAATATTCTGTTGAACATAAATATTCATGAAAATGTGATAGTTATTATCAATTCATGGATTAAAATTCCAGGTAACACAAAAAGTAATTTCACTGAAACTTAAAATTTTGGAAGGAAGCTATAATGTTGATGGGTTGAATAAGATAATGTCAATTACTGTTTAAATATGATAGTTACTAGAATTGCTTAGCAGTGAGAAATCATAGTAGCTGCTCAGAATAAAAACATTAAAGTAGTGTATTAACAAAATATAGAACCTTAAGTTATATAGTATAAACTTTGAACCAGTGAATATTTAGTAAAATAACATTTTATAAATTTAGAATTAATACGGCAAGTATATTTCTGACGCTATATGCGAACGTAGGAATAAAATATAATTTTATGATTTAAAATATGTGATTAAACAAAATGAGATAAAGAAAAAATTGAAAACGTACCTTTTTTAATAAGTTAATTTAACCAAAAATTAAACTGAAAATATATAGAACTGATTCACTTGATATTTTCTTTTGACCACTGTACTATCAAACTTCAAGCACAACGAATTTATATGTTATCAATCCGAAGGTAAAACGAAAATCGAATCAGGTACTACACCGGTTCTCGGTCAAGACCGAAACAACTTTCGGATGGAATAATTCAAATATATTAAGCAAGTATAATGATGCAGCTGCAAGGTTAAAAATGCAATCTTTCGATATCCGTAAATGAACTCAATTATAATTATAACTTGTAGTGAAGGAGATTATTTCATATAGAATTATTTACCTTTATAACTGATAGAATAATAATTATTTAGTTATATAATTATTGTTTAAAAAAATATTGATAAATCAGAAAACATGTTTTAGTTTTTATATTTAGAATTTATAAGTTTATTTTATTAATTTGCATTAACCAAAAGATACCTGAATTTAGAAGAAAAAAAAAGTTTCTATCATTTATAGGAGTTAAACCTTATTAATAATTGTGACTATATAATGTTGTGAGAACAGGTAACATTGAATTGTTGGTATATTTCAGAATTTTGGTTAATGTTTGGATCAGGCTTACTATATTTCTATAGGCAGGGCAGATACATCAGCTGGTGACAACATAGGGCTCTGTCGAAAAAACATATTAGAGAGAGACGTGATTTGTATGAAATTAGGGTTCAGTGGTTAACGTATTCAATAAATGCGTTATTTGATGCAGGCACCCACCAATGATAATGAATAGAGGAATAGGTGTAGCTCTCTAATGGTTAGCGGGGAGAATGAAAAAAAACTGACTATTACATATTCCATATTATATTCTGTTGTATAAATCACTAATTTATAGTTTACACAGTACCTAATATATTTATCATTACAGTTGAATGATAATGTTTTTTTGGTTCCATCAAAGCCTGGATAAGAGATTATGATTCTTTGATGAAAAACTACTATGTCCACTTCGAGTTTTAGCGGAAAGTGATTTAATCTAGCATAGTTGACTATGATCTATAAATTTATTTTTTGTTATATATGGAAATAAATCTCTATAGCGTTTTCTATTTTATTTCTATATAATCTGTTTCAGCTACAAGATGCGTTATTTTTATTGGTTTACACTCAAAAGGTATATATAAGGACAATTGATCAAGTTAATAAATTCTAACTTTTGTGGGCTTAAATATTTAAATGACTAGTGTATACATAATTTAAAAGATATTACTTTCAAACAGCATTAGAGCAAACATTTTACTTGCATTTACTAAAAGTTAATTACCACCGAAGTGATTACAAAGAGGTAGACACCCTTTTGTGTCATAGTGTTACATAGTAAATTTGAAAACAACCAGCTAGGAATAATAGTCAAATCATTTTTTACTAAATTTTACTTGACTTACAATTAAAACTAACTTTAATATTATGGTTTTTAATAAGCTATGTGTCGTTCGTGTGAACATTTTGTGAATATGGAAGACTTGAATAAGTCTACATGAGCAGGGACAATAATTTGCTGCATTTCTTCAGGAAGGCTCGTGGTCTATTATCCTGTATTCCCGAATCCCAGCGTCTATTATCCTGTATTTCCGAATCCCCGCGCGTCTATTATCCTGAATAACCGCATTTCAATCATTTCATAACCTGCCATTATGAACACACCCCTGTATTCTCCACGTTCTGTTTCTGAGACCTATTTTCCGAGGCATCCTATATCTTTTTGTAAGTATATATGCTCCAATTTAATGTTTTGAACGTACATGGAACGCCACCCATCGGCGCTGTACCGTACATTGTGTTTATTATGTGTTGCTATCGAATGTATTCTACACGCACAATGTTTTCACCTTTATCCGATCGCTAATAGATAGAGAGCGCATCGCATACATGATAATGTCCGCAGGCTATCCGAGGGAGCGCCAGCTTACAAGTTGTCGGTCTACGAATTTTTTGACAAGGTCATCCTGTCTGCTCACCATCCGGTATCTCAACGGTGCGTGGTATTATTAATTTATTTAACATACTATCAACTGGTAGAAAGACTAAGTAAGGTCGCCTTGTTGGCGTATATACTAGGTGCTTACGTAGGAAGCAAAACGTCCGGGGTTCGATTCCCCATGTTGACGGTTTTTGTAATATAAATATATAAATTATTTTGTACATCATTGAATTTTGTCGCGCGCTTAAACAGATCACGTGACTATTGACCAATGAGAGCGCTTTAAGGGGGCACATGGCAACTGCTTATCTAAGACTACATCACAATCCGCTATCGTGGAGAGATGGTCCTATGGCGTACGCGATATGCGTTCTGTGCCACCGATCCGAGTCTAAAAGTTGACGATTTTGCGCTAGCACGCCCCTAGCCTATCTACTTACAGCAGGCCGCAAAAGGACAGGTATCTCTGGGGAGTCAACGAATCATGTGGTCGGACAGAAAGGATATGTAGTCTAAAACGGGAAGGGGGCGTACAGAACCCCAATGTGAAAACTGTTCGAAACCATGGTGTTCGCAAGAACAAGGGATGAGTGAGAAAGGAAAGGAATTACTACACAGATACAATTTGGGGTCCGCGAAGTTAAGACGGCAGTGGATGCGATAACGCATATGCCGGAAGAATGAAAGGTTGTCCGTTATAAATGCATCGATGTAGTAAGTATTGATGTTAAAAGCGTTCTCCATATTGCGGGATAGAAAAACGTCATGATCATGTTATGGGGGATGGGTGTGAATAGGTACCCGGTAAATATAAAAGTACCACCGGGGTACTACAAGATGAGATTAATGTATGTTCGAATATTTATGTTAAAAAAGAAAAGCTTATGTGAATAAGAACTACAGACTATAAGAGAATCGTTTGAAGCAAACTGGCTGGTACTAGCGATAGAACAAATGGTGGCTGTCATCCTAAAAGGACAACGTAAGAGTAAGGGCATCAAGACTAAATGCGGGATAATGTCATTATGCCCGTGAAATACATGAAGTATTTGGTAGTGGGGCCGGGGGGATAGGGACGGCAATGTGCTTGAGGAGGTGTTGAGGTCGATTGTATTGTATGTGAAGCCTGCGTGAGAAACAGAGTTTGCATGCATAACGGTCTCCACGAAAGCACTTTATGTGTTAACGGGCCCCCATTAACGGCCTACACGGCCTGCAGTGGTCGAAACGACAAACGTATATAACAATGTGAGTACCTGGAATGAAAAGAAGGGGAAGTGCTAGGAGAGGATGACTAATGAGTGGCAGGCGGAGTGGCATGCGCAGAGGGAGAGAAAGCACAGTGGACCAAGGTAATTATCCGAGAAATCAGGTCCTGGTTGAGGTGCAGGCAAATGAACTTAAATTCTGAGGTAACTCAGTTATTGAGTGGACATTGGTGTTACGGAAACATAGTTTTTTGAATGCCGGAGGTGGAAAGAGGGGCGTGCGAAATCATAGAGATTTCTAGGGAAGAGGGTCATGGAGAACAGATAGAGTGTAGCAAAATAGGAGAGGGATCATTGGGTTTGTAATGAATGTTGTATATTATGGAGTTGATGATGTAAATAGTCTTGATTTAGTGCCGGTGAACGCTATGTATATCTCGACGTAAATAGTCACGAGTACTCATAGCGCACCTGGAGGTGTTATAGCCGTTCAGGTGTTCCATTATATTCATACAAATGCTTGCAGTTAGGTTGGGATATAAATAAATATGAATCATATTAATCTTATAAACTAAGATAGTTTAATGTGATATATAGTTATAGAAACATTCATACATTAATTCATTTAAAATTGATTTCATTACACGTGAGCCATCTGCATATCGAATAGTTTACTTAAAATTTAGCACCATAGTTAATAGAGAGTAGAACAATTTTACTATCTGCAAATATAACATGAATTTTAAAATTTAGTGCTTTTCTTAAATATCGCTTACCTTTAGAATAAATTGGTAATTTATAATGACTAGTCCGAATAAGGAAATATCCACTTTCTCTTCTGTATTTGGTAAAATGATTAAAAGTAGTTTCCTGTTCCTGACATTCCAATCAGGCCAACTGCACATGTTTAGTTTCTTATGTATTCTTTCATACTAAAAAGAGAAAGATTAGTCCCGCATTAACTTAATGAAAATACTCTTTACCACATCAGAAGTCTGTTGACTGAAGTAACTAAACGCTACAGCAAATGATGAGTAACATATAATTAACAAAGGTATTCTATATGTAACTTCCTTATTTAAATTCTGAAAAAATAAATTGACTTTATACTGTCCAATTAGGAAATTCCGCTGGTGTGTTCAAAACCGCGAGAAGCTAAATGCTAGAAATAGAATCGCTTTCAAAAGAATTACAACGAAATGCTTATTTAAGAACGTTACATAAATGGATGCGTGATTAGTCATTTTGGCAAATATGATCTATATGATGGAGAAAAAGGGATCAGTATTATTTTTAGATTAATTCAATACCTTTCAAATATAGTTATTCACACATTATTTTGCAAACCTTTTTTATTAGATATGCCGGTAATTCTCTGGGAACTAGTATGTACAGTTTTCTTCTCAAATGTTTAGAACTGGAGATAAATATTAGGCGAAAATCCAGTTATGCAAAATAGACTGTGGTAATTTTTCTAAAGAAAATTCATAATTTTTCCTGGAAAATTTCTTCACTTAAATGAATAGATTCGAACTTATGCAAATTTAACACTTAGGAGATTTAAGATCCAGGTAAAACCACTTTAGAAATTTAAAAGACCCTAGACAGAATATATTTGCAAATAATTAGCATAGAATAGAAGAAAAACGAACAACTTAGGGAAGCCAATTAAGAGAAATTAAGATATGTTGGGAAAGTGAAATTAGAAATTTATCCAGGGAAGATTCACAAAAACTCCGAAATTAAAGTTAATGGAATATAATTTTTAACCATTTGTTCTGCAGATTACTACAATAACAGGTGAAACAGGAGAAGGTATAAGTGTATTGAAAAAATATTTGAAACACGGAAAATTATTATACGGCTTCAGTCGTTTACCCCACATGAGAGTTTAGTGATATAATGTGTTAATACCCTCGATAGTTTTGGGCCAATTTTTTGCCATTTGTGAAGCTGCAAGCAAGTTAAGTCTGACCATAGTCTTGATTTAGTCTACCCATCATCCCACGTGGTCCATCAATAATCATTGAAACATTTCTCCTTGCAATCCGACCAAAAACTCTTAACACTAATTGGTTTATTTTTGTGACCAAGTGTGTACCTTCTGGCATAGACGCATTAGTTCGGTGTGCGATTCATGGAGGTGTCAGTGGTCGTGAATATATTTTATCATTCCTTCAATGCCTAAGTTACCGAGCCATACTTGTAATTTGGTGGGAGTGTTTGCTGCGGCATTCCATATTTTGTCAGTGGGATTAAATAAAATGTTTTATAATTGTTACATCTTATACCTATATTTGTTTACATGACTCTATTTGAGACAAAAATCTCAAGAACAAAGCGAGTCTTCAATGAGGGTAAGAGTACTAACTTATAAGAAGAGTTACCGAATGTAACAACCGAAGGACTAAAGTATCTTTCTACTGAGACAAATAAGAAATGGTAGACAATCATGGTGAAATACTAATTTTAATGAAAAATTATTAACTAGAAATTTATACAAATTTATTTTATTACAATAATGGCTATCTTATAGGCTACCAGATTAGTGAAGTCAACGATAACAAAGTAACCTAATCTTTTCAATGCGAAATGTTCTCTAATCCAGTTAACAGCGCAACTTCAACAAACAACCTAAACTAAATTTATTACATTCTATTGTGGATGATTTTTATATATCATAGCTTCTACTTGTATTATAGGATTCATTTCACCATAAGTTTTTCTTAAAAGTGTTGAAATTAGAGGAAAACATATATACGTTCAAATCGTTTTGCTCGTAAATGGGGTCTTGCTTTAGTAGAATAGAGGAGAACATCAAAATTCCTTGTTCTAGGGAAAGCACAAAAACTAAATTGCAAAAGTGTTTCAGATTCTCTTCTAATTGAGAAGAGAAATATTCTTCGTATTGCCTAAGATATCTACTATTTGCCGGCTCAATATTTTTTTGTAGCTAAGGCAATAAATAGATCTTATTATCAAAGCTACACTTTGTTCAATATATCTCCTAATTCTTTAATTTGAGAACGCATCATTACTGATGGTTAAATAGCTACTAGTGAATTATTTAATCTTGAAAATAGAAAAATGTGATAATAAGATATGATAGATTTTCAGCAAATGTACTTTATAAAACCAAAAATATTCAGTTCCCTATCAAATAGCTACATAGGTGATACTGTGTTCTGCTGGACGTATGAGAACAAACAAAATCCAGAATCATGCCATGCACACCGAAATCTATAAGTTCGTTGGCTTATGACTGGTGATCTACCTTGGCAACTGACTTGTACTTGTAATCAGCGCATTTTGATTGGCTTTTTCCATACATTTTTAAATATACTGCATGAATGGTATTGAGTGTATAGCCAATAATATTTTCTTCAAAATAATATATATATATATATATATATATATATATATATATATATATATTCAGTAATACAGCCTTTGACAAAAAAAAGTTACTGGATCTTGGTTCTTGACTTCAAAACCTTTACCAATTAAATTCAATAAAGATATTACCCTGTAGTTGCTAACAACTTCCCGTTCAGTAGATTTAAGAACAGAAATAATTTGTGTAATATTCAATTTATCTGAAAAGCACCTACTCTCTAATGTCTTGTTGAAGAGTGATGAAACATGCCAGAATTGCTTCCGGTTCATGATCCTTACTAATATGTAATGATTTTAGTGCGTTATATTGATGTGACAACTGTAAACTGAACATGTAACTGTTATTACCCGACTATATCAAAGCCTGGAGGAACAGAAATGTTTCTAGGAAATTATGTATGTTTGTATTGTTGTATGTTCCACCATAATGTCTTAACTACTCATCCTGCTTGCGTAAATGAAGTGTCAGTCATTTCGTTATTATGGTCCTAGTAACATAGAACGGCTTTTGTGGTGGTCTCTGAATTGTTTTGCTATCCTGTCGAGTGGAATGTCAAATGAAATAGGATAAAATACAAAGTTCACAAATTTGAATATACTACAGTAATAAATTCTATATCATGTGATAGTAGACAAACTTAATATGTTTTAGCGTTAATAACCACCACCTCACCTGTTTTGTGTTCTAGGTAGATATTAATTTTAGAATCTTACTTATCAGTATTCGTAACAACACTAAAGGTACCAAAATGTACTAAAGTCAGTGCAAAAGTACTTAATTCTAGAAACAAAACTAAATGTCCTGTGAAAGATACTCGAACTGTTTGTGTCTATAATATCAATTTTTAGCGGGAACGCTAGATATATTTTCTGTTTGCAGACGAACGAACAGTCGTACACATTACAGGTACTCTTCGATAATCACTTATTCATTGTGAAGTACGGTAATATAGTTAATAATAGGTTTTCATCGTTTGATTTTATTTATATAGTACATATGCCATGTATATAATACTCCAAATATTTATATGTCAATACCCTGGTATTTTGTTTAGTTTATTTTCCTAGTCTCAGGATTTTTTCTAGAAACTTATGGCTTTTGTTATTTGATTATGAGTTGTTTCGAGAACGAAACACTAGTTCCTTCTTAGATTATTTATTAGTCAGAAACCTAGTTTGTTGTCCACTGCTAATAACTATAAATAAAAAATATAATATTTTTGAACTTTTTATGCAAAATTATAAATTGACCATAACGACTATTACACATTCCGGTTGCATTGAATATAATAATATATATTAAAAATCTTTCTCACTTTGATTTCCGTTTCAGTTTATTTTTGTAGCAGCTCGATATAAATCGACCATTCTTTAGTATCCCAAATTATATTCTACTGACCCTGGTACCGTTCCTTGATATTGAAATAATGACGGTAAAATGGTTCTCCTAGTACCTTGCTTTAATTGGAGAGATTTTTGGCAGGTCAATGTAGATGGCTGAGCAGATAGTATAGTTCAATACTCATATTTCATCCAAGGCCCTTAAAGTGCAACATTAGTTGGTCAAGAAATGTTTAACTTGCAAACTATCTCAGCTTCCTGTTACTTGTGACAGAACTGGTACAGTTTGAATGCTTTAGCAGTTTTCTGACCAAAGGATGTTCTTCAAATATAGTAAAACATTAACTTTCTGTGTGAAGTTCATCTAACTACTGTTGTATAAGGCCTAGTCAAATTTGTACTTTATGTAATATTTTAAGATATGTAGGTAAAAGTGCAGCATATACTACTTTTAACGTCCTCGAATTAAGAGCCATTTTGGACGGCCATTCTTTTTTAGTACATTGACAGTAGACTAATAGGTGTTAGAAACTGGCATATATTATCACTATGTCGGCCTAAGAGAAAATTTGACAATTTTAGATACACTCATAATCTGAAAGACAGATAAAAAAGTTCAAAAATACGCATTATTGTGGCATTTGAATTAGAAGAATGAGAACTTCAAAAAATTTACTTGTTTAACATCAATAATTTATTTATTTTCTAATTAAATACGTAGAGAATCGATCGTCACAAGATTCGGCAGAAACTGTGTCATTTTAAAATTGAATTAATTTAATAAATGAGGACAAAACGATTGAAATAGGACAAGTGGGGTTTCATCTATAACAGTAGGGAGGTACACTTGGGTTTCCCGGAAGTCTGTAATAAAAATATTGAGTTATTTTGTACATTACTACAAAATCAGAAATGGAAAAAAACATTACGTAAAGATCTCTAATAGGTTGCTTGTTTCAACGCTACTTGTTCGTTAAGTAACAGATTTCAACTATGTTTTTATCATTTTTAATGAGTCGCTTAAAATTGTTATAGTGAATGATTTATTGTAATTTTGACAAATATGCCCGGTAGTAAAAAAAAATTATTATCAAATTAGATTCAGCATTATCTATATATAAATAGGCGGTTAGGTACCATTTTCTCCTCTGTCTCAAGCGATTGTCTTAATTTTTGTTTTGTTTAGTAGCAGTTGACGATATTCAGTGCTGAATGCTAAAATTTATTTTAATATTGGTTCATTTCTTAAATAAAATATAATAAAAAAACATTATTTACGTGAAAGGCGAATTAAATTAAACTAAAAAGTTACAAATTTTGACCCCTTCCTAAAGTTATTCTACATAGTCATGCTATTGAAATAGAACCCAGCAAAATTATATTACACAATAATGGCCATTCTTTTGGCTCTGCTAAGTTTGCAACTTCCATTGCTTGTAAATATGGTTTGTCAACAAAAATAAGAATTATGTAGCAATTCATGAATTTATGTATAAATTTCACATAATATGAATAAGATTACAAAAAATGTGAACTAATGCAGTGGTTGTAATATTCAAGACAAATAATTAGATCTGGCAACCCTGAACTCATGGCTATCTTTGATTTAGCGTTTTGATTTGAATTTTGACATTTCAGAATATCGTTTGGAGTTATATTATTATAGAACGATGCTAAAGTTAAGTTGTAAATTCAATGTGTAAAGTTCAAGATTTCAGTTTCATTAGCTGCGAAACGTTTTTAACAAATGTGAGTATTACTTATTTATCAATAATTAACAGCAGGTGCTTATATTTCTGTTAATGAAATTATATTGAATCTTAAGATTTTGATTGAAGGTTTATTAATATGTACCTACGTTTTTAGTTATATGGAATGTAATAGTAGGTATAACACCTTTATACTAAATTTTGAGTTGGTTGATTCCATTTGACTGCTTACCAGCTGAAATCGTTAACTGTGAAATGCCAGTATATAGATTCTATTTCATTTTATTTATTACTTTAAGACTATTTCAATTTTTCAGTCTCGAATCAAAAAATATTTTTGAAAAATGTAGGTATTAACTAATGTTTTAAATATTACATTTAATATTAATTAATTATTTCATATAATGTTAATATTTTTAAAAGGATTTATTTTTTATGTTAAAAATTAAAACTACATATTTGAATATATTTAAAGACCGAATCTTTCTATTTTTTTAGGTAGGGAATCAGTTAGTTATTGTTTTTGTGTTCATGGATTTTATCTAATAAACAATTAATTTTAAATTACGAGGTTCCATTCGTGAAAATTCCTAGTTTTAATACAAGGTAACTGACTCTTACCTAAAATAAACATGTTATTGATATTTTTGCGATGTGTTATTAAACTATAAAGAAATTCAATGATTTGTTATGATAAGTCCAGTAAATAAATCTATTTTATAAAGAAATATATTCTTATTGAATATAATTTTCTTTCCAAAACGTTCAAACTATTGAGTAATATTATGTGGAGGAAGCATTACCTGCTGTTAAATCATCTTTGATAGTTTAGAATCAAGGTCTGTTTATTGTTCAGTAGTAAAATTGTCAATGTAGTAGATCAGTGTTGATTTTTCGGACAAGTAGCAGTAACTTTCGTTTTAATTATTCTGATAGTTTTTATTGTGAATTTAGTTATTTGATTTCCATAAGACCCTTCTTCTCAGTTTTCTGCTCCACTTTATTTCTGATAGACATATACTATTGACAAACCAATCTCAATAATGTTCACAATTTGATAAAATTGGATCGAATTTCGGCCACTGGGCGATCACTAGTTTAATCTAACTGCACATCGAATATTAAAATTTATACAAGCCATAATAAGATAAAAGCTATTTCACTCTGAAAATTGTAACTTATACACTCCAGATTTAGAGTTAAGTTATGAGGAAGATTCACGGGACGTCAACCGCATGGTGGCGACACGGCATATAAGAGTACAATGGCCACCACATATACAAAATTCTTATACTTGAGCTGCCATTGTACCCTTATATGCAGTGGCGCCACCATGCGGTTAACGTTCCGTGAAGCCTCCTCATTGTATCTTTGGCATTAAAATTTGATTTGACAGTTAGAATTATCAATTAAAACCATGTTTTCACAAATAAATCAATCAATAGAGATTTTTAAGTAACATAAAATCCAAGAGCTAACCGCACATCTGTCACGTTAGTAGTAGTTTATAAACCGTAATCGACATTCTTTTAACAAGAAATTCGAAGAAGTAAATTATTTCAGCTATAAGAATCCCAAAGATATGAGGCATTTTCGTCAATCTAAAAATTGTAGAGAATCAGAAAAACATCAAAATGGATTTTTATAAAATTTGTTGCAGCATTTTTCATGAAAAAAAACTGCAAAAACTTATATCAAGTGAGTGTTTTTAAAAATCATAACTTTGTTGTAATAACAGCTGGAACTTTAATCTGCCCCCTAATGATGGTTTATATCGTTGAAATTAATAAGGCTGAAGATCGAGATTTTCCGTTAAGTAGATCTTGCAGAATTGCAATTTAAATAATTTTTTGGAATATTTTGCAGAATGTATCGTATTAACCACGATAGTTCGATAGGGCTATGCAAAATATATTTTGAAAGTTCAGAAAATACACTTCACTTTGTATATCTTAGATTATAGTGCCGTAAAATGTATTAATTCTGCTTGTGAATTTTGGCTTCAAGGACCGATCCATACTTCTCCTCATATGTCTTCACAATGGCGTATTCAGTCATTGGAAATAAGTAATTTAATTTATAACAGTGAGGAATGTACAGGTAATTATTAAATGACAACGGAGGTTTTCGCGGCCAGAGTCATAGCTGATTCTGCTTTTTCCAGATTTGGACCGCGTCATTTTATCGAATTAATTTATTTATATACCTAAACAAAGTTTTCCGACGTTTCGCCCATACTTTCATTTCATCTTTTTCTCACGAACAGTTTCAAAACTTCATTTTTTATTCAACTTGTCACAATGATGCACAAATTTTAAATGAGTAATAGGTACGAAGAAATAATAATTGCCCCCCCCCCGAAATTTTCAGGTAAACGAAGGGTAGGAGGCACTTAATGGGATTATTTTATGATTGTGGTGAAATTTTTCTGTATGTTCCTGAAATTTATTTTGTGGAAATGTTGGTGCAGGGTTGCCAGATTGGCGAACGTTCGAAACCATTGTTTCGGTTGAAATTCTTGGGATTTTTGGCGATTTCAACGGCCTCACGGAATTTCCGGTGAAATAATACGGAAATTTGGCCACCACAGGAGAGCTGTCGAAGAGGATTTGGTGCCCCTTTCGTGATGATGTTCAGCTACAGCAGAGTTTGAAAGCAGGCCCGTTTTCAAACAACGTTTGTGCTCACCCAGACGAGTGTTTATAGATCGACCTGTTTCCCCGATGTATACTGCCCCACACGAGCATGGAATGGGATAAACATCTTAAGATGAAAGAGGATTTTGTTTATCCTTTGGAGCGGGTAACATTTGTGAGATTTTGGATAATGGTTTGTAGACTGTTTTCAACTCGTGCTTATGGAGAAGCTTCCCAATCCTATCCGTGACCTTGCTGATATATGGCAAATATGCTACTGATTTATTAGGTGACAATTCTTTCTTAGGAAGGGGATTTTGGTGACGAGAAATGGAATTGCGAATCTCTCGTTTGCTGTAGCCGTTGTTTAGTAGTCTACTCTGAACCCAAGCTAATTCCCTTCTCAAAGTCTTGGGTTAGGAAATGGATATAGCTCTATGCACCAGGGAGTTCACGACTGACCTTTTCTGAGATAGGTGATGATGGGACAGGGCGTGCAGATATCCGTCGGTATGTGTTGGTTTTGTGTATACAGAGTGACCCAGCCGACCATTTGGCAACCGTGAAACCAACACGTCTAGGAAGGGCAGGGATCCATTGGTGAATTTGATGTTTGAATGTTGGGTATTAATGTGGTGAAAAAACAATTCGAGAGCCTCTTGTCCGTGTGGCCAGATGACAAAAGTGTCATCAACATATCTCAACCAAATTTTGGGTTTGTGGCTTTAAATCTCCAGAGCCCTTACTTCAAAGACTTCCATAAAGATATGGGTACCAGAAGTTTGCATGTAATATTTATTTTGAAAAGGAAAACGCGTCGACGTAAGACATTTTTCGATCAACATGAGTAAATCCAAGGTTTGTCCGACAGCAGTTCTCTGATAATCGCTAGGGAGTCTGAGACAGGAACTTTGGTGAACAGTGATGTAACATCAAAACTAACTAAAATGTCTTGGGGTTCAATTTGTATCTCTGACAAAAGAGTTACGAAATAGGATGAGTTTAAAACATGTGAGGGCGATTTTCCAGTGAATGTCTTAAGAATGTCCGCTAAATATTTGGCAATGTTATATGTTGGAGAGCCGATTAGGTTCACAATCGGTCGTAACGGAACTTGTTCTTTATGAATTTTCGGCAGGCCATATAGGCGTGGAGAGGTGCAACTCCGAGGAATTAGATGACTACGAACAAATGTGCCATATACACCCTAACTGTAAATACTGCCAGTCTTGCTGGTGCACGTACACTTACTATGTACTATCAGAATGTTCGAGGTCTAAGAACCAAAACTGAGATCTGTATAGTAGTGTCCTATCTGAAGAGTATAATGTAATAGCTCTCACAGAGACCTGGCCATGTGATGGTATCTACAATCCCGAGCTATTTGATGAAAGGTATGCAGTCATAAGGAGAGACAGGAAACGCCAAGAACTTACCAGAGGGGGTGGTGGCCTTTTTTCAATTAAAAAAGACATCTCTTATGAGGTAATAAACATTAACTGTGATAATGAAGCTATCTTAATTAAAATCAAACTAAAAAGATATTTTATATATTTATGTATTGTTTATATTAGACCTAATAGTAGTACTGATTATCTGGGAAAATTTTTAGAAATATCTGAGAATATTCTATCCACTCTAGATCATAAGATTTTAATATTAGGTGATTTTATTCTGCCTAACTTTCAGTTAGGTTCAGATGATAAAAGTCTTCTGATGCAGCAATTCTTGAGCCTACATGAATTGCAACAGCTGAACTCAGTTAAATATTGTATGAACAGGAACTTGGATTTGGTTATCTCTAGCCTCGAAGTTGGAGTAAAACGGTCAGACAGTCCTCTTCTTAAGGAGGATGCTTATCATCCAGCACTAAATATCTCGTTATCGTTGCAAAGAGAGCCAAAAGTGAGTCCCTTCCCGAAGAAATACAAATACAATTTCGCTAAAGGCAATTTTCTCTTATTATTAAGTCTTTTAAGCGATTGTGACTGGTCAGACTTACTGGCATGTGATGATGTTAATAAAAGTGTAAATAGCTTTTACTCAAACTTGTACAGATGTTTGGACGCATCTATTCCTAAGTACATAGTGATAAACGCGTCGAAGTTTAGAAAGTATCCTCCCTGGTTCCCATTCAATTTAGTTCAAATGATCAGACAGGAAAACCACCTGTGTGTGCCGATCTGTTGGTTACTCCCCTAAAATATATCTTTAATCTAGCTCTAAAGCAGCGATGGTTTCTTGATAAGTTTAAAGAAGCAATTGTAACCCCAATCTTCAAAAAGGGGCGGAGGGAAAATATTCACGACTATCGACCTATCAGCTTATAGCTAAAATATTTGAAAAATATATATATAACTTCATACTTGCCCACATAGCTGACAAAATTTCAAAATACCAACATGGTTTTATTCCTAACAAGTCAACAGTTACAAATCTCTGTATCTTCTCTAAATATGTGTTGTAGGCAATTCTAAACAAACAACAGCTGGATGTCATATATACAGATTGTGCAAATGCATATGATATGGTGGATTTCAGTGTCGTGATAAAAAAACTGTTGGTTCTTGGTTTCTCAAGTGAAGTATTGTCATTCATAAATCCATAATTACTTTTGAAGACGCGAGATGTAAGACCGACATCTAGGATTTTCAAGAGAATCAGTACACAGAGGTTCCGAATCGGAACTTCTGTGTACTGATTCTCTTGAAAATCCTAGATGTCGGTCTTACATCTCGCGTCTTCAAATTTAACGAAATGCATCAAATGCATAAAGAAGTGTTCGAGAGGACACTCAATTGTGGGAAGCGCAACTGATGAAAGTTCCCGACCAGAAACAATATATATTATATTTATATATAATATATATTGTCTTGCGTAAAAAGGAATGACACCTCGAAGAGAGTATTTATAATTACGAACCCAAAGAATAATGATAGGTACTGTCTTCTCTTATCATTATATTGCCATGTCAGGAGTACCCCAGGGTAGCATATTGGTTCCTCTCTTGTTTTTGATTTTTATCAATGACTTACCCGATAGCCTGAAGACCTGCGATGGGTTGTTGTTTGCTGATGATTCCAAATTATTTAAATCCATTAATGGCATAAATGATGTTGTTGCACTTCAAAACAACAACATCAATAATAATGAAGCCCCTAGTTACCCCAGTAAAACAGACATCGAGCAAGCTGGATTAATGAGGAAGAGGCTGCATTTCAGAACTGTAATGCCATGCAACACCAACCATTTACAACGGAAGACACATCCAACATAGTGAAGCACCTCCATAACTGGAAAGCACCAGGACCAGATGGATGACTACTGGACGAATTAAATATCTTAAAAATAATTTGACTTTTTAGGAACAGCAAAAAAATACTTTTTCTTATACTTTAGGGTTAAATCTACTGGAAAAAAATTAAACATCATTTGGAATGCTTCAAACAAAAAATGTCCATGAACAAAGTTGCACACAATCTGGGCACATTTGTTTAGCGCACTGTAAACAAACATGTTTTTGCAAATATAACATTGATATGTGGATTTTCTATTAAGTTTAGGTGGACAAGATGCACATATTTTTCTTGTTTTTTCTTCTTTTGCTTGACCTTAAACTGTATCTCGCATATCGGAACCTCGTATTCTTGCCAAATTCATAACTATATAACGCCGTGGTCTTTTGGAAAGACGTGGATTGTTTGTAGGAATACCGTGTATACCGCTTGACATCCCAGGTACTTCCATTTTTGAAAACGGGCATCAGGTTTCTGTAAAAAAGCACTTTATGTTATCCGTAGTGCAAACAAAAAAGTAACGTAACTACCGATCTAGGGCCTGTGAGGCCGCGTCTAAATTTCAAATTCAAAAAAACTTACCAAAATCGTGTTCACCGGCACAACTACCACACTCAATAGAGTCGGTGCAACTCAACTCGCAGCTACTATAGACTGCTGAGCTCTCCCGCGCGGGAAAGAAGTAATTTTAACAAAATGTCTAACCGCCGCGCCCTCACGGGCCCCACCTCGGTACTTAAAGGTTAAGACAATATTGATGTAAATAATGTACTAAAAGCTAAAAAATAATTTAGTAGGTCGTAGGTACCACTCATCACACCACTCTTCTCATCAATCTTTAATTAGACAAAAAAATAAAATCGTTGGGCGCCTGAAATTTCTATCAGGACAATATATATATATATATATATATATATATATATATATATAAGCTATTTACTTATAAATTTACTGTGGTTATGTACGCCTTACGATTTTATATTTTGTCTGATGAATGCCCTTGATTGATGAGTACAGTGGTATGAGAGTGGTATCTAGGACCTGCCGAATTATTTTTTGGCTTTAAGTACATTATTAACTTCAATATTGTCTTAATTTTGAATAAAACCGTTTAACTTAAAAATCTTTTTACTGATATTATTTTATTTTTTTAATTTTTTTATTTTGTTAGACTATACTCCTCATTCTATATAATTGCCTCAATAATAAGATGCGCCCAAGTCTTGAGAGGAAAACGCTAACGACATATCATTTTTATCCACCTTATTGCCACAGAGTCCTCGACACGTTTTATCCTTTTACCTTAACTTGAAAGGTGTACCGCTAACGACGTATCATTTTAGCCACCCTAACGCTACACAGTCCTTGACACGATAAATAATTATAATCTTGACTTGGGTGGGAGATCCATGCTTTTATCAAAGATCTTTCATTTGATACTTATATTAAAGGGGTGTGAGAAAATACATACTTAATCTGCCATTTTGTTTGCGGCTATATTGGATTTCTTTTCATAATGAATCTTATTCTGTTATTCTAGCCCTTTCATTTGATACCCATATTGAGGTAGTTGTGAAAGCATATGTAATTATGCATTTTGTAGTGGCGGTCATCTTGGATCTATATTGTATTAAATTGTATTGTTATCAGCACTAAATGTGTGCGCCAAATATGAGATCAATCTTTCAGCAGGAAGGCTGTGAAATTTTAATTACTATATTTGACCCAAACAAACAAATACATGAATAAGCAAGGCAAGCTAAATAAAACCGTTAAAAATAAGTTTATTGATTAAATTATCATCATAACCATTCTTAACGGATATGCTCCTGATGATATCTAGTTCATTTTTTATCCTTCTACCTAATGTTATAGATAAAACCCCACTTGTTCTAATTCTGAAATTTTGTCGTTATGCATTAATTTAATTCCGTTTGAAAATGACATAGTTTATGTCGAAACTGATCACGGTTCTGTCTTTATTTAATAAATAAATAGATAAGTAACATTAAACAAAATAATTCCATTTCTACAATCATAATGATAATATTTCTCAAAGTAATAGCTTCCACCATCAACCACTTAAACAATAATTTATTAACCTATAGGATTATTTATTAAAAATATCCTGAGTGATTTAAACTTTTCTGTTAAACGCCTCCAATTTTTTTCTTCATATCCTAATATTGAAAAGAACACTAATTAACTAATGTTTGTTTACATTTTATGAAATTATATTTTATTAATTACTGTTTGCTGCAAGATACTTACCAGAAATATACAATATAATGCAACAACGTAACTCACTGTGCCTGGTGGGTAATACGCTAATATAAGAATATTCTGTTCTCTTCGGGTGAGATACATAATCCTGCAAAATATATAGGAAATTCATATTTATGTGCTGAACCTTGAAAATGTCACAAACACATAAATAAAGTGTTGTGCATTGTTATTGGTGTATTATGAAAATAATCTATAATTTAGTTTTCGCTGAAGTGAGATAATTTCAGAACTAAAGGTGTATATATCATATATGCATAAATGCATTTTCGCGTTTTTTTCTATTTTGTGGAAAAATATCAGTCGAATAAAATTTCCTACAAATACAGTTTCTATTTTTTTTTCTATCTACCCAGCACAAAGTGTTGAATTTTTCGGAATTCAAATCCCTGTTCACAGGCAAAAGCTCAATGTGCATTTTTAGGACGAAACTTTTAGAATCAAATGAATATAAAATAGTTCTTTAGGAAATCTTTCACCCTACCAGCACTTACCTTTATCTCCGAAACTAGGAGCCCAAATTTTTAAACAAATAGAGTGTATTTGCTTCCACTCAAAGTATAGAGATAAACCTAATGAATGAATGAATACGCTTGTTGTGAGAAATAAAAATATATTTTTTGCATCTTTAAAATGCCTGGTTTAAAAAAATATTTTTAGAAAAATTAATAAAATCGAAATATTTACCGATTTTCTCCGAAAATACCTAGTCAACAGTTTTGAATAGAAAATACCAAAACTAGAAAATTAAGAAAATATGTATTATAATATAAATAGTTCCAACCGCCTTCAGTAACTGGTACTCTAAAAAATGTGTAAAAAATAATTTTATTTGTTGCATAAACATATCAGTAATATTTGATGTATGATTATTAGTTTTATAAATATTGTAATGTTTTTTTTTCACACACGGGTTCAGTTCAGTTCTTGGATTTATTCAAAAAAACAGTCAAACTCACTTTTATTTATTTCCACTACTTTAACACAATTTATATTCACAATAACTTATTTACATTTTATCTTAACTATACAATACGACCGTCGAAAACTGAATGCCATCGGGAAACTCTTTTATGTTCTGGAAGCTTTAAGGGAATTCCCAGTAACGGCAGCGGTCGGTGTGTTGAGAGACAAAACATTTCGCATTCCCAGAAGTGTCGGAATAACGTCCCTTTCACGAATTGGTTGATGGCCGATTGCACCAGCTGTCGGGTGAATTGTCGCCGCCTCCTTAAGACCATTTCGTCCCGGAATGTCGTAGAATCCTTCCTGGTGTGACGATATTTACAGGACTCACCATTTCGACAACGGGAAGTTTGGTGAAAGTAACAGTCAACGATCTTCGAACCTGGGCTGCGAATATTGAGACAGCATACCAGGGTGTTGATGCCACTGAATCGAAAGATTGTTTCCATCATACTTTTCACCACCCTCCAATTCAGTCCATCCAACCCACAGGCTATCTTTGGGACTTCCAATTTCATCAGATTCTTCTCCATCATCACATTCCTTAATTCAACCAGAGTCTTTCAAAGATCGCTATATGTTGGCTTGTCTTGCGAGAATGTTTTCGTTACCAAATAAAAGATGTCTCTGGTACCCACTGGTTGTTTATCTTCGAGATGAAGGACCTTCCCTACCGCTGGATCTTGCTCCCGTAGCTTCTGGAACTGGCCGTACTTTTTGGCAAACACCTTGGCTATTCCTCTGGACATCCGGAGATCTCGATCCACACAATAAGCCACGGTATATTGTAAGGGCACCTCAAACAGGTCTTGGGGTTCCTCCCTCGTTACGTCGTGCTGCACTTTCTGCCCATCAGAGTACAGTGCCATAAACTGCTCGAAGGTCATCTCGTCATCGGGTGGTTGGATGCTGCAGACTTGGGCTTGGTCATCATGACCTGCCATGACTTCCGGCATAAGGGGCTAACCTGTTGAAATGTACTACCTTTGGTTTTCCCGAAGTAGCTTCTTTATTCTGTAGACAACATCGTTGATTTTCTTCACAATTTGGTACGGCCCCTCCCAAGATCTCTGTAACTTGGGCAAATATCCACGACGACGTTGCGGGTTATAAAACCAAACAAGATCATCAACTTGGAATTCTCCGCTCTCGGCTTTGATGTCGTAGGCTTCCTTCATTCGGGCACTGGCATTCTCGATGTTTAACCGGACTTGTTCATGGATGCCGTTCATCTTTTGACGTAGCTGACTGACATAGTCTTCACCTGCGGTCTTTTCTCCTGCGGGACATCCAAACTTAAAATCGCATGGTAGTCTTAATTCTCCTCCCATGATAATACTGGCCGAGGTCTGACCCGTGGACTCGTGCACAGACGAACGGTATGCCATTAGAAACAAGTGCACATACTGGTCACAGTCTCTTTGGTGGTCACAGAATACCTTTGACAAATGGCGGTTAATGATTCTATTCATCCGTTCTACCAGTCCATCGGATTGCGGGTGTAATGCTGTCGTCCGTGTTTTATTGATCTTCAAGAGTTTGCAGACGTCTTGGAAAAGAGTAGACTCGAAGTTTCTACCTTGGTCTGAGTGCAACTCCAAGGGAACACCAAAACGACTGATCCATTCCTTGACAAGGACATCAGCAACGGTCAAGGCTTCTTGATTCAGCAAGGCATACGCTTCGGCCCATTTACTAAAATAGTCCATCACCACCACAATGTATTTATTTCCAGAGTCGGATTCAGGGAATGGATCGGCAACATCAATGGCTACTCTTTCGAATGGACTGCCCACGTTATATTGCTTCATGGGAGCTTTTGGTCGCTTCTGAGGCCCGTTTCTTGCTGCACAAACCGTACATTTCCGGCACCACTCTTTAACATCTACATGGCAGTTTACCCAATAGAAGCGTTCTCTCAACTTCCCCAGGGTTTTCGTTACTCTCATATGTCCTGCAGTTGTACCATCATGTTGTTCTCTTAAAACCTCTGGTCTCCTATTTCTGTGAACTTCAATCTGTTTACTGTCGTTTCCCTCTTTTGGAGTTTCCATGCCGCTCTTGAGCAGTAAATTTTTCAGGATTAGGGAGTTCCACTACGACTTTATGGTTGGTGAGTATCGGGAAATCTCCTGCCACGTAGGTTTGCGGTCTTCTTCGTTCCACCGGATAACCTCTTTCAAATCTGGATCTAATTTCTGGTCTTTTTGAATCTCCGCAGATTGCCAATGGTCATCGATGGTGGTAGTTCTACAGAGAACAGCTCCTTTTTCTTCAGCTCGCTGACAATGTTTGCAGTCATCAGGGCATGGTCTCCTCGATAGAGCATCGGCATTCTTATGGCTTGTTCCAGCTCGATGTTCAGTCTCAAAGTCGAATTCTTGCCCCGCTCAATCCACCTTGCCACCTGTCCTTCAGGATGTTTAAACTGCAAGAGCCACTTCAGTGCTTCGTGATCAGTCCTCAGGAGGAATCTTTTACCATAGAGGTACTTGTAGAAACGTTCTACCCCCTTTACCACAGCCAGGAGTTCCCTGCGAATAACGCAGAAATTCCGTTCAGGCTTGCTCAAGGTCTTGCTGAAGTATCCGATGACTCTCTCCTGGCCCTCCTGGATCTGCGAAAGCACAGCACCAATTCCGACATTGCTTGCGTCGGTATCCAAAACGAAGTTTCCATCTGGCAACGGATAACTTAAGACGTGGGCACTCGTAAATGTTCTTTTTAGTTTCTCGAATGATCGCTGGCACTCCTCGTTCCACTGGTATTGTACCTTCCCCTCTGTGAGTCTAGTAAGTGGTGGCAATGTTGGCAAATCCGGCTACGTACCGACGATAGTACGTGCATAACCCCAGGAAACTTTTTAACTGATTTATATCTTTAGGTAGCGGCCCTTCCTAGGCAGCTTTGACTTCTTGTTTATCAACAGCTAATCCTTCTCCGGAAACCACATGTCCACGATATTGCACCTCTTCTTGGAACAGCTGTTCTTCGGGATTTAAATTTAGTCCGGAACTGCGGAGTCGCCGAAACAGCTCCCCTCCAAGTTCTTGACGTGGTCTTCAAATGATCTTCCAACGACAATAATGTCATCAAGATACGCTAGACATGTTTTCCATGAAAGCCCTTTTAACACTGTTTCCATCAATCTTTCAAACGTCGCTGGAGCATTACACAACCTAAACGGCATCACCGTGAATTGGTAAAGTCCTGAGCCGATGGTAAAAGCAGTCTTTCCCCGGTCTTCTTTAGCAAGTTCCACCTGCCAATAACCGCTCTTCAAGTCAAGGGTGGAAAACATCTTCGATCCAGCCAACGTATCTACGGTATCGTCTATTCTTGGAAGGGCATAGTTGTCTTTCTTTGTAGCGTGGTTTAATTGCCGATAGTCCACGCAAAATCGGGTCGAACCATCTTTCTTTTTAACCAAGACAACTGGAGAAGCCCAAGGGCTATTGGATGGTTCAATAACACCTTCTTCCTCCATCTCGAAGACTATCCTGTCGGCTTCTTCTCTTTGAGCTAGGGGTAGTCTTCTCGCCGACTGTCGAATAGGTTGAGCGTCCTCAATATTAATTTAATGTTTCACCCGATCAGTTCGTCCTCTTTTGCCATTCCCTACATAGAAGATATCCTGGTAGTTTCTAACGATGTCCCTCAATTTTGCTTTCTGGTTTGGTTTCAAATTCTTAGATGAATCGGTGATGAGTCTTTCCAGTGCCTCAGATAGTATACCTGATGGCATTTCTGCATGCTGTGTGCTTCTGACTACAGAGGAAACTGTTGAACAATGGCCCAAAATTGTTCCTTTCTTTAGCACAACCGAGTAATGATTCAGGTTCATTAATCTTACTGGAACAATCTCCCTGGCACGAAACAGAGTCATCCCCAGTGCGACTCCTTTGCCTACATTTCCGTCGTTAAGTTCGGGATCAAACATCATTACTGTTCCAGCTTGACCTTTCCTATCTAAGCAAGCATCTATAATGATTTCAGCTCTTTCCGGAACATTGACGTCATCTTTTCCATGAAGCACCACTTCTTCGTCATTCACTCGCAGAATTCCATCTTTGAAATTTAACTGGAATCCCTTGGAGCTCATGACATCCATTCCAATGATTACTTCGTCTTCGATGCCCGATGTAGGAAGGTTGTGTTTCCCAAGGTCATTTCAATATCTATTTCACCATGGACTTTCGCTGCTTCTCCTGTCGCTGTTCACAGTTGCCATTTTGTTGGTTTAATCATTGTCTCTAAAACAATGTTGATCCATATTACTGTTTTCGTCGCACCAGTATCTAGCAGCATTGTAAATTGCTTCCTATTAATAAGTCCATCTACAAAGACCTTGTTAACGTGGTTGCGTAGCGAACCGACATATGCGTTGGTATTTGGGACTTGTTGGTTACAGGTCGACGGTGACCCCTTTATATTGACCTTCTTTAGTTTCCCGTTGCTCTCCTTGCAATGACTCTGGACATGTCCTACCTTACGACACTTCCGACATCTAACTAGTCTTTTTTTCGGTAAGGACTTCTTCTATTATCTTTCTTACAGAGGCTTCATCGTTTCCGCCATCTTCGGATTCTCCGTCAACGATTCGGACCCTGGCTTGACCTCTGCAGGTATTTTTCGCAGCTTCCAATTCTAGCGCTCGAGCCAGTGCATCCACTAATTGAGTCGGTCTTGCTAGTGTTAAAGCTTGTCTGGCTTCGTTGTCCCGCAGTCCATCTAAAAACGCTTGTACTGCTAACGTTTCTATCATATTTTCCGGTGTCGTGGATATTCGCACAAGCTACAAATATCTTGAGAGGGGCCTTACCAAATTGTAAAGAAAATCAACGATGTTGTCTACAGAATAAAGAAGCTACCGCGAGGAAAACCAAAGGTGGTACATTTCAACAGGTTAGCACCTTATGCCGGAAGTCATGACAGCGAAGTTGACCAAGCCCTAGTCCGCAGCATTCAACCACCCGATGACGACATGACCTTCGAGCAGTTTATGGCACTGATGGGCAGAAAGTGCAGCACGACGTAACGATAGAGGAACCCCGGGACCTGTTTGAGGTGCCCAAAGAATATGCCCTGGCTCATTGTGTGGCTCGAGATCTCCAGATGTCCAGAGGAATAGCCAAGGTGTTTGCCAAAAAGTACGGCCAGTTCCAGAAGCTACGTGAGCAAGATCCAATTGTAGGGAAAGTCCTTCATCTCGAAGATAAGCAACCAAGGGGTACCAGAGACATCTTTTATTTGGTAACGAAAACATTCTCGCAGGACAAGCCAACATACAGCGATCTTTGGAAGACTCTGGTAGAATTGAGGAATGTGATGATGAAGAAGAATCTAATGAAATTGGCGGTTCCAAAGATAGCCTGCGGGTTGGATGGACTGAATTGGAGGGTGGTGAGAAGTATGATGGAAACAATCTTTCGATTCAGTGACATCGACATCCTGGTATGCTGTCTCAATATTTGCAGCCCAGATTCGAAGACCGTTGACTGTTACTTCCACCAAAGTTCCCGTTGTCGAAATGGAGATTCCTGCAAATATCGTCACACCAGGAAGGATTCTGGGACATTCCGGGACGAAATGGCCTTAAAGAGGGGGCAATGTTAAATCCAAGAACTCAACAGAACCCGATTGTGAAAATAAAAACATTACAATATATATATATATATATATATATATATATATATATATATATATATGTCGGGGTTTAATCCAATGTCGGGTTTGATCCAAAGGAATAAATGTGGGCTAAACATTTATTTGACAAATAATAATCACACTAAATTGACCGAAGGCACCATAATGATCTACCACTGGAGTTTCAAACTATACGAACACTAGATAATGTTGATGATCAATTTATCATGGGTGCCACCTAACATAAGTTCGATCGGCGTAGCGATATGATCTTGTTAATCTAAATTGGTAACCTCGCTCGAAGTTCGAACAGAACTGCCCTCGTTCATCTCGATATGATTCTCATGACAAACACCGTGCATAACACCCGACTCACCGACTATCACGTAATCAACAGCTCCCCGGGTGATTGTGATTCACCCCCGGTCCTTAGCTGGCAAATTTGTAATAGAATATAATAATCGTAAACAAAAGTACGAAAGCACAAATATCCTGTTTCCGATAATACAAACTATATAGCCTTTAGACCTTCGCCACTTGAGAAACCAACTATTTCGTTATCTCCGATACGGCCATCCTGACTAACACACGTCCTCGCGTGTATCTAAAATTTCATTCCCATGACATTAAACTCAATATTACAAGTACTCGTACTTATCCATCAATTCAAATATCTAATTCAATAGCAATAGGAAGTGAAATATGTTTAAGGAATTGACTTTATAATTACAAGTATTACAAGTATCATTTACAATCCTTGGAGTCATTTGTTACGGAACGACTAGTACTCTCAAGTTATATAGCTAACATTTTGCTAATATGGAAATACTCCAAGCATGCTCGATCTCACATTGAACAAAATCTAAATTTCTTTAGACCACACTACCAAAATAGGCACATGTTAAATCAGTGTTCGATCTTGCACCTAAACTCATATTGCCAATGCAGCACAGAAACGTATGTACTCATGTCGTAGTTGTCAACGACCGCTCTGCAGACATCCGACTCACTAGGAATGTAACTCTCCGGCATTTTCTCGATTTATCATGATTGTATCTTTATGTTTTATTTATTTATTTATTTTAATTAATAAAAATTAAAATTGCCAAAATTAAATTTAATGACCTTTACTATTATCATCTCTATTCTTTTCATACCTAGCATTACCTTCAATAATACCGACTCCCTGTACTCTTTCTTCTATCACAAGCTAATAGTCCGTAAGGTGTGGTGACCTTACCAATTAATAAGTCAAGCAAATTATTGTCAAAATCTACACTACCTTGTTACGTTTTTTTTTGCGAACTCAAATTTTGAAGCACCCTATAAAACTATTGTTTTTAACTTTAATAATTTAAAAGGAATCACATTAAATCCAATAACTACTTAATTATGGTATACACCATGTCAAATTATTCAGGTACAATAAATTCCATTAAACCTGCATATAGAACCATGATTTACAGAGCACACTCTATTCCCTTATCCAAACGCCAATCTGACTAATGAAGTCATTATTATACGTTGCATAGCCACAAATAACGGTTTTCATACTAGTGAAATCAAAAGTTATAAATTTTGCAAAGAAAGACAATCATCAAAGTAATTATCTCGTTCTGAAAAGTATGTAACATACTTAGGAGATGTCAGTCACAGAATCGCCAAACTACTGAAACTTCATTACATTCAAGTTAGCTTCAAATTTCAGAACGCCAAAGACAGCTCTGAGGTTTTTTTTAAGTTTATTTGTCTCAATTTTAACAGGTTTTAAGTAGAAATGATAAGGAGTTTTATCACCCGTTATAGTGAACATGATGGCTCATTTAAATAACAAAACAGACTCTTATACTTGGTTCGGGTCACTCATTTCCAACACTTGAGGATACAAAATATAGTAATGTCAAAGCGTATCCTTACTACAGAACTTCAACATCCGAAAATCTAGAAATACAAGGAGGCCTAGCTTTCTTCAATACTAGCATCCCCAATGATCAGTCAATTGCAATAGAAGAATCCCGTTGGCTTTGTTAATTCCATAGTTACTTCTGAACATTCATTTAACGACATAACCCCTTTAATGTATTCAAATAATGCTTAAATTAACTTTACTTGCTGCCTTGCATATTGTCGGTCGTAAATTTATACACTTTATACTAGGTTGAAACTATAGCCCGTCTAACATGTTGACTTTGCTAAATATATCGCTTTTTCATTTAAAGAGTTATTTCAAACATCAACATTTGATAATCATTTCCAGATTTTAGAAATTTAACTTAAACTACGTTTGCATTGCAACTATTGTTACTTACTTTCCAAACTTTATAGTTGTTGCTATAATACTAATCCACCTTTAGACAGAAGCCTAACAGAAACTGCATTTCGCAATTTTCCCATCTTTCCATTAGACAAAGAAATCCAAAGAAATCTCAATTTCGCTAACAAAGTAATAACAGTTAAGATGGAGATAGTTATTATGAAAACTGACCTTGCCCTTTCTAAAGTACGTGAAAAACACGCAATAAATAAATGTAAACCTTTATAGTGGCAGTTAATTTACTCGTATACCGTCAGTATGAAACTTATCGAGACGTCAGCGATTTTGTTACAAAAGTCGATTATTTTCGTCTCATGAATATCGAAACTATTTTATGTGAACTCTGGGGTAAAATTTCACTACGACTCATAATGTCATATTGTCAATAAATATCAGAAACAAAGTGAAAGACCATCCCCAATATAAAACTGTCAACATTAACAGTTTGAAACTCACTCACATTGTTAGAACTGCATTAATCGTTTTCTCGAAAATCTTAAATCTAGCGATTCTTTTATTAATGAGCACTCGGCCCCAGAATCGAAACAAAATGGAAAGGACTCACCAATGTGTTTTAGTGTACCAAATCAAACTGCATCCTCAGTCACAGCACTACTGACAAGTGATGTGCATTCCACACGATTATCGTGCGATGTTAATCGAAATATAAAGTCCTCTTACCCGCGGCCAAGTGATAACTCCTCCAAACATAGCTGGAGCTAGCCACTGTGGCCACAAACCCTCGGGAGCACGAGTTACCGCAGAAAATAACATGCCACCCTGTAATGGACTTTCCTCCACCACAGGAACAGTAGCTAAACACCGCACAGCCGCTTTAGAACCAGCAATTTCACAACTAAAACACGGCATTCGCAGCTCCACTGCTTCCGCAGCACTCCTTCACTAGTTATCGCGTGGATATACCGGGCACTGATCCCACTTCTGAGGTCGGGGTTTAATCCAAGGGGGAATGTCGGGTTTGATCCAAAAGGAATAAATGTGGGCTAAACATTTATTTGACAAATAGTAATCACACTAAAGTGACCGAAGGCACCATAATGATCTACCACTGGAGTTTCAAACTATACGAACACTAGATAATGTTGATAATCAATTTATCTTGGGTGCCACCTAACATAAGTTCGATCGGCGTAGCGATATGATATTATTAATCTAAATTGGTACACAAAGTATTCTACTCGGAACCGCGGCGAGATCCTGATTACGCGACAGCACTCCACGATCTCACCTCGCACGAAGTTCGAACAGAACTGCCCTCGTTTATCTCGATATGATTCTCATGACAAACACCGTGCATAACACCTGACTCACCGACTATCACGTAATCAACAGCTCGCCGGGTGATTGTGATTCACCCCCGGTCCTTAGCTGGCAAATTTGTAATAGAATATAATAATTGTAAACAAAAGTACGAAAGCACAAATATCCTGTTTCCGATAATACAAACTATGTAGTCTTTAGGCCTTCGCCACTTGAGAAACCAACTATTTCGTTATCTCCAACATATATATATATCATATCATATATTCAACCATTTTTTCATGGTGTAGGCTCCCTGAAGAATGGAAAGATTGCAAAGGAACTTGAAGGACTGTGAAATTGGAGAACTTAAAGTCTTAAGATCTGTGAGAAGGACTTAAGGACTGTAATGACGAGAATTGGTGGACAAATGGTATTTTTTGACTAACTGAAATGAAGAAGAAGTGTAGGGCTAAAGAATTGAAGAATTGGATCCAAGAACTGGGAAGAAAAACATATTTTTGTCAGTTTTTATCGGTAACTCAAGGCTAGATGGTCAAGTATTGGACTTTGAATAACTAAACGCAGAAAGAAATGTATTAATGAAGAGAAAAGCTGATGAGCTGATTGGAGACCGTTAAGATTTTGAGAGAACATATGAAGAGCTTATGGTCTTTTTTTGGAGGAATTGTCTCCAACGACTAAAAAGGAGAAAAATATTTTTTGAATTTTAAAGGGGAGATGAGGCATAGTGCCTTAGTGCGAGTTGGTAAGGGGTTAATGCCTATTTCCCTGGTTTTGCATTTATATCGGAGAATGATATAATCGATAAAACTGATCTGCAACTTGGGTATGGATCATGTAATTCCTTTGGTTTTTTACCCGGCGGTTTGGTAGAAATACTCTTCTGTAATCCGTCGAGCCCATTCCACACACAACGGAAGGGGTCAAGCAGGTTTCGAAACGACTGCACATTTTATCATCATTCTATTGAATAGCGTAACATTTTCTGGCTTCAAGAGGGGCACGTAGTCGGTATGCCTAGATACTGCAGAGACCGTTTTCCACTTAAGTCTTCCAGTCTGAAGATGTCGAATTTCCACGAAAGCCAGGTATCCGTTAGGTCTTGTTGGCTAGGAGGTAGCTTTACGAAACCTCCGTTGGATGGTCTAAATACTGAAGAATCGTTACTACTCATCCTTGAGTTTACGGAATATATATATATATATATATATATATATATATAAACAAATTGTTTGAGTAACGGCTGAATTGGCTAATACAATGTAAGAAAGGTTTCGGGAAGCAGCCTTTTATGAGCGATTTTATAAAGAAGTGAAATACACTTTTACTTTGAGAAAGCGTTCGAAATACTTTAAGTTCTTCGTCAGTCTTTTGACTACAAACAAAATTTATAATTATAATATGTGAGATAATTTTTTTTTAAATACTTACAGTAAATTGCGATTATAATTAGAAAAAGAGCACAAACATAGGAATTATGAAATTAATAAATTTGATGTAACAAAATTTTGAGTGACATTGCTAGCAAAACTGGAAATGAAGTTATAATCAAAATTAACATTACTATGGTGAGTAGAATAATGTATTGTTACTATGAAACTTAATTGTTGAATACTGACAATGATTTTTTCTTGTCGATGTCTAAAAGATTGCAATAAATGTTATTCAAATTTTGGATATCTGTTTTTTTATTAATATTATTCGGATAATAGTTAATAAATACCATCTCTAAAAAATTTCTTTTATAATAATTTTGTTCACATGCCAGAACTAAAGCATTGTTAAAATTTATAGTGTGTGAATTTTGAATACAATGAGTGGCAATAGCACAACTTTCTTTTCCTAATCTGATATCCCTTTTATGTGAGATCATTCTACTTTTTAGAGTTCTTGAGGTCTGTCCAATATACGTTGCATCACAATTAATACAATCTATTTTATATATAATATTAGATTTCAATTCTTTTGGTATCTTATCTTTTGTTTTGCTAAAAAGATGATTTACTGTTTTGATTGACTTATAAGTTATTAAAATAGTAGATTCGTTTTTTAAAATTTTACTAATTTTAGTTGATAGATCTTTAATATATGGAATTGAAATATGATGAAGATTGACATTGTTATTGGAATTGTTACTTAGAATTGAATTGTCTCTTTCTCTATAATTAGTATTGTTATATAGAATTTTGTTAATAAATTGAGGAGGGTAAGAATTATTTAAAAAGATGTTATATAATAATTTTAAGTTTTTATTAATAAAAGTTGGGTGAGAAATTTTGCAAATTCTTTGTTTCATAGTTTCAATTAAGTTATATTTGATTTTCATTGGTTGATGAGAATAATAATTTAAATATCTACCAGAACTTGTTGGTTTGAAGTACCAGTCTAATTTAATTATATTATTACTATCTCGAATAATTTTGGTGTCTAGGAATGGAACACTAGATTCATTATCCTCTTCTTGTAATGTAAATTGGATATGATCATTATAGTTGTTAAATACTTGTAAAAGCTCATTATTTGATCTAATGGGGATGGCACATATAATATCATCAACGTTTTTTTTGAAAAATGCTATATTAAAAGATAATTTAGAGAGACAATCATTAATGAGGTCATCCATAATATATTGAGAAATTATTGGAGACAGTTTTGAGCCCATAGGAGATCCGAAAATTTGTTGGTAGTATATGTTATCAAATATAAAATAATTTGAACCAAAAACAAATCTTATAAGTTCAAGAAATTTTGTTTTATTGATGTTTGTGTGTTGAGCAATTTTATTCCAGTGTGTATGAATGCTGTTTTCAACTAATTTTATTGGAATGTTAGTGTACATTGATACAACATCAAGACTCACAACGAAGTAGTGATCGGGTAATTGGTAATTGTTGTATGTAGATGCAAAGGAAAATGAATCGTAAATATAATAAGGATTGTTTTTATCATAAGATTTTTGAAGAATATCCACCAAAAGACTCGCAATTCCAGAATTAGGGGAATTAATAGATGATATAATTGGTCTTACTGCTAGAGTGGGTTTATGTATTTTCATAAGAGCATAAAATCTTGGACATGTGGAATTGTATATATTATACTGTTTTGCTTCACTCTGTGTTATTAAATTATTGCTTTTTAATTGAGAAATCAGACGTCCTGCTTTTTGTTGGATGGTAGAAGTTGGATATCTATTAACTTTGCGATAATATTTTATATCTTCTAGTAGATCCTTGGAAAGTTTAATATAATCATTTTTATGAATAGCTGTTGTGACATTGCCTTTGTCTGACTTTATGATTAAAATTTCAGGATGGTTTTTTAGAAATAGTTTACATTTATTGAACCAAGAATTAAGAAAGTTGTGTTTTTGGTTAAAACTTCTTTTATTATTTATATGATTGGTTAAAATGTTAGTAATTTGTGATGTATATATATTACGTAAATTATTATTTTGTATATGCTGTAATGCGTACTCAAGATCTGCTAAATAGTTTTTAATAGATAAATCTGATGTTGTTGGAGGTAAGCAAAATTTTGAGCCTAAAGATAAGATATTAATAACTTCTTTGGGAAATTGAACATTTGTTAAGTTTTTAAACCATTTATCATCTATTTTAATTTTTTGAGTCTGTTGGTTGATAAGATTCTGAATCTTTTTAATATTAGAAGTTTTAATTTCTTGAAAAATTCTATTATATATGATGTTTTGTTTATATATAAATTCAGAAGCAATATCAGTAGGTATTAGTTCGTGAAAAGAAATTTTTAGTTCATTAATTTGTTTGTTATAATTAGAGATAGTAGTGTTAACTACTTTGATTTCAATATTCAACAATTTAATATCTAACTTCCTTTTTGTGTCTTCTATAAGTTGTGCTTCATATCCATTGTTGAATTCTATGTTTTGTCCAATATGTTTTGTATTGTCACTAATGTGTCTTGGTGTTATGTTATTTCTTCGACATATAAGTAAGAAAATTCTTCTGTTGATTTGTGCTGCTTTTCTACCATCCAACAAAAAGCAGGACGTCTGATTTCTCAATTAAAAAACAATAATTTAATAACACAAAGTGAAGCAAAACAGTATAATATATACAATTCCACATGTCCAAGATTTTATGCTCTTATGAAAATACATAAACCCACTCTAGCAGTAAGACCAATTATATCATCTACTATTTCCCCTAATTCTGGAATTGCGAGTCTTTTGGTGGATATTCTTCAAAAATCTTATGATAAAAACAATCCTTATTATATTTACGATTCATTTTCCTTTGCATCTACATACAACAATTACCAATTACCCGATCACTACTTCGTTGTGAGTCTTGATGTTGTATCAATGTACACTAACATTCCAATAAAATTAGTTGAAAACAGCATTCATACACACTGGAATAAAATTGCTCAGCACACAAACATCAATAAAACAAAATTTCTTGAACTTATAAGATTTGTTTTTGATTCAAATTATTTTATATTTGATAATATATACTACCAACAAATTTTCGGATCTCCTATGGGCTCAAAACTGTCTCCAATAATTTCTCAATATATTATGGATGAACTCATTAATGATTGTCTCTCTAAATTATCTTTTAATATACCATTTTTCAAAAAATACGTTGATGATATTATATGTGCCATCCCCATTAGATCAAATAATGAGCTTTTACAAGTATTTAACAACTATAATGACCATATCCAATTTACATTACAAGAAGAGGATAATGAATCTAGTGTTCCATTCCTAGACACCAAAGTTATTCGAGATAGTAATAATATAATTAAATTAGACTGGTACATCAAACCAACAAGTTCTGGTAGATATTTAAATTATTATTCTCATCAACCAATGAAAATCGAATATAACTTAATTAAAACTATGAAACAAAGAATTTGCAAAATTTCTCACCCAACTTTTATTAATAAAAACTTAAAATTATTATATAACATCTTTTTAAATAATTCTTACCCTCCTCAATTTATTAACAAAATTCTATATAACAATACTAATTATAGAGAAAGAGACAATTCAATTCTAAGTAACAATTCCAATAACAATGTCAATCTTCATCATGTTTCAATTCCATATATTAAAGATCTATCAACTAAAATTAGTAAAATTTTAAAAAACGAATCTAGTATTTTAATAACTTATAAGTCAATCAAAACAGTAAATCATCTTTTTAGCAAAACAAAAGATAAGATACCAAAAGAATTGAAATCTAATATTATATATAAAATAGATTGTATTAATTGTGATGCAACGTATATTTTACAGACCTCAAGAACTCTAAAAAGTAGAATGATCTCACATAAAAGTGATATCAGACTAGGAAAAGAAAGTTGTGCTATTGCCACTCATTGTATTCAAAATTCACACACTATAAATTTTAACAATGCTTTAGTTCTGGCATGTGAACAAAATTATTATAAAAGAAATTTTTTAGAGATGGTATTTATTAACTATTATCCGAATAATATTAATAAAAAAAACAGATATCCAAAATTTGAGTAACATTTATTGCAATCTTTTAGACATCGACAAGAAAAAATCATTTTCAGTATTCAACAATTAAGTTTCATAGTAACAATACATTATTCTACTCACCATAGTAATGTTAATTTTGATTATAACTTCATTTCCAGTTTTGCTGTCAATGTCATTCAAAATTTTGTTACATCAAATTTATTAATTTCATAATTCTTATGTTTGTGCTCTTTTTCTAATTATAATCGCAATTTACTGTAAGTATTTAAAAATTTATCTCACATATTATAATTATAAATTTTGTTTGTAGTCAAAAGACTGACAAAGAAATTAAAGTATATCGAAAGCTTTCTCAAAGTAAAAGTGTATTTCACTTCTTTATAAAATCGCTCATAAAAGGCTGCTTCCCGAAACCTTTCTTACATTGTGTATATATATATATATATATATATATATATATATATATATATATATTAGATTAACTCTTTTAAATTTAACTTTTAAAAAAAAATTATTTTCACTTAAATACAAAAATCAAATTTTAAACGGACAGAGTTACGCCTTACACTAGTTACTATAATGATCTCCGATGAGACCGTTAATTATTTAGTTTTTATGCAATTCAAGACGTGATAAAATCTGCAATTTAGCGTCTACAGGATTATACTGAGAATTGTCATATCGTTAACGTTATATGATATTGCGAAATCGTAAATAATACGCTTCTCACGGATACTTGCTGAGTAAGCAACACGTGTGTGTATGAATTATGATATAACAACTCCCATCACAAATGAAAAGTTGATGGTATAGCATCAACTTTTTGAAATAACATTAAAATTTAACATGATATTTAAATGAAGTGAAACGTAAAACCTTAGCAATTCTCTGAAATAACTTAATATTTAATAGTTCATAAAAATAATAATATCAAAATAAATCATGAATATGATAATAAGCAAAATACGATAAATTGGATAATAATATAAAATAGGTTACGAATATAATGATAAACGATTTAAAAGTAAATAATAAAATAATAATATTGCAAATAAAATAGTCCAAATAAAATGTTAAAATCGTGTGAAAAAAGTACATACTTTATTAAGCAGTTTCTTTCAATTCAATGTCTTTTTCGGGAATATCCAAAGTCCGGCGAAGTTTTGGAATTAAGTGCCTAAAACTTCTTTTGGTCGGTTGTGGCGTATGTTGTGCAGAAGGGTTTCTTCTTCGGAGCTGTAATTTCTTATGCATAGTGCGGTATATGATGTAGGCAGCTATGATTATTATAACTGCCATAGTTACATATGTGAACCATGAAATATTTTTCGTTATAAATGGTTGATTGATTAAGTCATCTAAGTCTCTAGAGTATTGGTCGAGTTTATGACTGGCTATATCTAATTCTTCGATATTGAAGGTCCAGTTTTAAGGGTTGGAGTTCTGGAACTTTGACTTTATCTGGTATAGGTTTACCACAGTTATAAGGTATGGAAACTGGATGGGAATTATCAGTAATATTTATGGATTTCCGATTTTCGGCTTGTACCTTTGTGATGCCGATAAAAGCACTGCACTCCGAGTAAAGTTTGAGAACTGAGTTTTTATTTATAGTTACAGTTTTTACATCAGTTTCTGCACAGTTGATAGTGATTCGTATAAGTTCTGAAATTATGTTTAGCCACGTATTAGATTCAAGTTTTTGCACATTATAGCCTTGGCTGAAAATAACGGAACTTTTGCAATTTTCCGGCACATTTTTTTCAACAGTTGGGCTTCACATAGGGCGTTAGTGTCTATAGGGTAAGCAAACAATTCGGGGCAAAGTTTTTCGCGAAAGTTTAGCGGTTTGCACGCACTTAAATCCTTTATTGGGATGTACATTAAAGAATCATAATTTCTCGCAATGTATTTCTGGGTGAACTGAAGTACATGGTGTAGGCCTGTTCTATAGTCAAAAATAGGGATAGGATAAAGATGGAAAGCGGTATAGGGTTGCTGTTCTACGAGTGGTATTTTGAGAACAAAGACAAGATCTGAACATATTTGAAAAGCTTCAAGATCTATAATCTCTAAATATTTGGCAACATTTGAATATCTTACCGGAAGAGGTAAATTATTTTTTACTAAATTTTGTGAGATTTCTTGTAAGGCGGTTATCAAATGTTCTGGCGTTAAAATTGATGTATGTATTATTTTGAGCCTGGCAAAGGTGATAACGTTTAAAATGTCATTTAGGTTATCCTGTAAATAAAGGTAATTTTCCATCAATTTTTCGCATATATCTAAAAATGAAAGTTTAGCTTGAATATATGCTGTTTTGTCTTCTAATCCGGTTAATGTCTTCGTTGAAGGTCTTTTCATCTATTTGTAATTTCACAATGGTTTCATTAAAATTTTTAATAACTGAAGTTGTGATTTGATTTTTCATAATGTTTTCAATTTGCAATTGTTTTTGATTCAAACTATTAATGCTGTTTGTGTAAAACTTGCCGTCCGAGACATCTAAATTACCTGTTATAGCTTTAAATAACGTTCCGGCACCGTTTAATAATCCGAGTTTAAATCGTTTCGTGTCGGAGTATATTTCTGAAAATTTCTCTTCAAGAGAGTTACAGATTTGTGTTAACAAACTGATATGAGTTTGTATTTTAGACCTGAAATTATTCATAGGATGTACATCGAGACTTACTGTTTTAGTTAAAGTATCAAGTAATCGGTTATTGTTTGTAAAAGCGTGTTCTAGTGCTGATAAGTTGCGGTGGGCTAGAAGAGTCCATTTGTGGTTGGATACGACGATCCTTGTTTCATCATGATAATATATCCCAAGTGTGTTGTTTATTGGTTTTAGTTCGAAGTGTGATATTGCTGATCCGAACAGCAAGAAAAATCTGGAACAGAAATTAACATTCTGAATAAGGCTTCAGTCTATCGAAGTTAACTTTAGTCCTTTGATTAGTTGCTAAGTGTAGGAAAGTAGCGGAATTGTTATGGAGTTCCAAAATTTGAAAGGGTCCATTGAATTTATTTTCGAGTTTATTTTTAAGCTGCGATTTTTTGAAATAGACTTTGTCGCCGATTTGGTAATTTGGAAGGTTTTCAGAAACGTGTTTGTCGAATCTTTCTTTTGCTTTTTGCTTTTGAACTTCTGTTCGTTCGCGAGCAATTCTGTAATAGTGGGATATGCGATTGTTAAGGTCACGAACATATTTGGAAATTAACTCCACTTTTCAACGCGTCATGGACAATATACTTCTAGGTATACAAAACGAAAGATGTCTTGTCTATATGGACGACATCATTGTCTTCTCGCCCATAATTCATGAGCACACCCTTCGACTCACAGAAGTTTTCAAACGCCTTAGAAAATCTAACTTAAAAATCCAGCCCGATAAATGCGAGTTCCTTCGTTGATATTGAAGGGTTGATTCATTAATTAAAATTTTTTCGTTTGTAATTCCTTGAATTACGACATTTTCTGGGAATCTGTTAGAGAATCGTTGACAGGTTTCGGGTTTGAAAATAGAAAGTCCTGCGCCTTTGTCGATTAAAAGTTTGTAAGAATTGGAAGCATCAGTAATATAAAATAAGTTTTTCGAATTAACGGATAGGAGCGGTCTTACAGAAACTGCTGTTCTATCTTGAAAGAGTTGGGTTGAACTTCTTGTAAGTCCAGGGATTTCATTGGAAGTATTGGTACTTCGAATTCGGGTGGTTTCGAATTCTGGAGGGGTTCGAAAAAATTTCGGTGTCCTGGTTCATCTAATGTTGGTTCATAGGAGGGATAGTTTGCATATTCGTCAGTCACTGTTTCGTATTGTTCATCGGGTACCGATGAGTAGTTTTCTGAAAAGTTGTATTGATGAGGGTCGTCAGTCAATTGATAATCATACCGGTCATATTGTTGTTCATATGCGGTATCGTAATGGTCGTATGGTGCATAGTATTCGAGATTGTTTACATGATGAGTTCTTTGCTGTCTGAAATAATTAGGGTTTGGTCGATATTGACCTGAAGCTTGTGGGGTTTGATTTGAATTTGGGGGAAGTTTGTTTATGGGTCGCGGTTGTGTACTAGTTGAAGGCATAGATTGTTGAGTGTTTCTAAAATTTGGAAATTGTTGACGAAAATTATGTCCAGGAGGGTTTTGCTGTCTCATTCTTGCCTGGCATTCGATGTATGTATGCCCTGAGCGTTTGCAAAATGAGCATTGTTTTATTGTTGGAGGAATCATGGGTTTACGGTTTGGAGTTGGTGGTTGTCTGACGCCTTGAAACTTTTGGTTTTCCAAATGGTGTAATTTAAATTCGCGCTTAATTCTCGATACAGCTGTTAATATATCGGGAGGGTCACTAGCTCGTACGATTGGACCTATCTTGGGTTCTAAACCCGACAATAAGCTATTAGGGGCCATATTTTCTATAAGGTCGCTTTGGGCTTGTTTCTCTTTTGTCGTTAACACTTGTTTGTTAACGGAGGCTAACATTTTAGCTAAATGCGTTTGTAATCTAGCTGCGAAAGTCAGAGGTGACTCATTTGTTTGTCTCATCCTCTGGAGGTCTTGTATTAATGCCGATAAATCTCTTGAGTCGCCAAAGTGGTTTTCTAATAATGTACGGCTGTCTAGACAATTATCCGCGTTACGCGAGTTTACTAATTCTGCGGCTCTACCGCGATGTTTGTTTTTAATGTGTAGTACTACTAGAGTGAGTTGATTATCTACAGCCATGCTGCAAGCAGTATTGCTGTAGATAATTAAGTGTTCAAGAAAATTTGATTTCCATCATACTCCGGTATAATGGCAAAAATTTCGGATAATTTGTAGGGTTCAACGGAACCTTGCGCTATTGTTTCCGACATAATGTATTAAAATATGTTTTTGAGATGTTGCAAAATACAGAATTATAGATGGAATTATAATTCGTTCAGATGTTGTTGATGGTGTTGGTATGGGTTTTGGGAGATCAGTAACGTGTAAAGCAGTGTGTGAATATTTGTGGATATTTAGTATGTGAACGTTTTAAATGTTAAACATAGAACATCAATGATATAAAAATGTATGTAGTTCAATATTAAAAAATGTAATAAAATAATAAATAATTTAATAAAAATCAATATTTATTAAAATGATCAAAATAATATTTCGTGATGATTCGTTTCAGTACTTGCATGTACCTTCCAAGCATTTGACTTGTTCTGCGGCTAGTGCACCAGTGAGCGTCCTCTAGGGTGGGTGTTCCTTGATGCCTTTGGCCTCAGTTGGTGTCGCCTGCTTTTGTCCTTAAAATCTAGGGTCCTTAATGCTACGTCTGGCAATTGACGTCTGTTGGCTGGTACACTGGTGAGCGGTATGTGCGTGTCCTTGGCCTTCAGCTGCTGTCGCTTACCATGGGTTCGTTTGTTTAGCGAAGAATTAAAATTCACCACAAGTTTTAGGAATTGCCTAAACTGTGTTTAAACAATCCTACTGACTGCGCCAATTTTTAGATTAACTCTTTTTAATTTAACTTTTAAAAAAATATATTTTCACTTAAATACAAATTTCAAATTTTAAACGGACAGAGTTACGCCTTACACTAGTTACTATAATGATCTCCGACGAGACCGTTAATTATTTAGTATTTATACAATTCAAGACGTGATAAAATCTGCAATATAGCGTATACAGGATTATACTGAGAATTGTCATATCGTTAACGTAATATGATATTGCGAAATCGTAAATGATACGCTTCTCACGGATACTTGCTGAGTAAGCAACACGTGTGTGTATGAATTATGATATAACATATATATATATATATATATATATATATATATATATATATGGGCACCTCAAACAGGTCCCGGGGTCCCTCTCTCGTTACGTCGTGCTGCACTTTCTGCCCATCAGTGCCATAAACTGCTCGAAGGTCATCTCGTCATCGGGTGGTTGAATGCTGCGGACTTGGGCTTGGTCAACTTCGCTGTCATGACTTTCGGCATAAGGTGCTAACCTGTTGAAATGTACCACCTTTGGTTTTCCTCGCGGTAGCTTCTTTATTCTGTAGACAAAATCGTTGATCTTCTTTATAATTTGGTAAGGCCGTCTCAAGATATTTGTAGCTTGGGCGAATATCCACGACGACGTTGCGGGTTATACAACCAAACAAGATCATCAGCTTGGAATTCCCCGGCTCTGATGTCATAGGCTTCTTTCATTCCACGTATTTTTGCGGTCTTCTTCCTTCCACCGGATAACTTCTTTTAACTCCGGATCCAATTTCTGGTCTTTCTGGATTTCCTCAGATTGCCAATGGTCATCGATGGCGGTAGTTCTACAGAGGACAGCCCCTTTTTCTTATGCTCGCTAACAATGTTTGCAATCATCAGGGCATGGTCTCCTCGATAGGGCATCAGCATTCTTATGGCTTGTTCCAGCTCGATGTTCAGTCTCGAAGTCGAATTCTTGCAACCGCTCAATCCACCTGGCCACTTGTCCTTCGGGCATTATAAACTGCAGGAGTCACTTCAGAGCTGCATGATCAGTCCTCAGGAGGAATCTTTTACCATAGAGGTACTTGTAGGAATGTTCTACCCCCTTGCTCAAAGTCTTGCTGAAATAGCCGATGACTTTCTCCTGACTGCCTTGGATCTGCGAAAGCACCGCACCAATTCCGACATTGCTTGCGTCGGTATCCAGAACGAGGTTTCCATCTGACAAAGGATAACTTAAGACGGGGACACTCGTCAGTGTCTCGAATGATCGCTGGCACTCCTAGTCCCACTGGTATTGTACCTTCCCCTCTGTGAGTCTAGTAAGTGGCTTGGCGATTTTGGCAAATCCGGCTACGTACTGACGATAGTACGTGCATAACTCCAGGAAACTTCTTAACTGGTGAATATCTTTAGGTATCGGCCATTCCTGGACAGCTTTAATTTTCTGTTTATCAACAGCTACTCCTTCTGCGAAAACTACATGTGCAAGATATTGCACCTCTTCTTGGAACATCTGACACTTCTTCGGGCATAACTTTAGTCCGGAACTTCGAAGTCGCCGAAACACCCCCTCCAGGTTCTTTACATGGTCTTCAAATAATCTTCCAACCACGATAATGTCAAGATATACCAGGCATGTTTTCCATGAAAGCCCTTTTAACACTGTTTCTATCAATCTTTCAAACGTAGCTGGAGCATTACACAACCCAAACGGCATCACCGTGAATTGGTAAAGTCCTGAGCCGATGGTAAAAGCAGTCTTTTCTCGGCCTTCTTTGTCAAGTTCCACCTGCCAATAACCTCTCTTCAAATCCAGGGTGGAAAACATCTTCGATCCAGCCAACGTATCTAGGGTATCGTCTATTCTTGGAAGGGGATAGCTGTCTTTCTTTGTAGCGTGGTTTAATTGCCGATAGTCCACGTAAATTCGGGTCGAACTATCTTTCTTTTTAACCAAGACAACTGGAGAAGCCCAAGGGCTATTGGATGGTTCAATAACACCTTCTTCCTCCATTTCGCGGACTATCCTGTCGACTTCTTCTCTTTTAGCTAGGGGAATAGTCTTCTCGCCGACTGTCGAATAGGTTGCGCGTCCCCAGTATTAATTTTTTGTTTCATCAGATCAGTTCGTCCTCTTTTGCCATTATCTACATCGAAGATATCCTTGTAGTTTCTAACGATGTTTCTCAATTTTGCTTTCTGGTTTGGTTTCAAATTCTTCGATGAATCGGTTATGAGTCTTACCAGTTCCTCATACAGATTAGCTGGTGGTATTTCTGCATGCTGTGTGCTTCTGACTACAGAACAATGGACCAAAGTTGTTCCTTTCTTTAACACAACCGAGTAATGAATCAGGTTCATTATTCTTACTGGCACAATGTCCTTGACCCGAAACAGTGCGACTCCTCAGCCTACATTTCCGTCGTTAAGTTCGGGATCAAACCTCATTACTGTTCTAGCTTTAGCTTTCCCATCTATGCAAGCATCTATATTGATTTCAGCTCTTTCCTGAACATTGACATCCTCTGTTCGCAGCATTATGTCATCTTTTACATGAAGCACCACTTCTTCGTCATTCACTCGCAGAATTCTATCTTTGACGTTTAACTGGAATCCCTTGGAGCTGATGACATCCATTCCAATGATTACTTCGTCTTCGATGTCTGCCAATAATGCCCGATGTAGTGGATGTTGGTGTTTCCCAAGGTCATTTCAACCTCCATTTCACCATGGACATTTTGTTGGTTTTATCATTGTCTCTAAAACAATGTTGGGCCTTATTACTGTTTTCGTCGCACCAGTATCCAGCAGCATTGCAAATTGATTCCTATTAATAAGGCCATCTACGAAGACACTGTTAACGTGGTTGCGTGGCGAAGCGACATATGCGGTGGTAGTACAGGTCGACGATGGTCCCTTTATATTGACCTTCTTCTAGTTTTCCTGATGAGGAAGTCTGTACTCCGTTTCTCTCCTTGCAACGACTCTGGACATGTCCTACCTTACGACACTTCCGACATCTCACTAGTCTTTTTTCGGTAAGGACTTCTTCTATTATCTTTCTTACACAGGCTTCATCGTTTCCTCCATCTTCGGATTCTCCGTCAACGATACGGACTCTGACTTGACCTCTGCATATACTAATTGAGTCGGTCGAGCTAGGGTCAATGCTTGTCAGGCTTCATGGTCCCGAAGTCCATCTAAAAATGCTTGCACTGCTAACCCTTCTATTACATTTTCCGGTGTGGCTGGATTGGCAAGGCGAACCAGACGTGCAATATCAGCTTCAAACTCTTGTAGGGATTCATTTGACCTCTGGTGGCGATTTTTCAATTGGGAGTGGTAGACGTGCTCCAAATATGTCTGATCATACCTCAGTTCTAAATGTTTAACCAGTTGTTCGTAGTCTTCTTGTTCCGAGGTATTCAAGGTTTCCAAAATATCTTAAGGCGAGTGTTAGTGCTATGCTCCTTCTCCTCTGCCGACCATCTGTTTAACTTTGCTGCAGCCTCGAATGGGCGCCTATAGTTTTTCCATGACGATTTACCATCAAATTGTGGAGGTTTCGTTTTGTGTCTTGCTCCTTCGAGGCCAATTTTCGAATCCACTACTTCTGGACTGTTTCTGCTTTCGATCTTTGGTGGAATTTCTCCCCCTTGTATTGTGAATACCATTTTGCTCTAACTCCTCTATCCTCGTTTCATTCTCGCGTCTTTCAAGTTTTTAGAATTTTCTAGCAATTTCTCTTCCAGGGATTTAGAATTTTCTTGTAACGTTTGCAGCTTATCTTCTAAAGACTTTTTTCTTTTCTAGCAATTTCTCTTCTAGAGTTTTAAAATTGTCGAGCAGTTTATTTTCTATGATTTTAGAATTTTAATGTAATGTTTCTTTTAAATTTTCTTCCATTTTTTTTAATAGCAGACTCATGTCCCCATTACCAGAAACTTCAAACAAATAAGTATCGGGATCATTACCTTCATTTATTAGGGCGTCTCGTAGCCGTTGTATTAATTCACTTTTCTTCCCATTAATTTCTAAATCCCGTTCTTCAAGTTCTTTTTTTAAGTCAGTCACATTCAATTGTTCCAAACTCACGTTTTTAAACATTGTCAGTCAATTTATTTACCACTTATAAAGTTCCACAAATACACCCCACACCTGACATCACTGTAATGTTTTTATTTTCAGAATCGGGTTCTATTCAGTTCTTAGATTTATTTATTTCCACTACTTTAACGCAATTTATATTTACAGAAACTATTTAACATTTTATCTTAACTATACAATACGAATACGTATTTATATATTTCTCTTGGAATTATTTTGGCAAGCCAACGAACTATCGGGAAACTACTTTCATGTTCTGGAAGCTTTAAGGGAATTCTCAGTAACGGCAGCGGTCGGCCTGTTGAGAGACGAAACATTTCGGATTCCCAGAAGTATCGGAATAATGTAACTTCCACGAATTTGTTCATGGCCGATTGCACCAGCAGTCGGATGAATTTTTGTTACTATATATATATATATATATATATATATATATATATATATATATATATATATGTTCTGAGAGGCTTCCGCGGTCATTATTATGAACTAAGCTAGGTTCCCAACCAATCACAACACAGCCTCATCACGTGACATCTTCTTCTACCCCAGCGCTAACTATAAATAAAAGAAGCAGAGCAGACTCAAATTCAGTTCAGTTACCTAGTGACTCTTGGGGAGTAGGCAGATTGAGGCCCCGAGTTCGATCTAGACTCTGAAACTCTTTTTCACTTTTGTCTCTTGATAATGGCTCCAAAGCAGGAGTCGAAACGTCGAGTATTCAATAAATTCAGACGCGGTTCTCACCCGGAACCTAGCTTAGTTCATATATATATATATATATATATATATATATATATATATATATATATATATATTTGTGTGTTAGGTGGTTTCCGTGAATTCACCCGCGTGGTTGATAACTGATCCCTGCCGGGATCGATGGTAAAATGACGACGTTTCGGGAGTCACATCTGCCCTCTTCAGGTCGGTTCGCATAACTCTCGTACCCTTGTGCTTTCGCTTCTAGTTACTCGAATACTAAGATTTTCAGGAGCGCGCGCGCTGTATATAGTCGCGGCTCGGCGCCTATCGGTTGGCACCGCAACAGCTGCGTGTGATTGGCCCTTGGCGCTCAGTGGCCACGCCTCCCGTTTGCTGATTGGTTTTATCCGGTTGAGTTGTTATGATAAGTTCTGGATTTCATTGCATGTGTTTAGATAGTGAGGCCTCTTCGCTATTTCAATTGCTTCTATTACGAGTCTTGATTTCGGGTGTTCTATATTTGCCAGTACTCTGGTGTTCTCAAAGTCTATTCGGTGTGAAGTCATGATGATGATGTGTCATGTCTAGCTTGAGTTCTTCTATTAGTTTGCCCCACATTGGTATTATGACAGTCTGCACATGGAATCTCGTACACTCCCTGTTGTTCTAAAGGGATCCTCGTCTTCGGAGTCCTCAACACCGTGCTTATTTTTGTGTCTGTATTGAAAATAGTATCGATATTGTATCTCCGTTCAATTCTTGCAATACTACCCTTGACATGCGGTAAATAAGCCTTGGTGATTGGTGTCTTATGCCCCTCGTCTGTTTGTCTCCGTTTTGACTTTAGGGCTCTTTGAATATTTCAGTCCGTAAATCCGTTTTGTCTCAGAGCTGTTTTTAAACTGTTCATTTCCTGTATGATGTTGTCCTGGTCAGCTAGTCTTTGTGATCTGGTTACTAGAGTCTTGACGACGGCTTGTAGTTGGGCTGGGTGGTGATGAGAGTTAGCATGAAGGTATCTGTTGGTGTAGCTTTCCTATATACTGTATGACCAAGGGTTCCATCTTCCTTCCTTTTTATGATAACATCAAGGAATGGCAGTTGACTGTTGGCTTCAACCTCCATGGTAAATTTTATTTTATGACGGATGCCATTAAAGTGGTCTAATAATGTGTTGAGTTGTTCCCTCCCATGAGGCCAAATCACAAATGTATCATCCACATATCGCAACCATAAACTGGGTTTAAGAGTTGCTGTTCTTAGTGCCTACTCCACAAAGTTCTCCATAAAAAAGAGGTGTTCATCAGACAGTGCCTTGTTAAGCCTACAAGGTGTTAAGGTGGTTTGTATTTTTCTATTATGATATCCAAGGCTTCGTCGATCGGGATGTTGGTGAAAAGGGACACTAACTTACAAGAAGACACTCTGGTTGTAAGACCGTTTTTCTAAGTATTTCGATGTAATGTGTCGAATTTTTCACATATGAGTCGGTCCCCTCTACAAACGGTTGAAGTTGTTGGGCTAGGTATTTGGCTAGCTGTTGTGTTGGATCCAATTGAGCTTACTATTGTCCTCAAAGGTGCACCTTCTTTATTTAGTTTTGGCAACCCATAGAATTTCGGACATCTCGATGACTTTAAACGCGGAATGAGTGGCAGTTGGAGATTTTTGTCGATCCTACTTGCTTGGATTTTGGCCTTGGTTAAGTTCTCCATATAAGTTGTTTGGTCAATAGTAATTTGTTTATATGCTGGATCTTGTAGCAATGTTTAAATTTTGTTTGAATAATCCGCTGTATCTAAAATTACAGTCGCATTTCCTTTATCAGCAGGTAGAATGACAATGTCCTTGTTGAGGCGAAGTTATTTCAAGGCCTCATTTTCTTCTATAGATAAGTTCCTTTTGGGTGGTTTAGAGTTTCTTAGAACATGTGTCACATCTTGTCTAATTATTTCAGCGGTGTTCGCATCTAATTTTGAAACTGCTGTTTCCAGGCGACATATTAAGCCCTCTGTTAGTATGTGAGAGGGAGCAGTAGCGTAATTGAATCCCTTAGCCCAGACGACAATCGAGGTAGAGTTCAATTGGACCGAAGATAAGTTATAAACGGTTTTATTCGTTTCCATTTGCTTTGAGGTTAGACTGTGACCGTTTGTTTCGAAGAAAAATTAATTTGTGGGCTTCTGTTGGAGCTTCAATTCGTTAAATTTTGTCTGCTGTTGCATTGTTGTCAACTCTGCATTCGTTTCGACCCTAAATTCACTAATCTATCGAATTTATCTCATATTATCGGATGGAGTGTATTGCTTACCTGTAGGTGGATATCTAAGAGTTTAGTATTAAGAACAACCAAATCTCTTCTGACATCACGTATGGCTTCGCTAAGTAGGGCACAACTAGCTTTCCATAAGATATTCTGAATTTCCGGAAACCACCTAACATATTTAGTTCCCGCGAAAACTTAAAAACAAATATAGTGAATCTCTACGGGGAGAAAACTTTTCAATTGTGTAAAACATTTCAGAAATTACGCGCGAAAATAAAAACACTTTTGTGCGATCTACATTTTTTATAATGAAGCCGCAATGAAGGAGTTTTTCCGAAAAACATGACGGTAAAGTTCTGGAAGAACAACAGAAAAACACAGAGTATCTTATAGAAAGCTAGTTGTGCCCTACTTAGGAAAGCCATACATGATGTCAAAAGAGATTTGGATGTTCTTAATACTAAACTCTAAGATATCCACCTACAGGTAAGCAATACACTCCACCAGATAATATGGGATCAATTCGATGAGATTAGCGAATTTCGGGACGAAACGAATGCAGAGTTGACAACAATGCAACAACAGACAATGTTTAACAAATTGAAGCTCCAATAGAAGCCAAAAATGAATTTTTCTTGGAAAATAACTGTCACAGTCTAACCTCACGGCAATTGGAAACGAATAAAACCGTTTATAACTTATCTTCGGTCCAATTGAACTGTACCACGATTAGCGTGTTGGCTAAGAGATTCCATTAAGCTATTGCTCCCTCTCACATATCAACAGAGAGAATAATATGTGGCGTGGAAACAGCAGTTTCAAAATTAGATGCGATCACAGCTGAAATAATTAGACAAGTTGTGTCACATGTTCTAAGAAAGTTTATATCACCCAAAAGGAACCTATCTATAGAAGAAAATGAGGCCTTGAAACAACTGCGCCTCAACAAGGACGTGGTCATTCTACTTGCTGATAAAGGAAATACGACTGTAATTTTAGATACAGCGGATTATTTAAACAAAATTCAAACATTGCTACAAGATCCAGCATATAAACAAATTACTACTGAGCCAACAACTTATCTGGAGAAAACAAGCAAGACCAAAATCCAAGCAAGTAGGAACGACAAAAATCTCCAACTGCTACTCATTCCGCGTGAAAAGTCATCGAGATGTCCGAAATTCTATGGGTTGCCAAAAGAATATAAAGAAGGTGCACCTTTGAGGTCAATAGTAAGTTCAATTGGACCCCTATCACAACAGCTAGCCAAATACCTAGCCCAACAACTTCAACTGTTTGCAGAGGGGGTCGACTCATGTGTGAAAAATTCGACACATTTCACCGAAATACTTAGAAAAACGATCTAACAACCAGAGTGTCTTCTTTTAAGTTTTGACGTAGTGTCTCACCTACATCCCTATCGACGAAGCCTTGGATATCATAATAAAAAAATACAAACCACCTCAACACCTTGTAGACTTAACAAGGCACTGTCTGATAAACACCTATTTTGTTTACGAGAACCAACGATACAAACAAGAGGAAGGAGCTCCAATGGGATCGCCACTCTCACCAGTTATAGCGAATCTTTTTATGGAGCACTTTAAGGAGTTGGCACAAAGAACAGCAACTCATAAACCCAGTTTATGATTGCGATATGTGGATCTTACATTTGTGATTTGGCCTCATGGGAGGGAACACCTCAACACATTTTTAGACCACCTTAATGGCATCCATCACAAAATAAAATTTACCATGGAGGTTGAAGCCAACAACCAACTGCCACATCAAGGATGTTCTCATACATAGGAAGGAAGATGGAACCCTTGGCCATACAATATATACGAAAGCAACTCACACCAACAGATAGTAACCAGATCACAAAGACTAGCTTACGAGGACAACATCAAACAGGAAATGGACAGTTTAAAAACAGCTCTGAGACAAAACGGATTTACAGACCGAAATATTCAAAGAGCCCTAAAGTCAAACCCGAGACCAACAGACGATTAGCATAAAACACCAATAACCAAGGTTTATTTACCGTATGTCAAGGGTACTACGGGCAGTATTGCAAGAATTCTACGAAGACACAATATCGATACTATTTTCAATACAGACAGACGGTATTGAGGACGCCGAAGACGAGGATCCCTTTAGAAAAACAGGGAGTGTACGAGATTCCATGTACAGACTGTCATAAAACCTATGTTGGGCAAACTAACAGAAGAATTCAAGCTAAAGTGATGAACACGAGAACGCCATTAGAAAGCAGAAAAAAACAACATCCATTGCGGAACACGCCACCACGACGTCACACTGAATAGACTTTAAGAACACCACAGTACTGGCAAATATAGAACACCCGAAATCAAGACTCGTAAGAGAGGCAATTGAAATAGCGAAGAGGCCTCACAGTCTAAACGCACGCAATGATATCCAGAACTTATCGAATTGTTCGAAAATTCTATTAAACACAGTACAGGCCCGGACCCGTCCTATAACAACTCAACCGGATATAACCAATCAGTAAGCGGGATGCGTGGCCACTGAGCGCCAAGGATCAATCGCACGCAGCCGTTCACGGTGCCAACCGATAGGTGCCGAGCGGCGACTAAATAACAGCGCGCGTGCTCCTGAAAATTTTAGTATTCGAGTAACTAGAAGGCTACGAGAATTATGCGAACTGACCTGAAGAGGGCAGATGTGACTTTGCCAAAACGTCGTCATTTAACCATCGATCCCGGCAGGAATCAGTTATCAACCACGCAGATGAATTCCCGGAAACCACCTAAAACATATATATATATATATATATATATATATATATATATATATATATATATATATATATATTTTAGATTTGGTTTCACTAAATTCACTTTTTAAAAAAAATATATTTATTACAAAAATTAATATGTTTAAGTTACAAAGACAATATTATAGTTATGAAGTTAAATGAATTAATGAACACTGAGAATTGTTTTCGGTTACATTTATAAAGTAAAAATGCTGACGCTATGTCATCAGTTTTCATGTGAACAAAGCGTCTACGTGATTTCTAAGAATTCTAGGAAGTTGTAATATGATACTTGTGTGAAGTCAATTACGGTTCAAGCACCTATGGTAACTTTAACGTGTAAATTGTAAGTTAGTGCACTTCTCATATAACAACTCCCCTTATACATGAAAAGTTGATGCTTTACATCAACTTTTTAAATAAAATGGAACATCTGTAAATAGCAGAATATCGCTAGGAATATCAAATGGTAGTATTAACATTACAAAGGTAATTCGGAAATGAAATTAAAATTGTTAGTATAAAATATGTTAGTGTCGATAATAAGTCAAAAATCAAACGTATATAATATAACAACGATAAATGGTTAGTAAATAAAATAAAAAAGGTAATACATAAAATATGGGTAAACATACAAAAAAAAAAATCATTATTATAAAAGAAATGTTTATACAGTTGTCTCTGTGATCGGGTTTGGTTTTAATACTGGCCTTAGTTTAGGCAGCATTCTTAGAGACGATGAAGGCGTCGTCGGTTGGTCGGTATTTTCTTGGGCTTTTGGGCGCTCTTCAATTTTCTTTTTGATGATGTTAAAAATCATGATCGCTGAAATGATCATGACGACAGCTATTGTCGTATACGTAAACCAAGAGATGTTCTTGGTTAGGAAAGGCTGATTTATAAGACCATCTAGGTCTCTGGAGTACTGTTCTAACTTATGGTTAGCAACGTCCAGTTCCTCCACGTTGATGCTGCTTATTTCGAAGGGTTTCAGCTCGGGAATTTGTACCTTTTCTGGAACTGTATCGCAACAGTTGTAAGGTACTGTAACTGTGTGATAGACTTCGGAAAGGGCTGTTTCTTTTCCAGACTCAGCCTGGACCTTAGTAACACCTACAAAGGCACTACACTCCGATTGAAGTTTTAGAATGGAGTTGCGCACTAGAGTTAAAGTTGTTGAGTTCTTTTGATTGCAACTCACCACAACACGTAAAGGTTCGGAGGTCACGACAAGCCACATATTTTGTTCAAGTTTTTGGACACTGTAACCCTGACTAAAAATTACTGCACTCCTGCAATTGTCCGGCACATTTTGAATACTTTTCAGAAGTTGCACCTCGCACGGTGCGTTAGAGTCTATAGGATAGGCGTATAGGTCGGGACACAATTTTCTTCCGATAGCAAGCGGTTTACACGCGCTCAAGTCCTTGATTGAAATAAACATTAAAGAGTCTGCGTTTTTCGCGAGGTACTTTTGAGTAAAAGACAAAAGGTGATGTAATCCAGTTCTGTCATCGTAAATTGGGATAGGGTATAACCGGAAAAGGGTGTATGATTGCTGTTCTACTAATGGAATTCTTAAGACAAAAATAAGATCAGAGTTTGTTTGGAAAGCTTCTAACTCGATAATTTCCAAGTATTGTCCAATGCTTGAGTATTTTATTGGTAGTGGAAGATTGTTTTTTATTAGGTTTTGCGATATTTCTTGCAATGCCGTTATGAGATGTTCCGGCGTTAAAATAGATGTATGTATGATTTTAAGACGCGCGAAAGTAATTGAATTTAGCACATCATTTAGGCTATCTTCCAAGTAAAGGTAATTCTCCATTAGTTTCTCGCATAATTCGAGCAACATAAGTTTCATTTCGATATAGCCGACTTTATCGTTAATTTTTCCGATTGTAGTTTCTAGTTTTTTCATATTGCTGTTAAAGAGTTTTTCGTCAATTTGCAGTTTTTGGACGGTCTCGTTAAAGTTTTTAATGACAGAGGTAGTTACACTGATTTGGTTTTTGAGTAAATTTTCTAATTGTAATTGACCTTGATTGAGCCTAGTGATACTATCAGTAAAATATTTACCGTCATCCGCGTCTAAGTTTCCGGTAATTGCTTTGAAAAGAGTACCTGCGCCATCAAGTATGCCGCGTTTTGGTCTTTTGGTGTCCATATTTATTTCGATAAATTTGTCTTTAATTGTGGTGGATATTTGGTTTAGAAGATTTATATGAGTTTGTACATCTGAGCGGAAGTAATTCATTGCGAAAGATTTATAGTTAACAGTTTCGATAAGTGTTTGTAAAAGTCTATTATTTGTCGTGAAAACGTGTTCGAGGGCCGAAATATTTTTGTGGGCCAAAAGTGTCCATTTATTGTTAGAAACGGTTATTTGGGCTTCGTTGTGGTAGTATATCCCTAATGTGTTATTTATAGGTTCGACTTGATATTGGGTTACTGCTGATCCGAACAGCAGGCACAACCTGAAACAGAAATTAACTTTCTGAGAAAGGTTTCATCCTGTCGAAATTTACTTTAGTTTTTTGTTTGGTTTTTGGATTTAGTAATGTCGCGGAATTTTTGTGAATCTCCAGGATTTCGAAAGGACCATTGAATTTATTTTGGAGTTTGTCCTTGATTTGGGATTCCTTGATATAGACTTTATCACCAATTTTAAATTCGGGAAGTTTGTCGGAAACGTGTTTATCAAAACGTTCTTTAGCCTTTTGCTTTTGTAAGTCGGTTTTTTCGCGGGCTACTTTGTAGTAATAGGAAATGCGATTGTTCAAGTCTCGGATATATTTACTAATCAGTTCCTTATGGTTGTAGGTGGTTTCTGGTGGTCTGCTGGACGTATGTCCAAACACTAGTTCGTAAGGCGAAAAGCCATGGGTTTTGTTTGTCGAGTTATTGTAAGCAATAACCGCATACGGGAGTACATTTAGGGGATGTTCATCTGGGTTTTCGGCTTTATGGATTCGAATCATTTCTAACAGAGTAGAATGAAATCGTTCTACAGAGCCATTTGTTTGCGGATGTCCTACGCTTGAATAAGTTAGTTTGATGTCGTACAGTTTACACAAGTCTTTGAATATGGCGTTGTCAAATTCCCTACCATAGTCACAATGGATACGCAATGGCGTACCAAAATGTTGGAAGTATAACATCATAGTACTGACAACTGATTTGGCTGATTTGTCTGCCAAAGCATAAGCTTGAGAGTATTTTGTCAGTTCGTCTCTTACAGATAAGATATAGTTTCTGTTAGGTATTTCTAGTATGTCAATATTAATTCGCTCAAACGGTGTTTTAGGCGTTTCCGTAATGACGAGGGGATTGTCTAAGTTTTTGCGACACGCTTTAGTTTTTTGACAAATTTCGCAGTTCTTAACGAAATTTTCAATGTCTTTTGTGAAACTTGGCCAGGTGTACATTTCTTTAATACGGCGGACGGTTTCGTTAATGCCGCGGTGTAAGTTATTTTTCCCGTTATGATATCGTTCAAGGATCAGGGGTATTTCCTCCTTTTCGGGGGTTTTTGTAACGTTTTGGCAAATTTTCCATTTGATTTCCTTTTCAGCGAAAATGAAAGAGAGCATCTCTAGAATCGGAAGATCGAGATTGTTTTCGACACAGTAAGTTTTAGATGGAGATAAAGTGTCTTGATGTTTATATATTGATGCAAAAAGAACTTCATTGACAATTTCAGGATCATTTGGAAGTGGGATTATGAAATATTGCCTTCTGCTTACGGTTTTACTGGCGAATACATTAATTTTAAAGGTTTCGAAGTCAGCGACTTCTTCGAAAATATCTTCGAAGATGTCATGATGAAATTCCTGAAGATTGGATGATTGCGGGAAAATTAAAATGTTTTTATTTGTTTTGTCTAGTAGTTGGCAGTTGGAGAATTCAATTTTGCTGTAGTCAATTAAAGAAGTGGTTTTGTAACGTTCTATGAAGGTCTTAAATTCTTCGGACATAGTTTCAAGAGATATTTCATTTTGTTCGGGTTCAGGACTGTCGTCTTCGGATTCGTCGTTTAGGGGTAGGACTTTGAAGGGTGTTAGTTTCGATTTTGACTGAAATGATGAACATTCGTCAAGATGGTTAATTTTAATCCGTGATAAAGCATCAGCGTTCTTATTAACTTTACCAGGCTTGTAAATAATTTCATAGTCGTATTCTTCTAGTTTGAGTCTCCATCGGGCAAGTCTACTACCGGGATCTTTTATAGAAAATAGCCAGGTTAACGGGCGATGATCGGTCAGTAATAGGAACTTACGGCCATAGATTATCGGACGAAAATGCTTAACCGCCCAGACAATGGCTAAGAGCTCTCGCTCAATGGTGGAGTACCGGGTTTCGGCTTTACAAAGGGTCCTAGAAGCATATCCAATCGGTAAATCCTTACCTATTGGCCCTTGAGATAATACGGCGCCGATAGCAAAAGCGCTGGCGTCTGTAGTCAGTATAAACGGTTCGTCAAAATTTGGGTAAATGAGTATAGGGGTGGAAGTCAATGTTCGTTTTAGTTCATTGAAGGATTTTACGCACTCTTCGTTAAAATTGAACGGTTGGTCTTTTTGTAATAGTTTCGTTAGTGGTTTGGAGATTTTTGCAAAGTTAGAAATGAACCTGCGGTAATAACCAGCAAGCCCTAAGAAGGATTTTATGTCTTTGGGGTTCTTTGGTTGTGGAAAGTTTAAAATACAGTCAACTTTTGATGGATTGGGTTTTACACCGTCTTTAGTTATAAGATGTCCTAAGTAAGCGACCTCCTTGCGGAGAAATTCGCATTTGTCAGGCTGTATTTTAAGGTTAGCCTTTCTGAGTCTTTTAAATACGTCTGTCAGTCGTGATAGATGGTCATGTATTGTAGGCGAGTAAATGATTATGTCATCCATGTAAACCAGACATCTTTCATTCTGGATTCCCATAAGAATGTTATCCATCACCCTTTGAAAGGTAGAAGGAGCATTCTTCAGTCCGAAGGGCATCCGGACGAACTCAAAATGTCCGTTCTCGACAGTGAATGCAGTTTTCGCGATGTCTTTTGGGTCTATTTCTATCTGGTGGAAACCAGAGGCGAGGTCAAGAGTTGTAAAGTACTGGCATTTGCCTAGTTGGTCTAGTAAGTCTGAGATGTTAGGTAGGGGGTACTTGTCATTGATTGTAAGTTCGTTAAGTTTGCGGTAGTCTACTACAACACGCCACTTCTGTTTTCCAGAGGCGTCTAATTTCTTTGGTACCACCCAGACGGGAGAGGACCAAGGCGAATTAGAGGGTCGTATAATGCCTTCATCGAGCATTTTTGCTACCTGGGACTTAACTTCTTGTTTGTGTACTTGGGGATAACGGTATGATTTTGTATAAACGGGTTTCGCGTTGTTGGTATCAATACTATGTTTGATTTCGTTTGTGAATGATAAGTGATCGCCTTCGAGGTAGAATATGTCTGAAAAGTCGAGGCATAATTGTAAAATTGAGTCTGACTCTTCGTCGTTTAAATGTTCTAGTCGGAGTTGTTTAACAATTTCTTCTTGTCTGCCGGGTTCGTTATAGTTCAAGGGAGTAGTTTGCGAGAGAGAATTCACAGAAAAGTTTTGTAACGGTTCGAGTTTTTGATTTGAAAAATTTACTATTTTAGGGATGGCATTCGCATTTAGAATAGATGTGAGAAATTGGCCTTTGCTGTCTACTGTAACAACAGCAGTGGGGAGATGAACTTTTTCAATTTCCATACCGGTTAGAAGGGCTTCGGTGTTTCTTAGTTCACAGCTAAGTTTAAAGATTTGTTCGGTACGGGGTTCAATCGAAATTGTATTAATGGACGTATAAGAAGGGGGACATTGTATAGATTCAGTGGCATTGATTATATCGTCTGTCACTTTATACAGAGGAAGTGTCTTAAAGTTCGTTATTAGTTGTTTTTTGTCAAAATCTATAATGCAGTTGTAGTGCTCGAGAAAGTCAGAGCCTAACAAACCGTCGAATTCTATATCAAGGTTGCAGATGTAAACCTTGTGCGGATCTTTTATATTAAAAGGGACGAGGGTCGATTCGTTAATAAGGATTTTCTGGTTGGTAATTCCCTGAATTACTACGTTTTCCTGAAATCTTTCTCTGAAACGTGTGCAAGTGTCTGGTTTGAAAATAGAAAGACCAGCACCGGTGTCTATCAAGAGTTTATATGTGTTAGAAGAGTCGGTGATGTAGTAAAGGTTTTTCGAATTGACCGAAAGAAGTGGCCTTACAGAAAATTCTGTTCGGGAAAGTTTAGGTTTGGATTGAAATCGTCCAAGTTCATCGTTTGAATTTGTGTTTGGAGATCGGAGATCTCGTGATCGGGAGGTTTTGTTTCTACCGGGGTAGTCTGAAAATTTTGTCGGGAAGAAAACTGTTCGCTATCGTAATATTCATCGTATTGTTGGTTATAATTATCATTACAAACATTTTCGCTGGAATGATATTCGAATTTGTCGTGTTTTTGTGTATCAGGGTAATAATAGTCTGATACGGTTTTGTATTCAGTTGGTCTTTGAAAGTTCTCTTGCTCATTGTAAGAAAAATCATAGTTATGTTCATACGGATCGAATTGTTCGTTGTTTAAGTGATGAGTTTTCTGTTGTTGTTTGAAAAAACTCGGATTTGGTCTGAAATTACTAGAAGTTGGGGTTGGTCTACTTGTTGAGGGTTGTTGTTGTTGGTAAGAAAACTGAGGCCTATTATTAAAATTCGTAGGTTGACTAGCAGACTGATTCGCATAGTATGGGCGATGGCCCGAGTAATTTGGGTGAGAATTTTGGTTAGTCTGGGATTGTCTCATTCTGATGAGGCATTCGCTGCTGAAATGTCCTATTCTTTTGCAAAACGAACATTGTTTTGGGGGTGGACCATTATTCGGTTTACGAGTCTGTTGGGGTGCATTTCGGTTGACTGAGAATTTTTGAGTTTCTAGATTAGACAACTGTAATTCTCTTTTAATACGGGAAATGGCGGTCAGGATATCTCTGGGATCACTGGCTCGCACAATTTGGCCAATTTTCGGCTCTAGACCCGTAAGTAGGCTAGTTAGAGCCATTGACTCAATTAAGTCAATCTGGGCCTGTTTCTCCTTTACAGTTAAATTTTGTTTATTGACAGCTGATAACATTTTTGCTTGATGTGTTTGAAGCCTAGCTGAAAATGTCAATGGAGATTCGTTGGGTAATTGCCTCATTCTTTGTAGGTCTTGAATAAGGGCGGAGAGATCCCTTGGATCTCCAAAATGGTTTTCTAATAGACTTTGAATATCTGCTAAATGGCTGGGGTCACGTGAATTAACTAGTTCAGCCGCTCGTCCACGGAGCTTATTCTTAATGTGGAGAATTAACAGAACTTGTTGATTATCATATGCCATATTATATGCGGTATTGCAAGAACAGATAAATGTGTTTAAAAATATTGGATTCCCATCGTATTCGGGAATAATGGCCAAAAATTTCTGAGAGCTTGTAGGGTTCTACATTTTGTGCTACAGCTCTAGTTTCTGGCATTTTGTAATTTTACTCAAGATTGTGCAATATTAGGAAAATACAAAGCTTGGGAAAAGCGAAGTAAATAATTGCGATTGTAATTAAAATGAAGAAAATATGAGAAATAAATTTTTGTTACTGGTTCTAAAATAAGTTAAATAAAGGTATAAACATAAATAAATATTTAGAATATCTTAAACTATCAAAATAAAATTTCAAAATTCGTTCTTGGGTAAATATTTAGGATGGTTCATTTAAAATAGGAAAAATGATAGAACTGTTTGTTCAACAATTATTAAATATTGTAACTTTTTTAAACGCTTACGTGATTATTCCTATCATAGGACTTGTTCTATCCGTCACTGAACACTGGTTAGCCGCTGCTTGTTCCCTTGTTGAGCTCGGTAGTTGGTGTCCAAGTAGGTTCTTTGTATCCGCGAAGGTTAGGAAACCACCGTAATTAGTTAGACTGTTTCTTGTTCTAATTACGTCTGGAATATCCTACTGACTGCGCCACTTTTAGATTTGGTTTCACTAAATTCACTTTTTAAAAAAAATATATTTATTACAAAAATTAATATGTTTAAGTTACAAAGACAATATTATAGTTATGAAGTTAAATGAATTAATGAACACTGAGAATTGTTTTCGGTTACATTTATAAAGTAAAAATGCTGACGCTATGTCATCAGTTTTCATGTGAACAAAGCGTCTACGTGATTTCTAAGAATTCTAGGAAGTTGTAATATGATACTTGTGTGAAGTCAATTACGGTTCAAGCACCTATGGTAACTTTAACGTGTAAATTGTAAGTTAGTGCACTTCTCATATAACATATATATATATATATATATATATATATATATATATATATATATATATATATTTGTTGTTCCGTTCATTAAGTTGATTCATGTTTTGGTTTCGTCTTACTTGGCATTATCAATGCGTTGTCTGACTTGACAACTAATTAACAATGGATTAATATCTAATAAAGCAATATTAGAGGCCCATTCATGTATCACTTTTGTCCTTGTGTACAATGCGAAATAACATATGTATGTAACTTCTTAATATATGCAAGATTATGGGTATTTATGCAGACTTACCTTCTTAAAAGTAAATGAAATTTTACACATTCCTTTACATGGTTAGATATTGCATTCTGCTCAGTCTCCAAATGCACAGTATTCACATCTGTATAACTTTTACATAAATTTTGATCAATGTAATCCAGTAATTTGTACTGTAAAATATTTACAAGAGAAAAAATATATAACGAAGCACAGAGTGTCGAGCATTGAGTATACAAAATTGCTGGGTAGAAAAGCAAACAAACACAATATGTTAACGGTTTAAAATACTTTGGCCTTTCATCAAAGTGATATAATGCTATTTTGTCAGAATGTATGAAACCTGGAAGTAATAATAGCACAGCCAAACCCGAGATCAGAATCAAGTGTACGATAGTCAGGCAACATTTTGTTTTATATAATTTGCTAGCTCGGCTATTTTCAATTAAGTGAAATTTTTCCATGCTTATGTAATCCTTTAGAATGGCATCTCTTGTTATTGCAATATCCGAGTAAATGTTCATTTGGAAAACCACAAACCCAGAAAATGCCTAAAATAAAACATATTGAGATGTTGAAGTATGTTCGATTCAAGTTTTTCTAGAATTATGTCCAATATTCTTGTTGACAAATGTTATACCTAAAATGTTTATATATGTTTAGATAATACTTGATACACAAAAAAATAACCGACATCGAAATAAAACTTAAATGTTATAAATATAAATTATAAAGGTTATTATTATGTAAAAATTAATTAACAAGAAACAAGTTTGATGAAGGAGTAGAGACTCAAACAATGCTAGATTTTATATTTGTTGGCGCTAAATACAAAAATGAACTACATAGTTAGGTAGTTGATTTCTACATAATAAGAAGCTTTTATTTGTGTGTACTTATTTCTTCGTGGTAAAGTACGAAACAACTGTGAATATGCGATTAATTACTTTGGTTCTTAGGTATTGCGGAAGTGTGTAGTGTTCTTTGAGTTTAAATTAAGACTTTTTAGTGTTCCCCTACAACAACTATCAGTACCAATATCAATCACTATCAATCAATATCAATACACCAGGGGCGGATCTAGACACGTGCTTCCAGGAGGGCGATTACACGCTTCAGGGAGGCGATTTATTACTAAATATACCAAAATATAATTTTAAACTTATATTTATCGGGCTATTACATTAAAAATAGTCGTTTTGAAGTTTAAACCAACAGAATTTACCTGTCTATGAAATAAACACATTGAATTCAAGGCTAATAACGTTACCAAACCGGATACAACAACTTGTTGAAACTGATTTTGCCTCACATTATGCCAGGCGACCTGTGATGATTTTTAATGATATCCCATGAATAGAAAATGTAAAAAAATTAATTAAAAAATATAATTATTTAAAGTAATCTCCTAAGTGAGTATACTGCAAGGGAAAATATGGTTTAACTCCTGATTTTCTTTAAGTACCACAACCAAACACAATGCAATTTTTTCAAAGCTGACTACAATCTGCATTGCGTTAGACAGAATTTTAAATAATAGTGCAGTTTAAGTCATATCTATTTATCAAAACCAAACATAATTACTTTGTTTTGCAATATAAAATATAAGCACTTAAGTTAAAACATAGTAAGAAATAAAACCTTTTCCTATAAGTTTATATAGCGAAAATGAAATATATTAAATGAGTCATTTAATAACCACTTGTTAAATATTCCAAACCGATATTTATTTTTTATATTGTATTAAATCGAACAGTTTAAATCTTACTTATAATATTTTTTTGTCCTACGGCCTTTGATATGTTATATCAAATAACAAGAATAAACAATTGTGTGAAACATTGTATATATAAACAATTACTTATTCATAAGTCACACGTGCATTTCCAATAATTCAGCATCTTATGTAAGTGACACTTGCAGTCAATCATTATGAATAACAAAATAAACTGCAAATGCCACACAATTGACCAACATTATAAAAGGTCAAATTTGTAGATCAAACATTATTCTAATTTCATTCGTTAGAGTCAACATCATAAGTCTTAAGTTTATTGTAATTTAAAGTGTTAATTTCTTTTAATAAGTAGATTTTTTTAAAACTTATATTTGAAACCAACCATATAGCATTTTGGTGCAGTCAGTAGGATCCAGACACGTTTTGTGAACACGAGGCTTTCTAACGAACACCGCCTGAACACGAAAATTCTAAGAGGCAACGTTCGAACATGAGGTTTTCTGACGCAGAACGGCGGATTCTCATCCCTCAAGAAGGAATGAACCACGTCGAAACGTCCCCTCTGTGAACGAAAACGACAACATCGACATGAAAGTAATGTGAGTACTTTTGAATCATCTCGATTATTTGTACATTTTTATTTTGAAACACTTGTTTAATTATCGCTTAAAACATTTTCTATTTTAAAACATATTTTCCCCCAAAACAAACCATTTCCTACTAACCAACCAGAAACAAATCTAGTTAATCTAACTTAAGTCATTTCAATAAATACATTTCAAGATGTCCGAAGTATAAGCTGATGCAGAACCAGAAATGTATAGACTTTCTGAATTTTTTTCAATAATACCTGATTTCGAAGGAGATCAGATATTCTTAGGAACATTTTTAAATGCGTGCGATTGCGCTAAATACACTGCTAACAGGCCTAGAACCCAAATTAGGACAGGTCATCCGTGCTGGAAATCCCAAAAAATATTAAATTCAATCCTTCCAGACCCACTCAACCAGTCAAGAAAATACCTCAACAAATCAAATGCCAATTTTGTGGAAAATTAGGACATTACGCAAACGATTGTAGACACCACAATCAAATTTCAGAACTCCAACTAAAATTCATACTCAAATTTCAAAGCCCCAAATCAACACAGAATTTCAACAATAACTTTAATAACCCCAATCCAGGAGCGAACCAAAATCAAACCAAAAAATTTTCAAACAATCTTCAAAGACCAATACCAAACCAACAAAGAACCCACCATTTCAACCAACAAATTAATAATTATTATGAAGATCCCATAACCGAAAACAATTATGAATTTTACGAGTATTATACTGATAATACTATATATAACACTGATGATTTTAACCCAATCATGTTTATACCTGACTACGAACAAACAATAGACAATACACTTGCCGAATATAATGGGTACAAACAACAAAATTTTATACTTCCCCGCATTTAGAAAAACCTCCCGATCTAATGACAACATTACAATCTCAAATTCAGACCTTGAACATCGACAATACCACACCAAATTGAATTCCCCAGAACAGACGTTCCTTTAAAACCACTCCTAACAGTCAATTCAAAATATCTGTACTACATCAATGACGCCACTGGAAAATTTAAACTACTCATAGACACCGGAGCAGGTATCTCAATTTTTAAACAAAATACAGCGAAAAATTTCCCAAACAGGTCTACTGAAAATATAACCATCCAAGCCATTACTGACGAAAAGATTTCAATCACAAAATCCACCCTAATTCCTTTTACTTCTGGCAACCCTCATAAAGGTTACATCTACAATCTTGATATAGAATTTGACGGAATACTTGATTTAAATTTCCTCAATCATTATGAATGTGTAATCGATTTAAAATCGAAAGAATTAATCACTAATTTCAAAACAATTCCCTTACACAGTCTAAATAATACCGACCCTTCCAAAACCAATCCCAATAAACCACAAAGTCAAAAACGAAACCAAATATCCATCGAACCCCGTACAGAAAAAATTTTCAAATTGAAATGTGATCTAAAAAATACTGATGCTATTTTACAAACCCAAGAAAGCGAAAAGGTAAGACTTCCCAATGCCCTTGTACATGTCAATTCGAATGAAGAATTCTTTACCTCCGTTATAAATGTAAATGCACTTCCCAAAACAATTGATTTTTCGGATCTGCTTTTAGAACCTTTTAATGAATCCGTTTTGAATTCAAACATACAAGACTACCATCCCAACTCAGAATATCTTGATAGAAATACTACTATCAAAGCCCAAATTCGAACTGAACACCTAAATGAAGAAGAGAAAGAGTTAATAACTAATCTCTGTTTAGATTTCCAAGATATATTTTACCTTGAACGTGACGTTTTAAGTTTTACAAATTAAGTCAAACACACTATCGACACTAACAACGCAAAACCCATTTATACAAAATCTTATAGATACCCACAAATCCACAAGGAAGAAGTAAAAAATCAAATCGGAAAAATGCTAGGTCAAGGCATCATAAGACACTCTTCATTCCCTTGGTCTTCACCCGTGTGGATCGTCCCAAAGAAGCTTAATGCTTCTGGAGAACAAAAATGGGCAGTAGTCATCGACTATCGAAAATTAAATGAAGTCACCGTTGTTGACAAATATCCTTTGCCAAACATTTCGGATCTTCTTGATCAACTGGAAAAATGTCAATATTTCTCAACCCTATATCTCGCGTCTGGATTCCATCAGTTATAAATTTCAGAAGAAGATATTCCCAAAACCGGATTTTCTATAGAAAATGGTCACTATGCAATACGGGTTAAAAAACGCCCCGTCCACGTTTCAAAGAGCAATGGCATCCAGAATGAACGCTGTTTAGTATACATGGATGACATTATCGTATATTCCCCAACTATCCATGAACATATTTCTCGATTAACCGAAGTTTCACCCGACTCAGAAATTAAAATCTTAAAATCCAGCCAGACAAATGCGAATTTTTACGCAAAGAAGTCGCTTATCTCAGACACATTATCACTCCAGAAGGTGTAAAACCTAATCTAACAAAAATTGAATGTATTCAAAAATTCCCACAACCTCAAAATGCTAAAGAAATTAAATCATTCCTTGGTCTTGCCGGATACTACAGAAGATTCATTCCGAACTTCGCTAAAATTTCAAAACCCTTAACCAAACTCCTTCAAAAAGATGTTAAATTTATTTTTGATTCAGATTGTAAAATATCTTTCGACGAATTGAAAAACGCCCTCACTTCTGACCCAATATTGAGATATCCGAATTTCGAAGAGCCATTTTTTCTTACAACTGATGCTAACGCTTTCGCTATAGGAGCTGTACTTTCTCGAGACCCCATAGGAACAGATTTACCAATTGCATATGCTTCCCGAACCCTTTGCGCAGCAGAAACTCGTTATTCCACTATTGAACGAGAGCTACTTGCTGTAGTTTCGGCAGTAAAGGTATTTAGGCCTTATATTTTTGGACGAAAGACAATACTCGTCGACCACCGCCTACTCACTTGGCTTTTCTCCATTGAGAACCCTAGCAGTCGTCTAGCCATATTGCGATTAAAATTGGAAGAATACGACTTCAAAATCGAATACAAACCAGGAAAGAAAAACTCAAATGCAGACTCCCTTTCCCTTATAAAGGTTAATCATTTTAAAGAGTGCACAACCTTCCACTCAAAAATCCAAATTTGCCAACAATGAAACTGAGAGTCATGATTACCCTAACGAACTTGAAAGCAATCAACCTCAAGACCTTGACGACGAACAAATGACAGCCAAATTCAATAGATTCGTTAATCTATACAAAACTAAATCAATCATTGATTATTCCAAAATCGAATTCTCAAACACTCAGTTACCAGACAGATCCCATAAAAATATAGTTACCCTTTTCTGGCAAAACAAACTCAACGAACTTCACGACAAAATTATGGATGACATTTTTTAAGAAAATCCTCAATTCAGCACCGAAACCTTAAACACACTGCAAGTAAAACTGTCAAAAATAGGAAATATATGATCATACCGTTACCCTTCGACCCCGACAAAGATGTTTCTCTTCTTTTTTATATTCTATATAAAAACCAAAATGAATTTATTAACTCTGAAACCTATTACATTGAAGATAACGTCGAACTCCCAATTTTTGAAATCTTATCATTCATATTAGCCAATAAAGACGTAAAACTATCAATTTGTCAGAACATCCAAATAACACCCAATCATGATGAAATTGCTAACATCTTACAACAATATCATTGTGGTAAAATAACTTACACCGTGGTATAAATGAGACAATCAGACGTATCAAAGAAAAATACAATTGGTCTGGATTAACAAAAACCGTTGAAAATGTATCAACTCATGTGAAACCTTTCAAAAAGTTAAATTTGGTAGAAAAAACTTAACCACCCCTTTTGTAATAACAGAAACCCCGAAAACACCATTTGCAAGGATAAACATAGACATTTTTGAATACTCTACGAAAAACTATGCACTAACAATCAGAGATGAACTGACCAAATTCACCCAAGCCTACCCCTTAAATGACAAAACGGCTTCAACAGTAGTAAACACACTACAAGTTTTCTTTCAACACTATGGAACCCCGCTTCGTATCCACTGTGATTACCGAAAAGAATTTGACAACAACCTAATGAAAGAGCTATGTGAATTATATATCAAATTAACTTTTTCTAGTGTACAACACCCCGAATAAAATGGTTCACTCGAAAGATTTCATGGAACCCTAGCCGAAACGATAAGAGCAAACAATACCGAAAATCCTACCGAACACCCTTTCAATGTTTTGCCCTATGCCATAATCTGTTATAACAATACTAAAAATAAAACTCATGGATTCACGCCTTATGAGCTTATATTTAGACATACCTCGAGTAGACCCCCCGAGACCTTATATAACTAAGAAAAATTTATTTCTAAATACGTTCGAGATCTTAACAATAGAATGGAGAATTTCTACAAATTCGCACGTTCAAAAACGGGCAGACAGAAAGAAAAATCTTAAGAACGATACGACCAACACGCATCAGACAAACCCCTGATTATAAAGTAGGAGATAAGGTATACGTTAAAGAAGGTCAAATAAAAAATAAATCAGAAAACAAATTTAATGGACCATTCGAAATTACTGCAATATTTAAAAATTCTGCAACTGTCATAAACAAATCAAATAAGCAGAATAAATTTCGATCGACTAAAACCTTATATTGAATAAGATTATTTATTTTCAGATTCTTCGTACTAATCCCGCTAGTCATTTCCCAGTATACACTGACACCTATCAATAATACTATAGGAATCTTTTTCCATGATGAAGGCTATATGAAGATATTCAACGACAAATAGACCCTTCTCGTATATAGAGACATGTATCCTTTTTCAAAAGCAATAGATCATAACGAGAAAATCCTAGACGAATTATTAGAAACCTTGGATGACAATACCCCTCGAATGAAATCGTTCAAATCGGTACCTCAAACACATGTAAGCCTTTTAAACCAAATAGCAAATTCGGTAGATTTAAAATATAAAGAAATCTTCGCTGAAACAAATCTTTATTTATCAAACAGGAAGAAACGCGGATTAATTAACGGCTTAGGATCAATATTTAAATCAATCTCAGGCAATTTAGATGCTTCTGATGGTAAATATTTCAATGAATGCATTGATAAACTATCTCATGACGAAGATCAAATAGAAAACTTATTAAAGAACCAAATATCTGTCACAACCTCTGTAATCAAAAATTTCAACTCAACAATTCAAAAACTTCAAGTTGCTCAGCAGACCTTCAATCAAGAAATAGAGGAACTGAAAAAGTCAATCATGTCCCTCTCAGACGATCTTGCTTATTACGAAGCCCAAGTTAAAATTCTAGAGATGTGTGAATCACTCATGGAAAGCTATACATTTGTAGAAAACACCCTTAATGATATATTGAACGCAATTGCTTTCGCACGATTAAAAATACTTCACAGTTCAATAATTACCCCTGCTGATCTACTTGAATCTTTACAACCAATCTCACAATCATTACAGAAAAATAATTTGCCTTTGCAAATATATAGTTCCAGTATTGCTCAATATGTCAATATTATTGAACTAGAAGCCTTTCAGATAGATACTAAAATTGTATTTGTATTGAAAATTCCACTTGTAAATCCTGAAAGCTATACCCTCTACCGTCTTTTTCCCATCCCTATACCAGATGAAAGAACAAAGTTGTTTCATATTCTTCCAACTACAAAAAGGTACATCGTGAGAAACGATGATTTACTGCTCTACATAGTGTTACGAAATTTACCGACCCTGTTTCATTTCAGTTCGACAACAATCGCTTTAAGATAAAAAATGGTTCTCGAAAAGACTCGGCAGAGGTAGGAGTGACGATTGATTTTGCGAGAATTTTCTATGCTGGTCTTATAAAGGAAGCAACCACGATCGCGAGTTCAGATATATAGCCACTACTAGCGTATACGGGAATGTTGTGATATTTGAATCAGCTGTTGTATATTCGATGTAAATAAAAGTTCTAGAAAAGTGAAAGTGAATATTCGTTTTATAATTTTAAATTGAACCCACGGACTATATTGGAATTTGGTGACCAGAAGTGAAGGATTAAGTGCAGATAAAATCGTATTTTGATTTATGGAAACCTGTAGCATGGAAAAGATGGACGAAACTACCAAAAAAATAGTGAAGCAGGTTACAGAGGGACTAGACGAAAAAATTGCACAGATTATAGAAAAACGTGACATGAAGGAGAAACAACATCTAGAAGAAATTCAACAAAGGTTAGTAAAATCTTTTGATGAAAAACGTAAAATAGAATTAGAAAATCTTGTCACTACGATGAAAAGCGAACAACAAAATCTTGTCACTGCCATAGAAGAAAAACAACATAATTTAATTGAAGGATTATTCTCGAGATTTGTAGAAAACAAGATCACACTGATTTGAAGAGACAAAATGAATTTAGATTATTTGAAGAAAAACAAGAACAAGTTGAATTAAAGCGACAAAATGAATTTAAATTATTTGAAGAAAAACAAGAACAAGTTGAATTAAAGCGACAAAATGAATTTAAATTATTTTAAGAAAAACAAGAACAAGTTGAATTAAAGCGAAAAAATGAATTTAAAATAACTGAAGAAAAAATACAAATGCAATTTGAACAACTAATGTAAATGGTAAGACAAGTTAATGAAACAGTTAATGAAAGAATGCAAATAGTTGAGTCAGATATAAAAGAGATAAATGATGACATTAAGAACATATAAAAATACCGTTAACACGATTGAAACAAAAGTAGATGACCTCGATTCCATCCAAAGCCAGGTATAAGTTGAAATCAGTTCAATTCAAAACTCAGTTCAAGACCAAATCAGTGCCATCCAAGACAAGGTAGAAACAGAAATTAAAAATATGCAACAGGACTTACAGCGAGGAAAATACCAGAACACTACGAGTACCAAAGGTTCCGTCAGCAAACCACCCATATTTGATGGCAGTTCATCTTGGCCAATGTACAAACGGCAATTTGAGCCCGTGGCTACAGCTGATGGATGGGATAATCAAGAAAAATCTACTTCTCTGGCATTCCAGTCGATGAACAAGGAATTTCGACAAGATCATCGCCATTTTGGACAAGAAATGCGACAATCAATCCTTGAGCCAGGTATACCAAGTCCAACTGAATGGAAAAACTCAAAAATCCGGTGAAAGCCTCCAAGAATTCCAAGCAGAGATTAGACGCTTAGTTCAATTGTCCTACCCAGATCTGCCAGAGGAAAGGAAAGACCAGTTGGCAACACAGAGTTTCATAAACGGCATCAGAGATGTGGAAGTACAACGAAATCTAAGACTAAGTGGCGTCAAGAAAAGTAATGAAGCTCTACTTCGGGCTTTGGAAGTAGAGGCCGTCATGAACATGTCTAAGTCGAGGGTGCGAGCAGTTTCCTTTAACCAGGAAGAGTCAGAGTCACCATTTCAAGCGCTGCTGGCTGGTCTGAACAAAATATTAGAACGGTCACAAAGAACTGGCACCAGAGGGGCATGTTACCGCTGCAGACGGACAGGACACTTCCAACGTGACTGCCGAGTAATGCTACCGGAACGATCACCAACCGGGGGAACCAACAGAACAGCCACATGTCCAGGGACCGTCAGCCAGTCAACATAACGGGGCGAATGCTGACTGTTCCTCCACCAGCCCCCAAAACGTTACCAATCAATCAATAGGCGAGCAGATACCATCACCATCGATACCGCAGTGACCATTGCCAAGTCCAGGGTTTTGAGAGCATCAGAAATTCGGCCAGTTACCAATAACATCCAGCTCAGAACAGTCACCGGCGATCCATGTCAATACAGGGTGAGGCAGATGTCGTGCTACAGATAGGGGACAACATGATCCGGCATAGGGTCCTGGTAACGAATAGTGAGGACGATATTATACTGGGAATGGACCTAATTAGCCAGCATGGATTTATGTTCGACCCGAGATATGATGTTCTTCGGTTCCTAAATGAGGAATTTGTATTGACACGGCCCGTCAACAGTTCAGTCACCTCCATAAAAATTGTGGCAAAGTCTTCAGCTAGAATTATCGGTCGAACGGAACAGAGTATTCATGGGCAGCTCGACAGCAATCCTGGGAGCTGCGTTGGAATGGTGGAGCCCGTACACTCAGCTCATGACTACTTAGTTGGACGGTCTATAGTTAAAACCGTACGAGATATACCAATAAGAGTCCTGAATTTGTCCAAACGACATCAGAATTGCCATTGGTCAAGAGATAGGTTGTTTCGAGCCAGTAGAGACCATCATCAATTGCGAAGAAGAGTACCAGGCGTCGGTGAAGGAGACAGGGCCCAGTAAAGAGTTCCTACAACAGTTTGCTGACCATTTGACACACCTGATACCAGAGAACCAGAAGAAAGCCAAGCAATTTATCACAAAGCACTGGCAAATTTTTAACAGTCAAGATGGAAACATCGGTCGCACCAACATCATCCAGCATCGAATAGATACCGGAAAGGCTCAACCCATCAGAATACCACCTAGACGACTACCATTGGGGCAACAACAGGCAGTCGAGGAAAACATCGAGTCCATGTTACAAAATGGAGTTATTGAGCCATCCATCAGCCCATGGTATGCTCCCGTCGTGCTAGTTAAAATGAAGGATGGAACCACCCGATTTTGCGTAAATTACAGGAAGCTGAATGACGTCACGAAGAAAGACAGTTATCCACTACCCCGAATCGATGACACTTTGACCTCACTAGCAGGCTCCCGTTGGTTCTCCACACTAGACCTAAAAAGTGGATATTGGCAGGTTGGTCTACACGCAAACGACAGAGAGAAGACAGCGTTCTCCACCAGTAAAGGGCTGTTTCAGTTCACGGTCATGCCCTTTGGGTTATGTAATGCACCCGCTACATTTGAAAGGCTAATGGAATATGTACTGAGCGGATTAACATGGAAGACGTGCTTAGTGTTCCTCGACGACATACTAGTCATGGGCCAGACATTCGACTATCATCTGAAGAACCTGGGCGAAGTATTCTCCAGAATTAATAACGCCAACCTGAGACTCAATCCGAAGAAGTGTTCCTTGTTCTAAAAAGAAGTAGAGTTTTTGGGCCACGTAGTGTCCGAGTCAGGAATCCGCACCAACGAAGACAAGATAGAAGCGATCCGTGATTGGCCAGGCCCAAGAGACAAGCATGAACTCCGAAGCTTCTTGGGCTTTTGTTCATACTACCGGCGTTTTGTTGAGGGATTTGCCACCATCGCCGCCCCTCTACATCGACAGACCACTGAGAAAGAGACCTTTCATTGGAATCAGGATTGCGAAATATCATGACGTTACCATATAATGTTCAAGCAAAGATATCACGACGAAACTAATGAATCAAAATTCCTTGCTGACGCTACAACCAAATTGCTACGCCTGCGTTGGAAGTACCCAACTTCATGCAAGAAAACTGATAGATACCTATCAAAACGTGACACACCGAAGGCACCCAGTGATAATTTCCTACGACTGTTGTGAACAAATTCCCTCCAAAAACTACATCCCATATTTGAAATCGCTGAAACTGAATATACTTGATGTAGAAGACCTGAACATCGCCCAACACAAATCGAACGAATACTCCGAAGAATTGGACAAAATCCTCAATCAGCCCTTCGTAGAAAAGTACATGTAATGGTTCACCATTACAACAATTGTGTTAATAATTTTATTAATTTTGTTTTTAGTCTTTCACAAATGTTAAAGAAGAAGATCTTCAAGAGTAATGGCCATCACAGCCACAGATGATGATGATCCACCCTCACCCCGAGAACTTCCAATCACAACTTCTACAGAAATTGGAACCGAATACTAGTACGTCGACGCCCAAGCATCCACCTTGGAGAACCTGTCGAAGAAGAAGTAGAACTTAATGACTCAGTTTAAAAGTTGACGACATAGCCTCAACTTGTTGAAAAAAAAGGAAGTTGTTATTTGTATGTATAAACAATTACTTATTCATAAGTCACACGTGCATTTCCAATAATTCAACATCCTATGTAAGTGTCACTTGCAGTCAATCATTATGAATAACAAAATAAACTGCAAATGCCACACAATTGACCAACATTATAAAAGATCAAGTTTGTAGATCAAACATTATTCTAATTTCATTCGTTAGAGTCAACAACATAAGTTTTAAGTTTATTGTAATTTAGAGTGTTAATTTCTTTTAATAAATTAATTTTTTTTTAAAGTTATATTTGAAACCAACCATATAACAGATATTTTCGGACGTTTTTATTTGAGTTCATCTCGTATATTATAGTAAAATAAGTTTTTTTAATGTTTTATTATAATTAAATAAGTCACTGAGTTTTGATATGAATTATTCTTAATATGGTTGTATTTTTTTATAGTGTGCATCACTCGGAAATTGATTTTCGATGTTGTAAATTATTTTAATAATATATACAAAAATGAACAGATAGTTCAACTTCATTTAATAACAACCCGTGTTTCGATATACAATATCATATAATAGGAGGATTTTAACAAACATTTTACATAGTGGTGTAGATAGGATAGATAAGTAGGTTATCAACTGTAAATGGTGTAAAAATATTTTATTCAAAAAAGTGTTTGAATCTGAGGCCAACAAAAATTATTCGACTGTTTAGCTGGCTTAGTATAAAATGACAAATAAGGCTGACACTTTTGCATGTGTTAATATCTACCTCAAAATTGCATTTCTTATATTTAAATCAAAAGTTATTCACGCTGGACTTTTAATTTATTTTATTGCGAATACAAAAATATCGGGTTTGATATTATTTACTTCAATACCGAGATATTAACAGAAAAGTAATTAAGGAAAGGAAAAATATAATATCCATTAAAGAACTAACTAAATCATAATTATTAACTAAATCAAAGTGATTTTCAAAACATTGAAACTTAGCTAAACTTAATGTATTAGATGTTCAAATTAAGCACCGTTTACTTCTTGACAATAAGCAAGTCGGTTTTTAAATTCTCTAGTAACATTAGCTATTACTTCTGGTGTAATTCTCTTTTGTCTTGACTTATTCTTGCAGCTAATTCTTGCAAATTATTTTTTGGTCTATCAACATAAACCTTAGACTTTAAGTAACCCCACAGAAAATAGTCTAGTGGATTAAGGTCGGGACTTCGTGCAGGCCATTCATAAGTACCCCTTCTTCCAATCCATCTGTGATGAAATGTCCTATCTAAATGATCTCGAACAATGCGAGCGTAATAGGGTGATGCTCCATCCTGCTGAAACCAGATATTATTTGGTAATTGTCCATTTACCTCGAATGCCGGAATAACTTGTGTCTCCAAGAGCAAATACCTATCTCCGTTTAAAGTTTCTTGTATGAAGAAGGGTCCCACGATTCTGTTGTTATAAATGCCGGCTCAAACGTTCAATTTTTGGGGATGTTGTGTATGAGCCTCTTGTACCCAATTAGGATTACTTTGCGACCAGTAGCAGCAGTTATGTCGATTAACCGTACCATATAAAGAAAATGTAGCCTCGTCTGAAAACACCACAATTCTTATAAAATTATTATCACGGTTACAAATATCCATCATCCTTTCACAAAATTGCAAACGTCTGTCGAAATCGTCGTTTGTATGGATGATATTTTTCTCGCCTTAAAATCCTTCCTACTGAACGACGGCTAATTCCATGCATATTGGCGAGGTCGGTAGTGGATAAGTGAGGATTTTCTTCCAAAGATATAGAAACATTTTTAGCTACACCTTCATTACTTGCACTTTTTAACCGTCCACTTTTTGGTAAATTGCTAACTGTTCCACTTGTGTAGTACCTTTGCAAAGTTTTTGTCACTACTGAACGGGATATTTGTATATTCGGATGAACAATGTTAAAAAGGGCACAAAATTTAATTTGCGCCTGCAGTGCTGCTGGCTGTGACGGTAAAATGCCACCGATTGCCCAATAGAAATACAAATCCTTATCGAGCGGTTTGCTTATGTCGGGCGTAAATGAAATCTGAACCGAGTTTAGCTACCATGGAATTTTTCCTTTCCTTAGTTACTTTTCTGTTAATATCTCGGTAGGTATTGAAGTAAACAATATCAAACCCGATAGTTTTGTATTCGCAATAACATGTTTCATCAGATACAGGGTGTTTCATTGCAAATTTTAAAATCGACATTACTTCCGGTAAAACAGGAAGTTCAAAATTGTAAAAAAATTTGGAAACAAATAGGCAGTCTACTCCAGTATCCACCTTCCAAATTTCATTTTCATATGTCTAATAATTCCAGAGGTATTTAATTGGATTCACACATTTGCCCATCACTATATATATTTAATAATACCCACACAAAGTCAAACAGACACTTTTGCTGGAGTTTAATAGTTATCACCGGTGTAGTCGTGATCGTACTCTAGCTAACATTGGCTATTTAGCACATGATCTAGTATAGCTATAGAACACATTTAGCCAAAGAATGTTCAAAACAAATTAAAAATATATATGTTTATTGATCATTAACAAAATTAACATAAATCTTTCATAAATTATCCTTAATTTGATATATAATAGGTAAAAAAGTTCACTAATATTGATTGATTTTATACTTTTAAATACATTAACTAACTTTCATCCGATAATTCGTGGAAAAAGCATTCATTTGATATTTCGGCGAATCCGAAATATTCGTCTGGCGCATCGAGGTCGGCAGCTTGCTTGTATAAATACGGAGAGCTGACGGAAGCATTCATTCAGTATTCGAGTGTTGTACAGTAAAAGCAGATGTTCAATATAAATTGTAAGTAGTAGTGGTAATAAATTAGAGTGACTTAGACTGTGTTTTTAAATAGATCCAAGAACCCGATTGCGAAAATAAAAACATTACAATATCCATTGACTATATACATCAAGTACAGCTTCTCAGAACTTCCGGGCTGAACTAAATTAGACTTTACAACAACACATTTGTTAAAAAAAAAGTATATCTAAATTTTGAGTTAAAAATGTGAAACCAGTATTCGATTTAGAAAATAAGACATGGAACACACTGTCTCAACTTGAATATCAGTGTGAAATTATGACTACCGGGGTCTGTGGTCCATATCAACAGCAAGTATTAATCATGTGACATTAACGAGATTTTTAGAGGGGCGACGCGTGTTTGTAAGGTGTGCAGTGAATTTATTTTGCCAATCACTTGTGAAATTGAATTATATGAAAAAAAAACACTATTAAGTTGACTATATACCTGAGGTTGTTTATAGGGTAAGTTTAGTGGGGATTATAAATTTGCCAAATCGATATATAATATTAAAATTTTAGGGGTTCAGTAACGTAGTGAATCTACAGTTCCGTAAATACGAAAGTAAACAAATCAAAATATCAAATAATAATAATAATTTAAAACAAATTCTGTTCTTTTCTGAGCTCCTCATTTTCTCTTATCCCCGTAAAACTTTTTTATTTTAATTTTGCTCTGTGTGGAGTGAGTTGTAAGCTGTTCGTGATATTTACTATTAAATATTTAACATATTCCAGTTTGAGTACGCATCTTACCCACACCATAATAATATTACAAATTTCTTTGTATTATATATGAAAGCATTATATTTAGATGTGAGCAAGCAAATGAGTAGTAATTTATGTGAAAATAGTGTCAAAAGTGTCCCTGTTATTAGAGATTGTTAGATATAACAGCCTACTGATTACTAAACACTTTTTACGTTTTACAAATTTTTGCAAGATTGATTCAAATAATTTACAGCATGTAACACAATGCAGTGCAGATATGTTGCCAAGTGATGGTACTCAATATGAACTAAAAAGTCTTAACAATGATATATCTATTTTTAAAAGTTAATGACCTTTTTGATTAATAACTTTTCTGAAATTTCAGTACATTAGACAACCATGTACGTGGACGATATGATAATACGACCATAAAAAGTGTAGTTTTTAGGGTTCCGTATATACAATATACGGATACCCTTATAATATCACTCCTCATTTCTGCCTCTGTTACATCACAGCAATTTTCTCCTAAACTAATTGAAGAGGAAGAGGTTGAAATTTGGTATCAATGTATAGTTTGGTGACCCGATCAGTGTCGTAAAGGAAGATTTCAGGGGTGCTTCTGGGGGGAAAAACTAAAACAATCGACCGTCCCCCCCCCAGACCTCAGAAACTACTGAGCCTAAAATTTTGAACAAAATAGGAAATATAGAGCGTTGCCCGAACTTTACAGGAAGAATAAGGAGAAACCATTAGTATTAATTTTGGGGGACAAATAAAAGAATTAAATGAAAATTTAAAAATAAAAAAAAAATTCAAACGCATCATGTAATACTTCAAATAAAAGGTCTCATTCTGAAGAACACATTTTTTTTCATATTTTTTAAAAAAATTAGATATTAACGAAAATATACCAAAATTTACCCATTCCCATTAGTTGGATTGTTTAACATTATATTTAGAGTATTTAAGTTCTGTGAGATAAGAATAGAGGAGAGATTAGAAAAAATATTGCGTATTGTGAAAAGGCATACAATCACATTACCTGATGAAGGGGTAAATTATTAAGTAATATTAACGTTGTAATCAAATGATTAAATTGTTTTAATTTGCACCTGACCTCTACATCCCAAGACTACATACGCATCTCATATATATATATATATATTTCTAGCCCGGGAGCTAGTGACAGAAGTGCATTATGTTACATCCTGTGGAGAGGTACTGATTTTAAAATTATTGTACCATACACAATATTAAATAGCAGACGTATGAATAATACATTTTTGCAATCGTCTTGAAATGTGTCTTCCAAAATAATTTAAATGTTTTAATGTATGGTATTTAAATGTTTTTCGATATATTTTGATCACGGCGTTAGTCACAGATGGTTTACCTTGTATATTTCACTATTCAGTAAAAATATATTAAATTAAAATAAAAATTTTACCTGTCTCAGGATTTTATATGTGAACTAGTTAAAGTCTAATATACCTGATGATGAAGTAGGAAATTATGTTGAATTTGTTAATAAATTCTTGAGTTTTCCCTTTAGACGTCTGAAATTCGAATAACACTGGCGATGATAGCCTTTAGTAGCAAACACGTTTAACGGTATAACAATAAGATTGTATTTTAAATTATTTTCTTAACAATTTATTAAACGGTTTAACATTTTTGTAAAGTAGTTTTGGAAAATGCATTAAGCTTGTAAGCATTTTTCTTTTCACGAATCACACAAGAAACACATTCCCTTTTGATCGGATAATGTTATTATACGAGTATTATATTAAACAAAAACTTTGTCACAATAACTAATATCTATGTACTTATAGATATTAGTAATAAATGTGTACTCAACTGCAATATTTTGTGATTTCATGTATAGGATGTATATCCCTTTCTAGACCGGGTAATTTACTTATTTGTTTGCCAACTATTAGACCATAGAAAATGTGTCTGTCATTTTGCGTATATTATTAGATATATACAAAAAAACATCTATTAAAATCTTGTTTATCAACTGGAATGCTTTGGAGGAGCTCTCATGCCGGACTTCTTAGCGAAATTACAAGAGAGATTTCTCTTGTTTGTCCCACGCATTAGCTGCAGCCACGGCTTCAAATTGCCCTTTATACATAGGCCAAGATGAGCTACCCCCAAATGTCCGTGGTTTGCTAAAGGAACCTTTGGTACTCACGGTGTTTTAGTCTCCAAATCTTGTTGCAATTTTTTAATTTCTGTTTCCATTTTGTTTTGGATGGCCCTACTTTGGTTTCAAGAACATCCACGGTATTTTTTAGGATCTTAATATCATCATTTATCTCTTTTGTGTCTGAGTCCACTATTTGCATTCTGTGATTGACTGCTTCATTAACTTGTGTAACTCTTTGCATAAACTTTTTAAGTTGCCGTTCTTTTTTCTTCTAATACTGGAGATTGATTTTTTCTGGTTAATTCAACTCGTTCTTGTTTTTCTTCAAGTGCTTTAAAATCATCTTAATGTTGTTTCTTCTTCTTGTCACGTTTTTCCAGGATATGAGTTAGTTTTTCATCTTGTCCATCCGTAACCCGTTTGGATATTTTTTGGTAGTCTGGTCCATTTTTTCCATGCGTCAAGTTGTAGCCATAAATCAAATTACGATGTTAATTTCCTTAATCTTACTTGCCTGACCCCAAATTGCAATAAACCTTGTGGGTTCAAACTGATATTTAGGTTCACTTTCTAGAACATTATTTACACATAAAAATTCAATATTTACAACAACTGATTCCGAAAACAATTTACATCAAAATGATAACACGACTATGTAAGCTGTACTAACTCTGCAATGTCCGACCGTCCGTTTTATCATTCACATTGATTTTGCTCGTAGTTCTCTATGGTCATTCCACTGTTGTTCTCGATGGGTATTTTATTGTTCGTTTAGCGTTCGATGTCAGTAATTTTTGTACCAGTGGCCAGTGCCGTTCTTTTTTTATTATCTCAGAAATTAATGTTTCATTTTCGTCGGAATGAACGAAGGTTTCTCCAGAGGCGGCGAATAATTGTTATAACAATATGTTACGATTCATTAAAATAAAGACTTTATTGTGTTCAATGCCAAGATTAAAGTAAACAATGCCAAAGCTTCGTAAGATATAGGAAACAAAGAACAAAGATATATTCATCAAACTAACACTTCCAGCAGCCACCTGCAGGAGCTTATCTTCTAGATAACTATTAATTTTTCCAGATATAATAAATACATCTCCCAAATATGAGCACTGCATTATGTTACATCCTGCGTAGAGGTACTGATTTTAAAATTATTGTACCATTAACAATATTAAATAGCAGGTCTATGTATGATATATTTTTGTAATCCACTTGAAATGTATCTTCCAAAATAATTTAAATGTAAGGTATTTAAATTTTTTCGATATTTCGATCACGTAATTACTCACACATGGTTTACTCTGTATATTTCACTATTAAGTAAACATAAAATAAATTAAAATCAAAATTTTAACTGATATTATAAATACATCTAAACATGTCACTGCTCGTTTTGAAACAAGTCAGTCATCAACTTACAACACTTCTATTGCATTTAGTATACAAGTGAAATATTTTCAATTTTAACCCAATTTCAAGTTTCTTAATTAATTGCCATTTCAATTTTATTCCCAAATTCCAAAATAAAAATGCCTGAAGCACCAGAAGAAGTCTACAAACTTTCCGAGATTTTTGTCATTCGTGCTCGAATTCGAGGGAGATCAAATCTTTCTCGGTACATTTTTAAACGCCTGCGATTGAGCAAATATTGTCAATCGGAGAGCAAAGATTATTGCTAACGATTTACATAAAAAATAAACAAAAATGTAGAGCAACACAATTAATCAGCTAGCGAAATCCTTCAATATCCCCATAAATATATATATTTTTTTAATCTCTCTTTGAAGATTCCCGCGATTTACCGTCTCTTATTCAAGATCTTCAAAGATCGAAACACCCTAAAAAAGAAACTAAATTAACCTTTTTTAATCGATTGCAAGTTTTTAAGCAAAAATGCACGCGAAGATAGAAAAATCTTCAAACTTAACCCCCGAGCAAAGAAATGTTTATTAGAAGCAGATTTTAGATTCAGCAGTGAATTACAACTATCATACTTTGAAAATCATAAAACGCAATACCAAATTCAACCAAAGAAACCAATATCAAAAATGTAAATTCTGGTGGCTGAAATGGACACGCATCAAATCATTGTCGTTCCAGATAATCTTACAAGCAAACTCAAAATTCTTCACATTACAACAGATTCCCACAGAATCAAGGTCTTTCCCAACCAAATCCTCAAGGATTCCTCAACAAGGGCCACAATTCATCCCTCAACAAAGACCACAAGTTAATTTTCAAAGACCTCAAAATGATATGCAACCTAACCTAACCTAAACCGCCCTTTTGTGATTCAAAAGAATTCCAATTTTAATCAACCCAGAGCACATGATTTAAATTAAAACTAATTTTCTGATTCATACAATTATGAAAATGAAAATTTCCAAAATGAAAATTTCCAAAAAGAAAATTTCTAAAATGAAAATAATTATGAACATTTTCAAGATCATCCCCCAGACACAGATCATTTGCAAGAACAAAACATTTGACTTTAACCGACAACGTTAATCCAAACCAATTCCGCGGACAAACGCACTTTTGACTGTAAGCTGTAATAGCTTATATTACTTTTACGACCTTACTAAAACTATCAAAATTGTAATCAATTCTGGTGCAGTATTTCAATATTTAAAAAAAAAACATTCCAAAATTACCCAAAATTAAATCAGTCATATATTCATATTTAAACATAGATGTCAATGGAATTAAACCGACTTTTTAGAACACTTCGAATGTGTTATTAATATAAAATGAAGAAAGTTAGTGATAAATTTCAAAGCAGGATCCGCATTTAAAGGCATTAATTTCGAAAAACATTCCACTGAAAATTTCAATTCAATTCAAACCCTCTTTCAAAATATCAAAGAAAATCAAATTCAAACCCTCATTCAAAATCAAAGTTCAAATAAAAATCCAATAAATTCTAACTAGCATTATTAATCCTAACGCCATTTCATATAATATCGATTTCTCAGATTTTTCTATTGAACCTGTATATAACTCAACCAATTTTCAAATTCTACATTTAAACTCTGATTTGTTTGAACCCTCACAAATAGACAGAAACTATATCATTCAACAACAACACCGTTTAGATCATCTTAACGAGTAAAGAGAATTAATAACTAAACTCTGTTTATATTTTATTTAGAACGTTATAAATTAACCTTTACGAATGAAATAAAACATTCCATTCAGACAAAGAAAGCTAAACCAGACTATACCAGATCCTATAAATATCCCCAAGTGCCTCGTAAAGAAGTCAAAACTCAAATATTCAAGATGCTAATCTAAGTTATAATTCAACATTTAACCTCTTCATGATCATCTCCAGTTTGGGTGGAACAAAAGAAATTACACACTTTCGGTAAACAAAAATGGAGAATTGTTATTGATTATAGAAAACTCAATGAATTAACTGTTGATGATAAATACCCACTTCCAAACATTTCCGACCTCTTAGAACAATTGGGCAAAACCCAATAATTTTCAACCTTAGACCTCGCGTCAAGGAGCTTTCACCAAAGCTTTCACCAAAATGAGGTTAATGAAAACGATTAAAAAAACTGTTTTTTCGGTAGAAAATGATTATTACGAGTTTATCCTTATGCACTTTCTGACTTAAAAATTCCCCTGCTACAGTCCAAAGAGTTATACATAACAAATAATTAAGTATTCAAAATAAACGAACTCGGGTTCATATGTACGATATAATAGTTTATTCCTCTACAATTAATAATCACATTTCTCGACTTAAAGAAGTTTTCGATAGGCTCAGAAGCTCTAATTTGAAAATACAACCTGGCGAGTGTGAATTTTTAAGACAGAAACTAGCAAATTTTAGACGCATACTTACTCCCGAAGGTGCTATACCAAATTCTAAGAACGTCGAATGCATTGTAAACTTTCCAGAATCAAAAAATCCTAAAGACGTAAAATGTTTTCTTGGCTTAACAGGATATTATCTTCGCTTCATCCCGAATTTCGAAAAACTAGCCAAACCTCTTACTAGACTTCTGCAAAAGGAAGTTAACTTTCTATTACATCCTGATTGTAAAAATTCATTTAAACAACTTATGGAAATTCTGACCACTAAACTCATTCTAAGATACGAAATTTCGATGAAAAATTTATACCAACCTCTGATGCTAGGTGCTATCGGTGCTGTACCCTCACAAGGACCCATAGGAAAGCATCTTCGTTTCGCGTATGCTTCCCGGATCTTATGTTGAGCCGAAACCAAATATTTCACAATTTGACGGCGCTTCGTAATCTCGAAAGACTACGGCCCGTGAACCTGGTTATTTTCGATAAAAGACCCTGGCAGTAGACTTGCCAGATGGCGTTTATTATTCGAGGAATATAATTATAGAATAGTATATAAACCTGGAATGCAAAACAAGAACGGGGAGGCATTATCTCGATTAAGAGGAAGTGATTTACAAGACTTACATTCCGAAATCCAAGCTTCAAATGAAGATGATGACTCAATTCCTGAACATCCCGACATTGGAAATTTTGACGACGAAGAAAAAAAAAACGATATCCGAATTTAACAGATTTGCAGAACTATATAAAACAAAATCATTGATTGACTATTCCAAAATTTAAAATTCAAATTCACAACTCCTTGACAAAATCCACAATCATATTGTTATAAATTTCGTGGGTTCAATTAAAAACTAATATTCACTTTCACTTTTCTAGAACTTTTATTTTACATCAAATTATACAGAACAGCTGATCACAATAACAGTTCTACATAAGCTCATCGTCGCACTAACTAACTGCCGCCATTATGAGTCGCTCACTTATAAAACCTGCATCGAAAACTCTCGTACAATCGATCATCAATTCTACAGCTGCCGAGCCATTTCGAGAACAATTTTTTTCCTAAAAGCGATCGGTGTCGTACTGGCATGAAACCAGGGCCGGCTTAAGGAGATTTCGTTACAATATAAGAACTTTCTTCTGGCAAAATAAGTTAACCGAACAACATGATAAAATAATCGATGGCTTTTTTGAAATAAACCCCCATATCAACCCAGACAGAATTAATATACTTATTTTATATATTGTATACATGCCAAAATTATGTTGAACCTTTACAAACTTATTATGTCCAAACTAAAACCCTTGAAATACTACTAGAAAAACAAAATGATATTACTACTCCAAATGAAGATCAGATTGCAATATTATTAGAACAATATCACAATGGAAAAAATAATCACCATAGAGGAATTAACGAAACAATTAGAGGGAAATAATAAAAATCTAATTGACCCGGTTTAGTTAAAAGTATAGAAATTTAAGTACACGTTTTATTGTTACCAAATCCTCTAAAAAGAATGTTAAGAGCCAATATTGCATAAAACGCCAATGAGCATCCTTTCAATGTACTTACATATGCGGATATACATACAATACATGGAATCAGAAATACGGTTTCACCCCATACGACTTAATATGTGGCCATACAGTCTGAAGCACTATATAATTAAAAGGACTTAATTACAAAATATATACGGGACCTAAATATTATAATGGAACTTTATTATAAAATTTCAAGAGCAAAAACAGATCATCATAAAAAAAATCAAAAACGCGATTTGACAAAAATATAAATCAAAATCAACAGGAGTATAAAATAGAAAATAAAAAAAAGTCAAATAAAAAGTCAGAAAATTAATTTGTCGGTCCATTCGAAATTAAGAAGAACAAAATGGAGAACAAATAACTTTTACAATTATGCCAACGATATATTCTTTATTTGGGAACATTGTCTTGTAGACTTACAGCAAGAACAAAGAACAAACTATACAAATCACATTAGATATCGAGCAGAATAAAGTATTACCTTCACACCTTAATCACAAAAACACAATAGTCATTTGATACCGAAGTCTACAGATATCTGACTCATAATAACCGATGTCTCAATTTTGACTCTATTCATTCAAATACAGTTAAAAGGGTATCATTAAATCTGTATATCATAGAGCAATAACAAACTGTTCTTATATCAATAAATTTAATGAAGAACAAACATTTTAAAAAAATTCAAATAAGTCATCAATAAAGAGTTAGATAATATTTAACACAAAATATTGATTAACATTCAACACTAACAATATAATACTGCCAAAAAATTCCATTTTACGCCGCCAATAGAGAAATTAACAAACCTTCGATGGTTACAAAAAGAAAACATCTATCTCCAGAAATTTCTTGATAGCAAAGGTATAATCCTGATATTCTAATCTGTTCTCCAGTGATTACAAATACGACATTTGTACATATTGAGTAGTTCAGTTCAGTTCATAAAGCTGGGGAAATATATTGTGCGAAATTCCTCACTAGGTAACGGAGGTAGAAAACTAACTTAATCGTGCTCACAAGCAACTTATTCACCTTCAGGATGCAATTGATCCAACAACAAATGAGCTTCGGAGAGCACAACGGATCTTCTGGGTGTCCCGAGACATGAGAAATCTTAATCTGAAGCTCACTAATAGTATTACTCGAAGATGAATCGTTAAATAATTGCAACTTAGACTTAAGATCTACCAAGTTATTCTTCACAGCAGCCAAATCGTTACGTGCCAAAAATGGATAAGGAGGATCGCATGCCGCATTTGATTAACAGTACCTGTAGCGATACCTCTCCTCACAAGTTCATAAGTCAACTCATCATGATTCAACCTCATAACATGGACCTTACACATTGCCATGATGTCGCAGTTTTTAATCAACTTAACCACCTATCAACAACATGCAAGTAGTTCACTCCTTACAACCTATAGCTGCACTAGTCAAGTGGAATCATTATAGGCGCCAGGTACAATTATAAATAGACTCCTGACTGTTGTAAATATTTTCATACCATATCAGCACGTAGAAAGTATGTCTAGAAGACAACCCAGCGTTTTGCAGAATAGCTTAAACGTATATCAGGATAGATAAAGAGAAAAACAAAAATATTTTTCTGGATATTTGTTAGCAAACAATGCGCAGTCTTATGCTCATCTAATTATGGTTCATAAATAAAACCGAAACGTAACGTAATTTAGTAGCATATGTGTTTTGAATGACTGAATCCCATGAAAATACACAAAAATGCAATACTTATAAGCCCTTTTAAAATATTAAATCGGTATTTCAGCTCAAAACGATGTCATAAGTAAAAAGTTTGGAATAATCATATGAAATAAACAGTAATTTTATAAATTAAATATCAGTTGTTGAAACCCAATAATAAACAGCATGACATCCGAAAGGTTTCTATCATAAACTCTAGCATGATTCACAACAGAAGCAAAAATCACAAATAATTACACAAATGCAATCATGTTGTCGTTGAACATTAAGACCAAAAATATTCATCAAATTCAAGTATTTTAAAATAATACATCAATGCCAAACTAAACTAAACTGTATGCAAGGCCGTAGCCAGCGGGGTATGGAATTTTGGGTATCTAGATTCAATTTTAACTAATTAACAATCTTTTTCACAAGAATAAATTTTACATTTATACAGTTTTATGAATCCTGGAAATACATGACCAAAAACAGAAATTTTGTAGTCCTAATCAGCCTACCACCAATGAAAAAAATTATCCAATCCACCCCGAAAAAAATTTCTAGGTACGACCTTGGCTGTATATTACACTGAACTCATCTGTAGTTCATAAATTGTAATAGAAATTTTTGAAATTATAGATCCAAAAGACAATTTAATGAGTTTTTTAATTTTGAAAATATAATTTGTTGAAAATGAGTTTGTATTACATGCGTGCTACTTCCGCATTCGTGGCACTGGCAACTATTCCGATTGAAAATGCTTAATCAGATGAACTAAACAACAACAAACAATCCAAACGCTTTTACCATAGACAGCATAGCACCACCTGAAACAATTGGATTCGGAATCAACCTAGGCCTCGATGAAACTATTGTAACCCCTCACCATAAAACTGTAGGCTACAAATGTGGATCCTGTACTACTACCACAAAAAACATAGGTTGGAGTCGTATGGAGATAACGTTGGTATCTGACATCTATAAAGCTATAGCCGAAGGTTGTACATGCTAAAGACAATAACTAAATGTTACAACCTGTTCACTGATACACATGGTGCTGCAATAAATCTTCAAAATTGAGAATCGTTTTCAAGTACCTTCCATCCAATCAAGCAATCGGATGGCTCAACTGGCCAATTTAAAACATGGATTGCACCTCACAACACCTAACATCGTGACTAACCGTTTTTATTATCTCCAAATTTAAGCCGCAATCAACTAATTTCTAAACCCTTCTTTGAATGACCCTCGCGCTGTCAAACAAATCCGTCTTTTAGATATCACTGAACATCACATAGAAACACGATACCACAACAGATTTAATATTAAAACAACATACAACTTAATTATTTATAATTTAGTGGAACCTGTGAATAAAAGGGACATAATTTCTGAGGATTTAGCGACTGTATCCTCGATATTTAAAGATATTACTCAAGAATATATTAAAGTTTTCAAAACTGTAAGAGTTAATAAACCCATTAAGAATGGAGCTCGTTCACTAATAGTTGTATTGGCTAATTCTTTCGATGTCATTAATATTTTGAAAACCAAGTTTAAAGTTACTTAAGCTAAAATTATATTTATATCAGCCAATCTGACTCCACGGCAACTACACACACTCAACATAGTGAAAAGTGCGCTGAGGAAACGACAACAACAAGGTGAACAAGATTTATTTATAAGATATGTAAAAGGTATACCGGAAATTTCCATAAAAGTTAATTCGTCTCAAAAAAACTTACCACATGCCATTTCACAGGTTCACTATCTTTATCAATTTATTACCAAATTGTCGGTGGGTTACGAACTAAATTAAAAGCTCTAGAAATAGCTGTAGCTCAATGTGATTATCAAATAGTAATCTTTACAGAAACTTGGTTAACTTGTATAATGATGCTGAATTAGGATTGTCTGGGTATGTTGTGTTTAGAAGTGTTCTGTTCTTACTGGTGAAACTAGAGTTGGGGGTGTCTTAATTGCATGTAATAGTGACTTAAATGTGCAAAAGGTAATAACTCCCGATTGTGAAGTTGACCAAATCTTTTATAATGTTAAAGATCAAAAATAAGTGCATTATTTTGGGTGGAGTTTATATACCTCCTGCTTCCAACGTAAGTACATACATGTCTCATTGCAGTTCAGTTGAAAACATTATGGAATAATTTGGAAACTTACTACTATGTGGTGATTACAATATACCAAATGCTTCACGGATAACCTTGGTTTAGTTGTAGAATGCCCGGATGACTCTTCTGCAGTGTATTTATCTAATTCGTTCGGTTACTTCAATATGTTACAAATTAATAATACACCTAATAGTCGCAATGTTTTCCTAGATTTAACATTTACAAATTTAAATAATGTCGATGTAACTATTACACTTGATCCATTGTTTGATAATAGTATACATCATTCGGCCATTGTTTTAAAATTACCTGGTTGTAAAAAATATGATCAACTAATTTATGAGGAATTTTATTTGGATCATAGAAATGCAAATTATATAGGATTAAATGATTACTTTGCTAGCATTAACTAGGAGGTATTTTTGTTAAACCTAGACGATCACACTGCAGCGGTATATTATGATATTATATGTACTGGTTTTGACTTATTCATCCCAGTCAAGAAATTTAAAACCACTTCATTTCAAGTTTGGTTTAATGGAAAATTAAAGCGGTTAACTTATTTAAATCAGAAGATGCATCGGAAATATAAATTGTCTGGAAGGAGAGATGGTTACTTAAGATTTTCTCATTTTAAGCATGAATGCAAACAACTTTCCGCTCAGTGTTATACAAACTAGTTAAATAGTATTGCATTTTTGGAAATTTATAAAATAATAAAAGAAAATTTCATAGTCTGCCTTTTAGTATGTTCTATGGCCATAACTCAGGTGATAATAATCAGAATGTAGTTAATTTATTTGGTACATTTTTCCCTACTACATATACAAGTTCAAATTCTAAAATTAGTTAGGCTGCCAGCATTTGTGCTTAACCACATTTACCCTTGTGAAACTTATTCATTACTTATTTAATCTATCGTTAAGCTCTGGGATTTTTACAGAATTTTTGGAAAAGTAGTTATTTAGTACCTATATTCAAGTCTGGCAATAAAAATAATATTAAAATTACCGAGCTGTCTGTAACCAATCAGCCTGTAAGATTTAAAAACTTGAAGCCTTCTTGACTAATCTTACGAGTTAGTTAATTAACTAATCTTAGAGTTGTTTTTTTGTAGGCTCACTGAAGTACTTAGCGTTCTGGTGCCTCCTTAAGTACCTTGTCCGTTATCTGTTCGACTTTTCGCTAAACTGGCGTTACCTGAGGATGTGCTTTCTTGCTAGCTCCATACAATGTCTATTAAGTTTGATGCCTTCCATAAAATGCTTGCTCTTTAAAAAACACATCAGATTATTTCATATTGTTCGTTTCATTATCCCTTTCGTGACCGGGCTAAATACAGACCTGCCTATTTCAATTTGAACTCTTCACGCATGCCTGAGTGGAAGGAGAGTTCCGTTTGAAAGCTTGGTGTTCTGGTGCCTCCTTAAGTACCTTGTCCGTTGTCTGTTTAACTTTTCGCTAAACCGGCGATATCCAGGACAATAATTTTTTGTTAGCACAGTACAAGGTCAGTTGAGTTTGATGCCATCCATAAAATACTTTTCTTCTTAAAAATCTTAATTTATATCCTCTAATTCGTAATTTATCTGAAGCCGCTCCTGTGCTGTAGAGATTTCCACAAGTTTGGTTCATTTGAGTAGGGAGATTTTCTGATTCGAAGACAGCAAACTCGGGAAGCCAGTACCCTTTCGTCTCGAAAAGTGTGAAGCCGTACCTCGCTGTGTGCGATTTCTGTAGGCTACTAAGATGCGTTCCTTTAAGTTAGTTGTTCGATTTTTCCGAGTCAGGAAATAATGGCTGATTGGTGGTATTGTTTGGAGAAGACTACCATTATAAAGAGGCGTTGATAGTTGAGATGTCTTTGGATTAGATTAGCCCTTCGTTGTGAAGGTAAGCGGAGCAATTTTAGCGAAATAAATTCGTCAAGTGCAATTTCTATTTTCGGGTCCTAGGGAGGATTTTCCCTAAGGTTTTTCTATGGAGGGTTTATCCTTCGGTATATTTAAGTCTTGTCTTACGGTGAATTTTGAGTTACCGTGGCTTTAACTTCTGGTGGATTTTCCCACGTTTTGAATCATGTTTTATGGTGGATTTGTTTTACGGATTTGTTTTACGGATTTGTTCTACGTTTGGAGCCATGGGATTTTGAAGGTATTATTTGGTATGGAACCAATTTAACCGTTTAGATGGAATTCAACTGATGTCCAGTCGGTGATGAATTAGTTGGAGATATTTGGCTTTTAGTTTCCAGGATCAAGAACACAGTACAAATAATCATGTCAATATCATAAAAGATAGTAAATTTCAGAAACGTTTAATAAGCTAAGGTTTTAATTTGTCGATAAATTATACCATTATCCTTTTTAATCAAATCATTTTGATTAGGTGATTATTGTACATTTTTTGTAGATTTTAGGTAGAATTTTTTTTTGTAAACATCTAAATTTTCACTGTGATTTTTAAGTCAGATTTGTAAATATTCCATAATGTTAATTGCAGATTTTATTCTTTAGTTACATTTATTAGAATGTCCTAATTTATTGTGAAACAAACTTCTTATCTCGATTTCTTGTACTATATATTTTCTTTTTGATTTTTTATTAAACTCTCTGTATTTACATTTTGCATATTTTTTATATCCCTAACCTATGGAATAATTTTTTTATGTGGAATTGTAAAGATTTAGTTAATTATCAGCATCATGGTTTTTGCAATGGAACACAAGACTCAGGTTGACGCCATCTACACAAACTTCCCTAAAGCCTTTGATAGAGTTAACCATGATCTGCTTATTGCTAAAATACAAAGTTATGGATTTGGGTGTAAAGTGCTTGAATGGGTAAGTAGCTCTCTTATCGGTAGGTCACAGTAAGTGAATTATGGAAATTGTCTATCTCAGTGCGTATCTGTAACATCAGGAATTCCTCAGGGGTCTCATATTGGACCTCTATTGTTTATCATGTTTGTAAATGACTTATCTTTAATTATTATAAATACAAAATTTCTTATGTTTGCCGACGATCTTAAAAATCTTTCGAATAATTAACAACTTAACTGATGCCACTCTGTTACAAAATGATCTCATATTCTTAGCCAGTTGGTGTGATGTAAATATGCTTTCCTTAAATGTAAAAAAAGTTTTAAAATTACGTTCCTTAGGAATAGACATCTTAAATTATTCTTATTATATAAACAATATACTACTACAAGAACAAGGTGAATCAAAGATTTACTTTGACTCAAAATTGTCTGACTCAAAATTAACTTTCAACATCATATTACCAATATTAAAACTAAATCCTTAAAAATATTAGGATTTGTTCTTAGAAATAGCACTCAGTTTTGTGTACAAACCTTGAAGTTGTTATATTTTCGCTTAATTCGATCTATTTTGGAATATGGGTCACTTATTTGGTCTCCTTCATATAATACTGATGTAGACAACATTGAGAGAGTAAAAAAACAAATTTTTAAAAGTATGCGCATATAAAATAGTGTTAGAGCAAGACATTGTAATAAGTTGAGAGACGGAAGGTGTCTTGTTGCTGGCTGTCTCTCTCTATTGACTATCTATTAGAAAAATGACATCTCAGTATCTGTGTGTCAGTTAACTGTAACTGTGTGACTCAGGAATAACAAAGTTCCTTTTTCATAATTAAGCATATATTTCCTTAATAATTTCTTCATATTTCAACTGGTTATGGGCCCTGATCACAAACTAGCATCGGCAAATAAATATATCCTTAAAGAAGTAAAACTTGTAGTGCAGAAGGTTGTAAAAATGCCGTCCAGGTTTTGAGGTTAAGCCGGGAAGAGATTACTTATTTTCGAATATTTCGATATTCGAGTAAGGCAGGCAGGCATGCAGGAAGGAAATTTAAAATGAATTCCAATCAGAGCGGTCAAGCCATCATGAAACTGGAAGGTTCCAGAAATTGGAATATATGGAAATTTCAAACAACCGTATTGTTATGAGGGCAAGGTCTTTATGAAATAGTGGATGGTACAAGTGTAAAACCCGAAAATGAAGCATAACGTATTCGTTGGGATATCCAAGATGCCAAAGCTCAAACACTGATAGCTATGAGAATGTCAGAAGAAGAAGCATTCACATTGTACAGCAACGTTTCTTTCAATTCAAGTTCGATGAAGGAACAGAAATGTCAGTGTTTCTATTAAAAATACAGGAGATGTAAAATAAATTAAAACAGTTGGGAGAAAACATGTCCGATAAGTTTGTTATAATGAAAATTCTGATGTCTTCACAAGAGGATTATAAACATTTTGTCTCAGCTTGAGAATCTGATCCAGACGACAAGCAAACTTATAATAATCTAACTGCTAGATTATTAATAGAGGAAGAAAGAATCAAAGAAAAAGGCGGGTCATCGAAATCATTTACTGCATTTATAGCCAGAAGAACTAACAAGAAAACTGTAAAATGTTTCAAGTGTAATAAATTCGGACATTATCAAAGTGAATGCAGATATAACTCCGGCAATTTTCGTCACAATAAAGGCAATCATCCAAATTTAAAGTGTAATTTTTGTAATAAACCAGGACATTTATAAGGTCTGTCCCATTTTAAAACAGACAAAGAAAGTAATGCCTTTATAGTCAACAGTACAATTGGTGAACAGTTTCAGAAAATTCAATGGTTAGTGGATTCCCGTGCAAGCGCTGTGATTACGAACTATTCACTTCATATTCAGCCGTGAAAGATAAATCGGTAATTGTAGGTAACGGAACTAAGATTAGTGATATTGGTTGCGGTCAGATGACGCGGCAAGCTTGGAACGGTTTCGAATGGATTGACCGTAACGTACTTCATGTTCCAGAGTTAAAAAAAAATTTGTTTTCTGTAAAATGTGAAACAAGCAAAGGTTATGTTATTGTCACCGATGAAAATTTTTGCAAGTTTTATAAACAAAATAAGGTAATGGCTGTGGCCGAGCGACACGGAAGCATGTATTACTTGAATTTGCGTTATTTAAAAACATATTCAGCGAACGTTGCTGATGTGTATTCAGGTTTGCATGAATGGCACGAGAAGTTGGCACATCAAAACATGGTATATGTAAAAAACAATCTTTAAGGTTGGGTTTCGGTTCTTGGGGCCAGGGCGAAAAACGTACTTCTATTTAAGATAAAATTATGAAATTCGGGCAGTGCAACATGCACCACCTAAACTAACAACACCCTTAATTTGGTTGACCCACCCCCACTCCAGAGGGTGGTCTGAGGGGTAACTACCCCCAAAAATAAAGATAATTTTTTTAACAGTTGCTATCGAACTCTACGCATTTTACTACGTCTGACATTCAACTTTTATAATTTTCCTGTTATTATTAATTTTTCCGATTTATCGAAAACATTTCGACAATTAAATACTGCTGCTTATGTTATTAATAGAACTGTTAAAATCTCGGTTGTAGGAAAATATCCATATGCATTGTGGTCAAATAAAAGCTACAATATCAATAACTTTCAAACTTTTGGAAGTGCTATTTATATACACATACAAAAAGAAAAAAGACATGTGTAAAAGGGGGATAATTTTGGGGTATGTAGAAACAACAAAAAGTTACAGAATATATTTTCCACAAGAAAATAAAGTCGAGGTCAAAAGAGATATTGTTTTTGTGAAAAACAATACAGTGAAACCAATAGTGTTATGTGAGACAAGTAACCAAAACGAGAAAATCTTTGAAGTTCCAACTACAGCTGAAGTCAATGTTCAAGTACAATATCCAAGTGCTACAGGTATGTTAAGATTGGGGACTTAACATACCTGTACCACAAATCAACAATGAACAAATTGATTCTGATTATGACCTTAAGTATACACATAGCGAGTCTGAGGGTAGTCTTTATGAACCCAGCGATGGTGATGAGTGTAGTGAAGTTGAAAAACGTGTAGTGGACCCTGAAAACAAACGTATTAGGAAGCAAACTGTCTTCTATAATTGTAGTAATGTAATAGTAGATAATTATGAACCAAAAACATATAATGAAGCTATGAAAAGCCCTGATTCATGTAAATGGCAAAAAGCTATACAAAGGGAACTGAAAACTCTTAAAAATAATAACACATGGAGTATTTGTGATTCACCAGGTAACAATAAAATAATTAGTAGTAAATGGGTATTTAAAATCAAACAAAACAATGATAATATTCAATATAAGGCTAGATTGGTAGCTAGAGGGTTTGAACAAAATGATATACTAAATTTTAATGATATTTATGCACCTGTTGCCAAATTAACTACTTTTAGATTATTTTTGGCTATAGCAACTAAATTAAATTTACCTGTTTATCAAATGGATGTCACAGGGGCTTTCTTGTATAGGGATATTGAGGAAAATTGATATATAAGCTTGCCAGATGGTGCTTATGATAATGATAAAAACGTTGTAAAGCTGAATAAATCATTGTATGGCATAAGGAAATCTCCAAAATGTTGGAATGATAAGTTTAACTCAATTATGATCAGGAGGGTTTTAAAAGATCTAAATGTGACTCATGTCTATATTCAAAATGTGATCTTACAGAACAAATGTATGTTCTCATATATGTTAATGACTTGTTGATTTTTGGTACTAATGAACAGCAAATATTAACCTTGAAGTCAAAGCTAAACAAGGATTTGAAATGAAAGAGTTAGGTCTAATTTCAGATTTCTTGGGAATAAATGTAAAGCAAAATTTAAAGACAAATGTTGCAGAATTGTGTCAAAAGAATTATCTTGAAAATGTTTACAAAGATTCAATATATATGAACGCATACCTATTTGTACTCCCACGGACCACAATTTTAATAGTAAATAAATGAGAGTGACAGATTATTGGGTGATTGATGTATGCAGCATCCGGTACAAGACCATACATAAGTGTTGCTGTGTCAATATTAAGTAGATATCAAGAATGTGATTACTTTTATGTTTTTTTGGGCAATAACACCACAATAGAAATAAAACGACGTATATTGCAGGAATACCAAACGTTTCAAAGTCTATTCTGACTTCGTTGTCAATGGCTTTATATTTATTGATGTATGACATTTAAAATTGAGATTAGAAAATTTGTTGTTTTTAGATATACAGGTAGCACAAAAAATTCTAAAGATCATGAATTATAGTTAACCAGCTTTCAAATTAGAAGAATTTGAAAGAGTTGTCTTTAGAAAGAATTTTTGATTTTTCAAATTGTCGTTTCTTTATGTAATTCTTGTGTTCATTTATTCGTACGTTTAATGGTCTCGATGTTTCTCCAATATAAAATTTATTGCATTCGCAAGGAATCTTATATATGCAGTTTTTTGAGTTTTGGGTCATGTTTTTGGGTTTGTTTTCGATATTAAAGATTTCACTGTATTTCTTGTTTGGAATGCTGTTTTAACATTAAATCTGTTGCCCACTCTTTTCAATCCTTCTGACAGATCCTGTATAGATGGTATAGTTGTAACTGTAATGTTGTTGTCTTGAGTAGTAGTAGTGTTAAGAGAAGTTCTTGGTTGAGTCGGAAGGTTTGTTTTCTGTTCAAGTCTGTTTAACTCTTTGTTGATAAATTTTGTGGGGTAAATAACAAAGAGCCAACTATCAAATTTATGCTAGAAATTGAAGAAAATAACAAACTATCTTTCCTAGACATATTAGTAACAAAAACAGGATCTTCATTCGAAACAGAAGTTTATAGAAAACCAACTCATATAAATAGATACCTAAATTTCAATTCAAATCATCCGAATACAGTAAAGAAAGGTGTCATTGTCATTATATGATAGAGCAAAGAACAACTATTCTGATGATAATAAATTCAACAAAAAAAATAATTATAAAGAATGTTCTCACTGGAAACAATTACCCCACAAAATTTATCAACAAAGAGTTAAACAGACTTGAACAGAAAACAAACCTTCCGACTCAACCAAGAACTTCTCTTATCACTACTACTACTCAAGAAAACAACATTACAGTTACAACTATACCATATATACAGGGTCTGTCAGAAAGATTGAAAAGAGTGGGCAACAGATTTAATGTTAAAACAGCATTCCAAACAAGAAATACACTGAAATATTTAATATCGAAAACAAAACCAACAAACAAGACCCAGAACTCAGAAAACTGCATATATAAGATACCTTGCGAATGAAATAAATTTTATATTGGAGAAACATCGAGACCATTAAACGTACGAATAAATGAACACAAGAATTACATAAAGAAACGACAATTTGAAAAATGAAAAAATTTGTTCTTGTGACCTAGGCCATAAAATACAATTTGACAATTCAACTATACTTCACAAAGAACAACATAACACAAAACGAAAAATAAAAGAGTCGGCCTTAATTCTTTTGAATGAAGACTATTGTATCGCTTCTACTTCTGTAGAATTTAATCGTATCTGGTTACCGACAATTAAGGAAGAAATTATTAATGGTAACCTCCTTTTGAACAACCCAATATCGGGATAGTTCATAAGGTTTTTCCTAGGTTTTCCCTTATGACGTTAATGGGATCACTGAAGCAATAGAATTCTTTGATCGCATTTTTGGCGAATGCGCTATCTTACAACAAAATCGTACCTAGGAACGCCACTTATAAATTCTAAAGACAACTCTTTCAAATTCTTCTAATTTGAAAGCTGGTTAACTATAATTCATGATCTTTAGAATTTTTTGTGCTACCTGTATATCTAAAAACAACAAATTTTCTAATGTCAATTTTAAATGTCATAAATCAAATTTTCATTTTCAATTTACATCAATAAATATAAAGCCATTGACAACGAAGTCAGAATAGACTTTGAAACGTTTGGTATTCCTGCAATATACGTCGTTTTATTTCTATTGTGGTGTTATTGCCCAAAAAAAAACATAAAAGTAATCAAGAATATGCCACAAACAACGTTTAGAAGACAATCAAGAATGTGCTAGTAACATGTTACTAATGTCTTTAAAAAGAGTCCTGCGATACACCAAACACACATTGGATTACAAATTAATTAATAAATTTGACGATAGTACGTTACTGGGATTGTGTGATGCTGACATGGAGGTGATCTAAGGGATAGGAAATCTACCACTGGATATTGCATTATGTATTCACATTGTCTAATATCTTGGTATACTAAAAATCAAGGTACAGTTAGTATTTCGTCAGCAGAGTCTGAATATGTACGAATGAGTATGGCAGGTAGTGAAGCTTGTTAGCTAATAAATTTACTATGTGACTTTAATGTGAGCATTGTGATAATCAGGCTGCTATAATGATTGCTAACACTAATAGTGTTACAAGATTGAAACATATAGATATTAAATAATATACGGGAATTGATTGAAAATAAAAATATATGTGTTAAATATGTAACAACAAAGAACCAAGTTGCTGATATGTTCAATAAATCTCTAAATAATCACTTATTGTTAATATTTGTGAAATTATGTGGTATTAGTAAATAAATTACAGTAATATCATTAGTTTTGGTTCAATGGTTCTTCATTTTCTTTTATGTTTAAAGTTTGTCAAAGGGTGGTGGCAGCATTCCCCTTTTTTCTCAGGTTCTCTATAATATTTTTTTCATTACACCTATAAACTCAAACGAATTGAGGGCCCAAAGTGTTACACTGGTAAAGCAAGGGCCAAACTGTTACACTGGTTGGCAGCGGTGTTGGATCTGGTTCTATTTTAGGAAGTTAGGTAGTGAGGTTAGGGACTTTAGAGAGGAAAAACAAACACAGGGTTGGCACTAATTGTTGAACAATAACAGGGTAGAAAAGTCTAGCAAGAAAGAAGCGATATTAAAGGTTGAATATTTAATGTGGAAATATAAATTATGCACTATCGGTTTCCTGATTCTATTTATGGTTGTTTATGATTTGTGAGTTTAATTATATGATATATAAAGTTGCTTTTGATGGCGTTTTTGTTTATTGATTTTGAGTGTGCCCATTTGATATAATGAGATATTGATTTATTATATTATTTTTTTGGATTGCATTTGGTTTACCATTCAGAGGAAGTGATTTATTTGATATAATTGAAATAATTTTTTTAGTTTTCTTGCTATTAGTTTACCCTTGATTGGAAATGTTTTATTTGATGTATTGAAAGTCATTTATTATTTTTCATTGTTTTTATTTAAACATTGATTACTGCATTTTATTGAAATATTATATGGACTAGGGAAAATTTCACAATATATAGAGACCGCGAAATTCTATAGAATTTGTTACAATAGAGGCAATTAATATATTGCATATTGCTGGTAGATAGAACTTGGGTACAGAGGTGTTGAAGAAATGCCTCCGCTTTCGATGAATATGGAGGGTAATTTGCGAAGGTTCAGACGAACTGGGAACCCCCCTTGGCGTAGTCAATTTTAAGATAATGACATCGCCGTGCGAAAAATGGTTGAAAATATTTCTCGCAGCTTTAATGTATTGGCTAGCTGGAAAAACTAAAGCAAAATTAATACTTGCCCGGATGAGGGTGTAAAAGTCCTGATACCCCTCCCCTGAAAATCTATATCACATTGACTGATTTTTTCTACCCCTGGACAAGTCGTTGAATACCAGAAGGGTTTATCTTACTTAGAAAGTTCTGTTCTATAAAATTATGATCCATTTTTTTTCCAAATGTGTAATTAAAATTTTTTTGTTGTATTACGGAGATAATTTTGTTCTCCAACCGTAAGATTTTCCTATATGACATAATGACGTTAACCATAAACCAATTTTAATTTCGAGGTTAGAGTCCGAAAATCATAGATAACTCAAGTGAAACGCTAAGTAACGTAATGTAATCGCCGCAGAAATAAAAAGATATTATGGTATCCTATGCATTGTCGCCTAAATGCAATGCTAAGTCTGATAAAATTGTGAAATATTTTTTAAATGTAATGAGATAAGAGTTCAGAATACTTAAACTATTTTGAGAGAGAGTGAAGTAAATAAAAACAGTTGTTATTAAAATAGATAGTTTTCGATTGAGTTAGAAATAAAATTAATTAATTGAATACCGTATATGAAAAAAATAGTGTAAACTATATAAATTAAAGGTAAACGCACGGAGTATAGTTTGCTGAAGGAATGTACGCTGTCAATAGTTTTGTCTAGTGTCAAGAATACGCCCTCAGCGTAATAGCTTGTCATGATTAGGAAGGAGTGCGAATAATTATTATAAATGATTTTTGTACTACCAGGTATGATCATAAGGAGTATGACATTTAGAAGTGCTAATGTTTTTGACTAGGAAAAGGATTTATCACAGGGTCTGTACTGTAGATTTACAAGTAAATCAAAGATAGTTTGGAAGGGTCTTTCATGTGTAGCAAACCGAAAGGTTTGTAGTCAGCTCTTGCTAGCAGTAATTGACTAAGTAGAGAAATGTGATTTTGTTTTGTTTTGGAAGATGGACACATGCTCGCCAGTAGTACTGAGCCGAGAAACTTTTTTTTAATAGATTTTTTCTTTGATTTTTTATTCATGAAATATATCGGGAGTCGGTGATGGACTCACGGACCCAATATTCTTCAGATATTGGATGAATAGTACTCACAAATGTTTGCTATGAGCCAGGGCAATCAGTTGGAAGAATTTAAGTGGGATTTAATTTTGGTGTATTATAAACCTGTTTTGATTATTTTATTTGTGATATGGAATACATTTAACATATCATGTTTTGACATTATAAGATGTTGATAAATATGCTGATTTGAGATTGGGATATTTATATATTGTTATTGTTTGGGATAATAATTTTGAGTTTGGATGTTCTGATACACTGAATATTGAGAGATGTATTTATATAAATGGGTGTAATTTTATGCCATTAAATTTTTGAGCTTATGGTGGGGAGTTATTTATATAAATAAATTTATTTACATTTGATGATTTTTGATAATATTATTGGGAACATGTGCTTGGAAAATGTTTCATAATATGGTTAGATTTGATTTTTATTTAGATTTTGTACTTTTGGTAGAATATTGAGATTTTTTTGGATTGTTTTTGAAAATAATTTTAGGTGTATTTTTTTTTGCTTTTGGTTATTGGGATTAATTGTCTTATTGTAATGTGATGAAATTTAAAGACTGGAAAATTTTGTTGTGTATGGCTTCAAGAAAAGAAGTTATCAGTTTCCATGGTCATGACCTGTGGAGATGCAGAGATCCTGATGCAGATCTCCTACTAGCGCTTAGCTAAAATACTACGATGCCTGTCATGTATAGGGTAAGGTCAAAAAGTTCGTAAACCACAGTTGGTAGTACGGTTAAGGTAAGCGTAGTGCCTATGAACAGAATCACGTCAGTGCGTCCAAGGACAATCGTGCTTTTCGGAATGCAAAGTAAAGCGTTATAAGGTCGCGAAAGGACTTAATGGTTCGACTTCAAGTTCGAAAAAAAAAACGGGACGATAAAATGTCGCGCATGTCATAGCGTCAGAATCCAGTCAATCGTCGAAAATGGACATCGTAATTTTGGACAGAAGATGAAGTGTTAGAACCAGAAGTGGCTAGAGAAAAATCAGTACTTTTCAGTGAAACGTGTGCAAGTTAACACCAATCAACGTTATCTAGGAGAAAAAAGTGTTTTATTTAATTTTGGTAAATAAGACCACAGGCTGTAGAAAAAAAAATCGTCCAGATGTAACATTGGTGTGAATACACAAAGTTTAAAAGTGTATCTATAGAGCGAGTCGAAATGGATTCAGAGAATCCAGATAAAAAATTAATGGTTTGGATACTAGAGTAGGTATCCGTAGTGGAAGTCAGGACTTTTGGAAAAAGTCCAGGAGAATTTTGTTTAGTGTGGCTACCGAGTCCAGGTAGAGCCACACAGGTTCCAATGATGGAGCAGTGGAGAGTTGTTATAAAAGATGGCAGAAGCCATAAAGAATGTATGGTTCCCGGACATAGGAAGTGTCCTAGGAATCGGTTTGCCTGAGAAAAGGCAGTTGCGTTGATGAACGCAGACGATATAGCTATATAGAGATAAAGATGATAAAACATTGGTGCGAGAAGAGCCAATAACCGGACGAAAGACAGCCAGATTTATCAGGGAATAAATTCCAGAAAATATATCTAGCCAAGGGAGAATCAGATAACGAATTATAAGTTCCAGATATCAGAGATGCCATAATGATCCAAAATAGTATGAGTTCCAGAGTCAAACGAAGTTCACAGTTCAACCCGGACAGCCATTTAACCAGCCCAAATAAATAGAGTACCATAGAGCACAGCAGCCAATTTAAAATTCGCCAGGCGAGCAAGGCGTTCAATAGTGCGTTTTTTTGTGCAACGGTCCGCGACACATTGGACTGATGAATAGGACTTTGCCGTAAACGTAAAGAACCAAACATTCGAACATTTCTAGAAAGTATAGACTTTTTTCTGTGTTTTACTAAACTCTTAAAATCAGTGCGAATTTGGACATAAATAATTTCTCTAGAACATTATCTTTATGCGTTAAAACAATTTTTCGCATGTTACCGACTGCACGAATTTAGACCTTTCATTTTTCAGAAAAATTCAAGGCTACTGAGCCTTAAATTTTTCGAAGGAGGGAATGATGTAACATCCCGAGGATGTTTACAAGAATTTATAATGCAATTTTTTTTCTTTATTCTTTTATTGGATATATGTTATTTAATATTTCATTACGTAGGTAAACTAAAAACCCCACTGGCTTTTGCTTCGTATAGAAAATTCCGCTCGTATTGCAGAATATGAAACATGTCGCTAAAATTGTGAAATTTCACATAATAGATACAACTTGCATATATTGCGAAACTTAATCCATTTTCCATGTTATAATAATGTTGTTTAAACAATGAATAGTTTTTTTTGTCGATTCAGAGTAAGTAGAAAGTTGAAATGCTGTACGTGTTAGAAACCAGGTCGACACAAACTGTTTTGAAACATTTTAACCAAAAACCAAAGATGGCCGATTATACGTAGTTAGAGAAAAATCGCTGATTTTGCGGTTCTACTTCAAAGTTTGTTCTAGAATTTTAAATTCCGAAGAAAGACAAGTGCGTAGAACACGTCGGTTAATGGTGGAAGATTCAGTTAATAGGACAATGAACAAACTCACGGGGTAGGGGCTTTTGTTGTTAACATTTTCGCGAAGATGGTACCCAGATGGGAGGGGCCAACCTTCGCGAGGAAAAGGTTCAGAGAATTTCCATAGAAGTTCGAGGCCGGACTCAAGAAAAGGAGTCGTACATGGCGCGATGGATTTGGGGGACATAAAAAGGGTGGAAACTAGAATCCTAGGAAAGGAACGTTTCACCTGTCCAAATAGGGCGCTAGGAAGTAAATTAAAGTGTTATTATGCGAGAATATTTTGATTAATGTTTAGCTAGCTAGAGATTTAGTGAGGTATAATTTCTTTTGATTCACAGGTTAACCTTTTGGGATTAAAAGATAATTCGCATCCGGTGAGTACCTTTACACTTTCCTAACCGAGAAGTTTTAGTGCCAAAAACCTGTGAGTTTGTCCGTAGAGTTGTAGGTTCAGTTTCTGAACCCAGGGTAGAGGTTTCTTAGACCAGCAAACGGCTGGGAAGAGACCTCGTGATAAGGACGAAGTAGCGTCGGAGTACGCAAAGCTAGATCGTAAACTAATAAAGATTTCATCTGACTCCCTTAGTCGGCAAAAGGAACGAGAGGCCAAAAATTTTGTTTTCTTGTCTTGTGATATCTTGTTTAAATTTGGTTTTGTTTTAGTTTGTCTTTTTATATATACTATATATTCCTGGGGATATACTCATATATTCGTTGGATAAACTGGCTCACCAACGTTTGCTGATATAAGGGAAGATCTTTTGTAGTAGGCTCCGCTAGGGCTTAGCTAGGGTGGAATTGCACCTTTCCATTCTCAGAAGTAGTGGATATAATTTGTACGTTTTTTTGGGTTGATTAAAAACCATAATTTAGCGAGTTACATTTGTCTTTGCGTATTGTTTAACCACCAGCATTTGAGGATAGTTTTTTTAGTTGTTTTTTTTTGTTACATATTGGGTTGTATTATTGTTTCTAATTTTCTCCGTTTAATTTTATTTTCAATATGTGAGTCAGTAGAGGAGCAAAGCGGTTTCCGGGGCGGAAGTGGGCATAAAGGTAACCAGTCATCGAGTTCTCGGCGGAAGCTGCTGCCGAGCTGTTGGTAGTTGTTGTTTGGATAAGAAGAAGAAGACATTGGGGGTGGTCGTAGGGGTGCGCGAAAGACATTTGGGTGTGTCGCAGAGGTGCGCGCCATCTGTTGTTAATAAATGAAAGCCATTGTATTGTGGGGTTGCGTGTGTTGCATAGGTGCGCGCCATCTGTTGTCAATAATTGAAAGTCATTGTATTGTGGGTTGCAGGGTGCACGCCATCTGTTGTTGGTTGTGGTGGTTAGAGAGAAAAAAGCTTGGCCGGGTATCGAACGCGGCTTGCCTGATTACAAAGTCAGATACCCATCGAGCTGCGCTAATGCGGTTAATCGAGAAATGTTTATTTGAAAAGGTATAGTACATGCCCGTTGCGCGGGCGCGTGTTTTTGGGCGTTGTTCGGTTGGATATTTGGGGGCTGGATGGGGGGATATGGTATTTTGTTGTCTGTAAAAAAATGTAAAGTCTTTTGCTAACGCCGGCATGCGCGAGAACGTCCGGTGTCTATTGAGTAGTTGTCTGAGTTTCATAAATTTGGTTGTAGTGTTAAGGGAGAAAAATGCGAAAACGTTAATTTACATTGAATAAAATTTATAGTTTGTGAAATTTCCATCCGCCCGCCTATGAACAAGGGTCATTAGCATCGGTATCTCATCAAGGTCAGTAAAAATACATGTGTAATTGTTGAGATAATTATTATTATTTAATTAAAGACTGGTACCAGCGCATCCACCATAATATACGCGACACCTCCACATTTGGTCACCTATGAACAGGGGTCATTGGCATTGGTATCCCATCAAGGTCAGCCGGCTGGATTCACGATTTTTGCTAGTAATGGCTTGTAAACGGTTGACGTCACGGTTGGAATCGCCCAGGGCGGGTTATTTATTGCATGTGTATGTATGAATAATGTGTGTATTGTTTGGTAATGTATGTGTAATTAAAAATACACGTGTAATTGTTGAGATAATTATTATTTAGTTAAAGACTTTTACCAGCGCATCCGGATGGAATCACGAATAGCTTGTAAACGGTTGACGTCACTGTTGGAATCGCGTTTCGCGATTTTTACGAGTACAGACTTGTTTTGGCAAAGATCAAGGTGCTGGGTATGGGGTCAAGAGACTGCGATCATAGTTAAGGTTATTTATTGCATGTGTATGTATGAATAATGTGTGTATGTTTGGTAATGTATGTGTATTTAAAAATACACGTGTAATTGTTGAGATAATTATTATTATTTAATTAAAGACTGGTACCAGCGCATCCACCATAATATACTCAACACCTCCACATTTGGTCACCTATGAACAAGGGTCATTGGCATTGGTATCCCATCAAGGTCAGCCGGCTGGATTCACGATTTTTGCAAGTAATGGCTTGTAAACGGTTGACGTCACGGTTGGAATCGCCAAGGGCGGGTTATTTATTGCATGTGTATGTATGAATAATGTGTGTATTGTTTGGTAATGTATGTGTAATTAAAAATACAAGTGTAATTGTTGAGATAATTATTATTTAGTTAAAGACTTGTACCAGCGCATCCGCCATAATATACGCGACACCTCCAGATTTGGTCGCCTATGAACAGGGGTCATTAGCATTGGTATCCCATCAAGGTCAGCCGGCTAGATTTACGATTTTTGCAAGTAATGGCTTGTAAACGGTTGACGTCACTGTTGGAATCGCGTTTCGCGATTTTTACGAGTACAGACTTGTTTTTGCAAATATCAAGGTGCTGGGTATAGGGTCAAGAGACTGCGATCATAGACAAGGTTATTTATTGAATGTGTATGTATGAATAATGTGTGTATTATTTGGTAATGTATGTGTAATTAAAAATACACGTGTAATTGTTGAGATAATTATTATTATTTAGTTAAAGACTTGTACCAGCACATCCGCCATAATATACGCGACACCTCCACATTTGGTCGCCTATGAACAGGGGTCATTAGCATTGGTATCCCATCAAGGTCAGCCGGCTGGATTTACGATTTTTGCAAGTAATGGCTTGTCAACGGTAGACGTCACTGTTGTAATCGCGTTTCGCGATTTTTACGAGTACAGACTTGTTTTTGCAAAGATCAAGGTGCTTGGGGTCAAGAGACTGCGATCATTTGGAGGTCAATTAGTCGGATTCCGACCAGCCATTTGATTTTTTGCAATTTCAGGTGGATTGTTGAAATTAGAGGGAACAAATAAACGAAAGTATCAGAAAGATTATGTTTTATAAAAACTATAAAAAATTTTGTACAATTTTTTTAAATCTATTCGAGCTACTAGTGATGGCTGTGAACGAAGAGGGGCCGCGATTAAGGTTATGTTAGTGACGGCTGTCAACGAAGGGGGCCCGCGATTTAGATTATGTTAGAAGAGTGACGGTAGCCTGGAGGCCGCGACTTAGGTTATGTTAGATGTTCGCGGGGTTTGCTTGACAAGTTACACAGGGGAGTGATGGTTGCGGTGTCATCTTGAAGCGTTGATGTGTTGCGTGTGTCGCAGGGGTGCGCGCCATCTGTTGATTTTTGTGGAGGTTAGAAAAAAAAGCTGTGGTAGGGGTTTGAGTCCTGGACTCTCGCATGGGAGTGATCGTTCCAAGCATCTAAGCTATATGGTTATTAATATAACAGTTTCTTCGGGAGAATAGGTATCTGAGTGTTGAAGGTAAATTTTTAATAGGTTGAAATTTAATCAATAGAGTATGCTATTAGGTTGTATGCTTGACATGTGTAGTGATGTTGTGTGACTGTAAACATGCGCAGTAATGTTATGTGACTGTTAGACATGTGCAGTGATGTTATGTAACGGTTAGACATGCGCAGTGATGTTGTGTGACTGTTGGACATGTGCAGTGATGTTGTGTGAGTGATAGACTTGCAAGAGGTTAAATTGTATATGAAAACGTATACAAATAAGCTATCGTCCCATAAATGAACAGAAATTTTGGCGGGAAGCTTAAAAATATGTACGAAAACGGTATTTAAATGTAGGTTATCAGAGTGGTAGATTAACAGATTCAACTATCGAAAATAATAGTTGATATCTTATAGAAGGAATGGAAGGAACAGTCTAGTAGAAATGGGATAGTGGGAAACGAGATTACAGGCTACGAGATTGCTGGAACAGGATAGAGGAAACAGTAGGTATATGCTTGAAGTTGGTTGGCAGAGCGCAGCAAACGAAAATGGATGGAACGATATAGCGGAGCGGGATGTTTGAAGTTGGTTGACTGAACCCTGGAAACGGGAATGGTATGAATGACCTAGTGGGATCGGGAACAAAATAGCTGGAACAGGATAGTGGAAAGGAGCGCGCGGGATGGTTGGACAAGAGACGAAACGACTGGAACCGTAGAATCGCTGTTTAAAATTGTTGGAGTCACTACAAATGCTAGAAACGGCCCATAGAAACGACTAGAACCATAGAAACGGCTGCTGGAAATGGTTGAAGCCACTACAAAAGCTAGAAACGACCCAGAGAAACGACTGGGACAGTAGAAATGGTTGGTAGAATGGTCGGAGCTACTACAAAAACTAGAAACGTCCTGTAAAAACAACTGGAACAGTAGAAACGGCTGGTAGAATGGTTGGAGCCACTACAAAAGCTAGAAATGTCTCGCAGAAACGACTAGAAACTTAGAAATCCCTGGTAGAAAGGGTTGGAGTCACTACAAAAGCAAGAAATGTCCCGTAGAAACGACTGGAAACTTAGAAATCGCTGCTGAAAATGGTTGGAACCTCTACAAATGCTACAAACGGTCCGTGGAAACAACTGGAACTGATTGGTAGAATGGTTGGTGCCGCTACAAAAACTATAAACGTCCCATGAAAACAACTGGGGCAGTATAAACAGCTGGTAGAATGGTTGGAGCCACTACAAAAGTTCCGTAGAAACGACTGGGACAGTAGAAACGGCTGGTAGAAATGGTTGGAGACGCTACAAAAGCTAGAAACTTCCCGTAGAAACGACTGGGACAGTAGAAATGGCTGGTAGAAATGGTTGAAGCCCCTATAAAAGCTAAAAACGTCCCGTACAAGTCATACAAATGTTGGAAATGGTAGGTTAATTGGAAACGGGCAACAAATGCTAGAAACGGTAGGAAAGTTGAAGCAGGAACATTAGAAAGGCCTTAATGAGAATGCTGAGAACGACGTAATAGAATGTAGGAAATGAGAGGGTGGTTGGATCAGGAATGTTGGAAAAGACATAAAGTTGGATTGTTAGAACATGCGCTGTAGAGTTGTGATGGGAATGTGAGAAACAGGATGGTAGGAACACAAATTATAGAAACGTGAATGCAGGATGTTTGAATAGAAATATTTGACACAAACAGACTGAAGGATAGTCAGCAGCAACTGTTACTAGATTGTTAGAAGGGTAAAAAGTTTGAATGTTGAGAAAATTGTCGGGAATGGCGGGATTTCTATTGAGTGATTAGAAGATTGTATCAACAGAGTTACTAGTCAACCACAACTAAAAAGTGTTATTCAATTAATAGTTTTGTCACAGAATTTGTCACTGGAAAAGGTTACTAGACACAGACGCAACTGTCGTGAACTACAGTCACATCAGTGTTATCAAAATGATATAGGGCTCAAAGTGATAAAGAGCGTCCTAGGATAGATGGCTAGAACAAAGATTACAAATTCGGAATGTGTGAAGTCTAGTAGTTAGGTTCAGGGAGGTTGTAAATTTTACTTGAATCGTATTAAAACATAATACCTTTTAACTGACGATGATATATCATAATATGTTGCTTGTTTGAAAATAATTCAAATTACAAGACATTGTTTTACTACCATAAACATGTAAGTGCTTGAAATTTACTTCTAATTAGAACGCTTGCTAAAACGAACCTTGTTATCCAGATCCGGCAATAGCTCTCTTGATTAGTAGCATAAATATGTAAGTACTAGAAATTTACTTCTGACTAGAACGCTAGTGCGAACATTGTTATCTCTCCATAAAACTTGTCTGTGTTTTCAGAGATTTCGAGAAATATGGCAATGTTGCTCCATCACTTTAATCATATGACTAAAATGACGCATTTTCCGGGATCTATAGAAATAGGGAAATCTGGCAATGATGGCCCCTCTTAGCGGGCCCCCCATCCCTTTTTCTGTGACGACACACGATACATCCTTTAGTTATGTTAACGAAGACATAAGTTTCAGTTCGTTTGCAACAATTGATTAGATGTAAATGAAGCAACAAGACGTCCAACTACCTATCGAAAATTTCGACTTTGTTGAAGAATCGTTGTCATCAGCAAGTCGCACAGACAATTGTTACCAAATTCGCTACGAGCAGAAATCTGCGGACCTTGTGGTTGCGGAAAGTTTCAAATTCAGAATAGTTGAAGCCTAGTAGTTAGGTTCTGGCAGGCCGAAAATTTTACTTGAAACGCATTATTTCTAAACATAAAGTCATAGAAATTAACACTGATATATTATAATATTTTGTTTGAAAATGAATTCTTTAAATAATATTGATTGTTGTACTATTTTTTATCGATTTAAGTGCTTCAACAGCGTCTTAATATTATAATATTATTAGTATTCGCTTTTATAATCAACCAAAGCAGATAAATGGAACTTGTCTGTGTGTTTTCAGAGATTTAGAGAAATATGGCAAAGTTGCTCCATCACTTTAATCATATGATAAAATGACGCATTTCCGAGATCTAGGGAAATATGGAAATCTGGCAATCATGGCCCCTCTTAGAGGGCTTTCCGGTCATGACATCACAACTAATTTCCAGAAGTACGTTGCAGCAATCAACCTCAAAACAGATATAACAAAACTATCGTCTCATCAAAAGTTTCTCTGAAAAAAATGTAACTCAACAAACGAGGTAATTTGACATTTGGCACATATGAAACGTAGGAACAATTTGCTTGATTTATGAATTACTAATAAATTAAAAGTATTCTTGACTGCTAATTTGATTTAAATAATAAACATAAAAAAGGTCACTTTACAAAATTATTATAGAACAAAGATGAAGCTCATACTTACAGCCCTGCCAGACCCCTAGAAGGCTTTCATGCAGGATTATGGGATGCTTGCTTTCGACATGTTGAAAGACAAAGCAACGAACCACCACACGCAACCGAAACTGAGAATTTGTCACTGGAGAACGCTACTAGACCCAGTCACAACCAAAGCAACTCCGGTAGCAGAAAAAGTATAAGTTCAAATCATCATTCCACATGCTTATAACCCTGCTTTGATATACACAATCAAGATAAAACAGCTAAAGCATTCAAAAGTTTGTAAATGGAGCCACAACAAAATTCGTAGCATCAAATTAATATGTTTTCAGATAATTATACGTGTATTAAATAATCTATTGCAAGACTTAATGGTTGAGATTATTTCATTATTTATCATAGCTGAATATTTAGTTCAAAAGGCAGCAGAAAATTATTTAAAAGAAATGTTGTAAAATACTGAGTAGAAATTCTTGTTAAATTGAAATTAATCATTCAAATATTCTAAAAATATACGATGTTTGTGCTTTATTGGATATCTGCATCACTATCAATTATTGCGGTTTTTTAACCTTGAGTGAAGATATTAGCGAAGGTTATAATTTGTCAAAACATAAGTATCCATTAGGAATAAATTTATTCGTATCTTAGAGTATCAATCAATCATTTGAAATACTGTAAGGGTGTTTGATGTAACAATATTGTTCTTCCAATAACACTTTGCTTTGAATTAAAATACTGTTGGTGGAAAGAGTTGTCAATCTAAACTGTGAAATAAAAGTATTATGGTTTAAATATTTTTTGTTTTGAATCATGTAGATTTAGAATTGAACATGGAGGGTCATTCACATTCAAGTGTCGTTTCACCTTGATGGAGTTAAGCTTCATTCAACAGGCCAAAAAATCTTGGTCAAGAATGAGTGGACTTCATTGTGCAACAAACAAAAGCCCTTAAACCATGTGTTGGCATGTCATCCTTCAATATCAATGTGAAGAACACGAATTTGTTTGTAAGATGTACGAGTGTTAGATAATAGAAAACACATTCCTATGCACGAGTGTATACATAATGAATAACATTTAAGAAAACGTAACCAACCTATTAAACTACACACATACAAATTTAAAACTAGCAACTCACAGGGTTATAATTGTGAACATACTAGAAGCAATATAAGACAAAAGAAAGCTGTAACCAGGCCTCGTGTTATCCAATTATAATTATCGGTCAGCATCGATCTCCATCACAACAAATAACGGAAACATAATTCATAAGTTTATAGGCATATTGTATGAAATTGAAAAGTTTACTCCAGGCATATATATATATATATATATATATATATATATATATATATTGAATCAAAAATGTGCTATTGAACAGCATTGTCATGAGTATCAATTTCTGTGACGTCATCACTGTCATTGCCTAGTTTATCAGCAGGTCACCTGCCATTAGTATATATAACTCATATGTCTGCTTTTGGATTATATCATTGGAAGCATTTGCCACTTAAGATCAGAGCCATAATTTTCTGAGATCTAAGGAAATATGGTCATCTTTTTTTTTCTGCAGCGTCATTAGTCGGTCATTTCCTCTATATAACAAGAAACATAACCTGTTAAAGGAATATGTTTTCTCACTCTGTCTCACTAAAAAACATGAAAGAAGAGATCGGTTATCAAATTACGCTTAAGTATCTATCAAAATGATTCCTCTCTCATTGGTTTTTTCAAACAGACCACGAGACCTCAACATGTCAATCATTAGGGATGGAATGCGTACTAGGACTCTAACACACCCTAACCTATAATAAGAAACTTTATTCATATAAGGCATACAATATATGGAAAATGTCACATACTCTCTTTAATGAACTGTCTCAAAATGATTGAAGACAATGAGAAATACATAAGGCTAAATCATTCTGCACTGATTATAAAAGCTTTCGATTCAGCTTGGTGAAAAGATTTCCACTGCGCGAACGCCACTCTTTAAAACAATTCAAGTGAGATTGTTCTATTTCCATTTAAATAATAAAAAAATTAGACAGTTGAGTACTAGTTACCGAGAATATGTCTATAGCATTTTGAATGCAGTAAGATCATTATTCACAATTTAACTAGTTTGTTGATACCAAACACAAACGTAAATAATTCGCTGGGGTCTGTAATAATTATGAAAAACCTTTTAAATAAGGAATCTGTCAAGGCGTTCTGAACGTTGTTTCTAATAGAATACAGTCTCAGGTAGTGAAACGCTTGAGGAACGAATTAGTTCATCGTGTAGCTCCCAAGTCCATCAACCGCGAAAAGCAGAGATGTATGGTTCTGTTAGTTCTTAGTAATAAGTAACCAACGAGGAACATTAGTAGCTTATCACGTCATAGTAAAAGGGGAGGGAGGTCTTTCAAACAGGGCAGTTACATGGTATCAACTGAGGTTAGATTAGGATCGATTAAACGACTTAAGGTTAGGTTAGGTAGGTTAGGATCGGCCGAACCTAACCAGATATCCAATAAAGCACAATCATCGTATATTTTTAGAATATTTGAATGATTAATTTCAATTTAACAAGAATTTCTACTCAGTATTTTACAACATTTCTTTTAAATAATTTTCTTTTTCGGTGGTGTGTTGTTGTCTGTGTGCAATATTGAATGGCTGCCTTTTGAACTAAATATTCAGCTATGATAAATAATGAAATAATCTCAACCATTAAGTCTTGCAATAGATTATTTAATACACGTATAATTATCTGAAAACATATTAATTTGATGCTGCGAATTTTGTTGTGGCTCCATTTACAAACTTTTGAATGCTTTGGCTGTTTATCTTGATTGTGTATATCAAAGCAGGGTTATAAGCATGTGGAATGATGATTTGAACTTATCTTTTTTCTGCTACCGGAGTTGCTTTGGTTGTGATTGGGTCTAGTAGCGTTCTCCAGTGACAAATTCTCAGTTTCGGCTGCGTGTGGTGGTTCGTTGCTTTGTCTTTCAACATGTCGAAAGCAAACATCACATAATCCTGCATGAAAGCCTTCTAGGGGTCTGGCAGGTCTGTAAGTATGAGCTTCATCTTTGTTCTATAATAACTTTGTCAAGTGACCTTTTTTATGTTTATTATTTAAATCAAATTAGCAGTCAAGAATATTTTTAATTTATTAGTAATTCATAAATCAAGCAAATTGTTCCTACGTTTCATATGTGCCAAATGTCAAATTACCTTGTTTGTTGAGTTAAATTTTTTTCAGAGAAACTTTTGATGAGACGATAGTTTTGTTATATCCGTTTTGAGGTTGTTTGCTACAACGTACTTCTGGAAATTAGTTGTGATGTCATGACCGGAAAGCCCTCTAAGAGGGGCCATGATTGCTAGATTTCCATATTTCCCTAGATCTCGGAAATGCGTCATTTTATCATATGATTAAAGTGATGGAGCAACATTGCCATATTTCTCTAAATCTCTGAAAACACACAGACAAGTTCCTTTTATCTGCTTTGGTTCATTATAAAAGCGAATACTAATAATATTATAATATTAAGATGCTGTTGAAGCACTTAAATCGATAAAAAATAGTACAACAATCAATATTATTTTAAGAATTCATTTTCAAACAAAATATTATAATATATCAGTGTTAATTTCTATGACGTTTATGTTTAGAAATAATGCGTTTCAAGTAAAATTTACGGCCTGTCAGAACCTAACTACTAGGCTTCAACCATTCCGAATTTGAAACTTTCCGCAACCACTAGGTCCGCAGAATTCTGCTCGTAGGGAATTTGGTAACAATTGTTTGTGCGACTTGCTGATGACAACGATTCTTCAACAAAGTCGAAATTTTCGATAGGTAGTTGGACGTCTTGTTGCTTCATTTACATCTAATCAATTGTTGCAAACGAACTGAAACTTATGTCTTCTTTAACATAAGTAAAGGATGTATCGTGTGTCGTCACAGAAAAACGGATGGGGGGCCCGCTAAGAGGGGCCATCATTGCCAGATTTCCCTATTTCTATAGATCCCGGAAAATGCGTCATTTTAGTCATATGATTAAAGTGATGGAGCAACATTGCCATATTTCTCGAAATCTCTGAAAACACAGACAAGTTTTATGGAGAGATAACAATGTTCGCACTAGCGTTCTAGTCAGAAGTAAATTTCTAGTACTTACATATTTATGCTACTAATCAAGAGAGCTATTGCAGGATGTGGATAACAAGGTTCGTTTTAGCAAGCGTTTTAATTAGAAGTAAATTTCAAGTACTTACATGTTTATGGTAGTAAAACAATGTCTTGTAATTTGAATTATTTTCAAACAAGCAACATATTATGATATATCAGCGTCAGTTAAAAGGTATTATGTTTTAATACGATTCAAGTAAAATTTACAACCTCCCTGAACCTAACTACTAGACTTCACACATTCCGAATTTGTAATCTTTGTTCTAGCCATCTATCCTAGGACGCTCTTTATCACTTTGAGCCCTATATCATTTTGATAACACTGATTTGACTGTAGTTCACGACAGTTGCGTCTATGTCTAGTAACCTTTTCCAGTGACAAATTCTGTGACAAAACTATTAATTGAATAACACTTTTTAGTTGTGGTTGACTAGTAACTCTGTTGATGCAATCTTCTAATCACTCAATAGAAATCCCGCCATTCCCAACAATTTTCTCAACATTCAAACTTTTTATCCTTCTAACAATCTAGTAACAGTTGCTGCTGACTACCTTTCAGTCTGTTTGTTTCAAATATTTCTATTCAAACATCCTGCATTCACGTTTCTAGAATTCGTATTCCTACCATCCTGTTTCTCACATTCCCATCACAATTCTACAGCGCATGTTCTAACAATCCAACTTTATGTCTTTTCCAACATTCCTGATCCAACCACCCTCTCATTTCCTACTTTCTATTACGTCGTTCTCAGCATTCTCATTAAGACCTTTCTAACGTTCCTGCTTCAACTTCCCTACCGTTTCTAGCATTTGTTGCCCGTTTCCAACTAACCTACTATTTCCAACATTTGTATGACTTGTACGGGACGTTTTTAGCTTTTGTAGGGGCTTCAACCAATTCTACCAGCCATTTCTACTGACCCAGTCGTTTCTACGGGAAGTTTCTAGCTTTTGTAGCGTCTCCAACCATTTCTACCAGCCGTTTCTACTGTCCCAGTCGTTTCTACGGAACTTTTGTAGTGGCTCCAACCATTCTACCAGCTGTTTATACTGCCCCAGTTGTTTTCATGGGACGTTTATAGTTTTTGTAGCGGCACCAACCATTCTACCAACCATTTCTAAGTTTCTAGTCGTTTCTACGGGACATTTTAGCTTTTGTAGTGGCTCCAACCATTCTACCAGCCGTTTCTACTGTTCCAGTTGTTTTTACAGGACGTTTCTAGTTTTTGTAGTGGCTCCGACCATTCTACCAACCATTTCTACTGTCCCAGTCGTTTCTATGGGTCGTTTCTAGCTTTTGTAGTAGCTTCAACCATTTCCAGCAGCCGTTTCTATGGTTCTAATCGTTTCTATGGGATGTTTCTAGCATTTGTAGTGACTCCAACCATTTCAAACAGCGATTCTACGGTTCCAGTAGTATTTACGAGCCGTGTCTAGCTTTTGTAGTGGCTCCAACCCATTTGTTTCGTCTCTTGTCCAACCATCCCGCGCGCTCCTTTTCACTATCCTGTTCCAGCTATTTTGATCCCGATCCCACTAGGTCATTCATACCATTCCCGTTTCCAGCGTTCAGTCAACCAACTTCAAGCATATACCTACTGTTTCCTCTATCCTGTTCCAGCAATCTCGTTGCCTGTAATCTCGTTTCCCACTATTCCATTTCTACTATACTGTTCCTTCAATTCCCTCTATAAGATATCAACTATTATTTTCGATAGTTGAATCTGTTAATCTACCACTCTGATAACCTACATTTAAATACCGGTTTCGTACATATTTTTAAGCTTCCCGCCAAAATTTCTGTTCATTTATGGGACGATAGCTTATTTGTATACGTTTTCATATACAATTTAACCTTTTGCAAGTCTATCACTCACACAACATCACTGGACATGTCCAACAGTCACACAACATCACTGCGCATGTCTAACCGTTACATAACATCACTGCACATGTCTAACAGTCACATAACATCACTGCAGATGTTTACAGTCACACAACATCACTACACATGTCAAGCATACAACCTAATAACATACTCTATTGATTAAATTTCAACCTATTAAAAATTTACCTTCAACACTCAGATACCTATTCTTCCGAAGAAACTGTTATATTAATAAACATATAGCTTAGATGCTCGGAACGATCACTCCTATGCGAGAGTCCCGGGCTCAAAACCCTACAACAGCTTTTTTTTCTAACTACCACAAACATCAACAGATGGCGCGCACCCCTGCGACACACGCAACACATCAACGCTGCAAGATGACACCGCAACCAACACTCCCCTGTGTAACCTGTCAAGCAAACCCCGCGAACCTCTAACATAACCTAAGTCGCGGCCCCCAGGGTACCGTTACTCTTCTAACATAATCTAAATCGCGGCCCCCCTTCGTTGACAGCCATCACTAGTAGCTCGAATAGATTTAAAAAAATTGTACAATTTTTTTATAATTTTAATAAAACATAATCTTTCTAATACTTCTGTTTATTTGTTCCCTCTAATTTCAACAATCCACCTGAAATTGCAAAAAATTAAATGGCTGGTCGGAATTCGACTAATTGACCTTCAAAATGATCGCATTCCCTTGACCCCATACCCAGCACCTTGATCTTTGCAAAAACAAGTCTGTACTCGTAAAAATCGCGAAACGCGATTCCAACAGTGACGTCAACCGTTTACAAGCCATTACTTGCAAAAATCGTAAATCCAGCCGGCTGACCCTGATTGGATACCAATGCTAATGACCCCTGTTCATAGGCGACCAAATTTGGAGGTGTCGCGTATATTATGGCGGATGCGCTGGTACAAGTCTTTAACTAAATAATAATTATTATCTCAACAATTACACTTGTATTTTTAATTACACATACATTACCAAACAATACACACATTATTCATACATACACATGCAATAAATAACTTTGTCTATGATCGCAGTCTCTTGACCCCATACCCAGCACCTTGATATTTGCAAAAACAAGTCTGTACTCGTAAAAATCGCGAAACGCAATTCCAACAGTGACGTCAACCGTTTACAAGCCATTACTTGCAAAAATCGTAAATCCAGCCGGCTGACCTTGATGGGATACCAATGCTAATGACCCCTGTTCATAGGCGACCAAATGTGGAGGTGTCGCGTATATTATGGCGGATGCGCTGGTACATGTCTTTAATTAAATAATAATTATCTCAACAATTACACTTGTATTTTTAATTACAGATACATTACCAAACAATACACACATTATTCATACATACACATGCAATAAATAACCCGCCCTGGGCGACTCCAACCGTGACGTCAACCGTTTACAAGCCATTACTTGCAAAAATCGTGAATCCAGCCGGCTGACCTTGACGGGATACCAATGCCAATGACCCCTGTTCATAGGTGACCAATGTGGACGTATATTATGGTGGATGCGCTGGTACCAGTATTTAAATAATAATAATTATCTCAACAATTACATGATACATTACCAAACAATACACACATTATTCATACATACACATGCAATAAATAATCTTAACTATGATCGCAGTCTCTTGACCCCATACCCAGCACCTTGATCTTTGCAAAAACAAGTCTTTACTCCTAAAAATCGCGAAACGCGATTCCAACAGTGACGTCAACCGTTTACAAGCCATTACTTGCAAAAATCGTGAATCCAACCGGATGCGCTGGTAACAGTCTTTAACTAAATAATAATTATCTCAACAATTACACATGTATTTTTACTGACCTTGATGGGATACCGATGCTAATGACCCTTGTTCATAGGCGGGCGGATGGAAATTTCATAAAGTATTAAATTTTATTCAATGAAAATTAACGTTTTCGCATTTTTCTCCCTTAACACTACAACCAAATTTATGAAACTCAGACAACTACTCAATAGACACCGGACGTTCTCGAGCATGCCGGCGTTAGCAAAAGATTTTACATTTTTTTACAGACAACAAAATACCATATCACCCCATCCAGCCCCCAAAAATCCAACCGAACAACGCCCAAAAACACGCGCCCGCGCAACGGGCATGTACTATACCTTTTCAAATAAACATTTCTCGATTAACCGCATTAGCGCAGCTCGATGGGTACCTGACTTTGTAATCAGGCAAGCCGCGTTCGATACCCGTCCAAGCTTTTTTTCTCTCTAACCACCACAACCAACAACAGATGGCGTGCACCCTGCAACCCACAATACAATGACTTTCAATTATTGACAACAGATGGCGTGCACCTCTGCAACACACGCAACCCACAATACAATGGCTTTCATTTATTAACAACAGATGGAGCGCACCTCTGCGACACACCCAAATGTCTTTCGCGCACCCCTACGACCACCCCCAATCTCTTCTTCTTCCCAATGTCTTCTTCTTCTTATTCAAACAACAACTACCAACAGCTCGGCAGCAGCTTTCGGCGAGAACTCGATGACTGGTTACCTTTATGCCCACTTACGCCTCAGAAACCGCTTTGCTCCTCTACTTGAGTCATTGTTTTTTTTTGGTTGTTTACTCTTAACTCCTTCCCATACATTCACCAGCATTTGCGAAGCCTGGGGACTTACCCTATTAGAGGAGGCTAGGTGACGGAAACGAGAAGCTACCAAGGACTGAGAGTCAAGGCCGATAAGGGGCAGTAAAGTGCCTTTTATATTATTTATTTTCAGCTGACATTTACAGAGAAGGGTTCCCGGAGTCTTTCTCTCCAACACAAATTTTCTTCAGGTGGTGGCAGCATTCCCCTGTTCTCTCAGGTTCTATATAATATTTTATTCACTACACCCATAAACTCAAACGAATTGAGGGTCCAAAGTGTTACACTGGTAAAGCAAGGGCCAAACAACATCGAAGCTAACCCGGATATCATTTTCTAAAATTCTATAACGCCTAACATATCTAGAAAGGAAGAAGAGTTCTTTACTTACGAGTATGCTTGTTCGGCTAGAGGTTGAAGGGTTTTGGCTACGTACCGGGCTAATCCTTGAGTCGAGGATTGTACCGAACTGACAATTGGCCTAAGAGGAATGTCCGGCTAATGAATCTTCGGTAGTCTGTAAATGTTAGGAATTTTAAAACCTTTTTCACGAGGAATGATGGTCGTTTTGATGTCAAGATGTGTTGTGTTGATGATTTCCTTGGTCTTTTTCTGTAAGTAGGTAGTCGGATTATTGTTAATTATTTCGTAGTCTGGAGTATGGAGTAGAGATTTGATCTTGTGAATATAGTCCTTAGTGTTGAGAAGAACAGGCGCGTTACCTTTGTCGGCAGGAACAATAGTTATGTCACCGTTGTCACGTAGTTGTTTTAATGCATGTCTTTCGTTGGAAGTTAGGTTTGATTTTGGTGGCTTTGATGTGCGGAGTACACTAGCAATGTGTTGACGAGCATATTCAGCCTCAATATCTGCTAGTTCAACCAAAGCTACCTCAACTTGAGAAATTATTCTTTCAGTTGTGATAGTTGGTAGAGTCTAAGGAGAAGTCAGAAAAGTTGTGGACAGTCGTCTGAGTGTGTGAGGTGACAGCAGGTTTTTGTTTTGTAATAAGTCATGTTAGTTTATGTTTTTGAGTCACTGTTTTCTTTTGAGCCAAGTGTGCCGCTTTATCGCTCGAAATGCGATCAAAATTGTCCCACAGAATTGGATGAGGGTTGAAAGTATGTAATGACGATTAACAATGATTCAAATTTCGGTTGGTTTGATCAAGTTGATATATGATTGAATGGATGGAAATTTGTAATAGGGAGAAACTTGCTTTGTTAAGAATACTGGAAATTGAACGTGAAAAGGTGTGATGTTTAGTTTGGAAGTGTTTGGAATGACGTTGTGGAATCTGCAAGATTTAAGGAAAGCAAGATCACAAAGAAGAAGAGATTTTCGAATGCGAAGTTTGCTGTATGTTTTAGTCAGTTGAAAGAAATCCTCCCCGTAGAGGCGAATGAAATGTTCTGAGAGGCTTCCGCTGTCATTACTATGAACAAGGCTAGGTTCCGGGTGAGAAGCGCGTCTGAATTTATTACATACTCGACGTTTCGACTCCTACTTTGGAGCCATTATCAAGAGACAAAAGTGAAAAAAGAGTTTCAGAGTCTAGATCGACTCGGGGCCTCACTGACAAACTAGCACGAATCCTACACAGACATGAAATAAAGACAGTCTTCAACACCAGTCAAACTATAGTCAACTAAACCGGGAACCCTAAAGATAAAGTACCTAACCATGATCAAGATTGCCCACCAAGCTACATCGGTCGTACAAATAGGCACGTCAACCATCGAATATATGAATGTTCTTTGTCAGTTCGCAAAAAAAGATACGACTTCAGCTCTTGAACATCATAATATCCAAACAGGACACTCTATCAACTTTGAGGACAGTAGTACTATTGTATCTCTTAACTCCCTTAGGGCACCTACTATCTGCGAAGCAATAGAAATAGAGAAAAGACCCCTCTGTCTAAACCGACGCTTTTGACAGCTCTCGCCTTCCCACAGCATGGACCTGAGTAATTGTCAGGTTAAACACAGCAGACATGCCCACCAACACCGAACCAATCATAACACAGCCTCATCCCTTGACATCCCCTTCTAACCCAGCGCTAACTATACATAAAAGAAGCAGAGCAAACTCAAATTCATTTCAGTTACTTAGTAACTTTTGGGGAGTAGGCAGATTGAGGCTCCGAGTTCGATCTAGACTCTGAATTTTTTTTTTTAGTTTTGTATCTTGATAATGTCTCCAAAGCAGGAGTCGAAACGTCGAGTATATAATAAATTCAGACGCGTTTCTCACCCGGAACCTAACCTTGTATATATTGTTACTTCTGATGTTCTCACGAGTATGAAATGTAATTGACCTTTCTCGGGAATCTCGTGCGTTTCTCTTGTTTGTCTTAGAAAAGAGACTTTTTCCGTTTCAATGAGATCTCACTCATATTCTTCGGGATTACTGATGTTGTCACTCACTAAGCGTAGTACAAATTGATCTGCTGCTGCTTTGCGTCTCTGCTCTTATGCTATTGACCGGGGGGGGCGTGGTCTTGTTCGCTCTGGCCAATCAGAGCTCTTGCCCTTTGTCGGCTTATGGGTCATTGCCATATTGTTGTGTCTAGGAAGAGTATTCGCGTTATTTGTTCTTTTCTCTGGAGATTTTATTTTAATGCTAATATAGCGGTCTGTTAGTGCAGCTCTCCAAGTGGGTGGGAGGCGTTCGGCATCGTCCCGTTTATTAAGGTTTATTTTACGTTTTTCTTTTTCAATAGATTCCCTAACGACACTTGCTCTATAATTTTCGCTTTTTGGTAACATCTTCATCTATTTGATGTCTGGTATTTAGATGGTGTTGTGATAATGCAGACGTCGTTGTTTTTTTTTTTAACTGCGTTTCTGTGTTCTTCTCTCCGGGCACTTGCTTTTCTGTTCGTTTGGCCGACGTACACGAGGTTGCAGTCCTTGCACGGTATCTCATATACACCCTGATTTTCAAGTGAAATTTTTTTCTTGAGGTGATGGTATGATCTCTCCAATCTTTCTGTGTGCCTTGAAAACTGTTTATAAATTGTGTCTTGCTAGTACTTTTCCAATTTTGTCAGTTGTGCCTCGTACGAAGGAGAGAAATGTTTTCATCTTCTATTGTGAGTTTTGGTTTTTGTGTCAGAGCTTTCTGTGTTTTGTGGTGTTCATAGACATTTGATGTTAATGCCTCCTTTAGAATGTTCATCTCGGCCTTACTGTTTTCGCTGTCTGTTAGAGTTTGAGATCTGTGGGTTAGGGTTTTAACTACTGAGAATAACTGAACGGGGTGGTGGTGCGAGTTTGCGTTGAGGTATCTGTTTGCGTGCGTGGTTTTTCGGTATACTGTGTGTCCTATGGTTCCGACGGGTTTCTTTTTTATTAATACGTCGAGGAATGGCAGTTGGTTGTTTTGTTCTGTTTCCATAGTGAATGTAATTTTCGGGTGTGTTTTGTTTAGAGGATCCAGAAACTTGTGGAGTTATTCTCTACCATGTGGCCATATTGTAAAAGTGTCATCGACGTACCGTAACCATAGCTTAGGCTGGCATTATGTGGTCTGTAGAGCCTGCCTTTCGATCTTTTCCATAAAGAGATACAGAAAGCACTTACACAAAACCCAAAACCCACAACAGAAGATGAAAACATTTCGACAGCCTTTCTCCCCTTCGTAGGGGGCAACTGACAAAATTGGAAAAGTACTAGCAAAACACAATATAAAAACAAGTTTTCAAGGCACACAGAAATATTGGAGAGATCATACCGTCAAATAAAGAGAAAATTCCCCTTGAAGATCCACTTACATGCAAACTAAGTATAAAAATATAAAATAGAGTAAAGACTTACTATGATTTAGTCCATTAAATCTTTTGATTCATCAAATTATAAAACATGTGTTCAAATGGACAAATATACCAGGTGATATGAACTTGATGCAATAAAAACTTCATATGCTTATTATGGAAGAGACCATAGAGAGTAGAAATAAGAAATTAGATTGTAGATATAAGTTGTATTTTGCAAATAAGGTGGAAAACAGAAAGTCTGAATAAGCATGTTAGTGTTTTGTTACTACCTCATAAATATAACTGCCCCGCCAAAATTGAGAGTTTTGTCATTTAACCAGCACCTCGGATGTTAGTTTTTCTTGAAGATCAAAGTATCAATGATGTTCATATTTTGAAGTGAAGTTTGACGTCTGACAGCTTTCAGAAGAAGGTTCAAAATCGCAAATTTAGTGAATTAAAATAAAGTGATTGTGCATGCAACACACAAAACGTTGATGCAATTTAAGAAGTGTAAAGACTTCCAAAGGAAATTTTGAATTAGTGAATGGAATGGAATAATAAGTATAAATAAATGTGTAAATAATAAGTAAAATATTTAAGCAAAGGAAAAAAGAAGAAAAGTCATCGAAGAAATTGAAATGGTGTTCTAGAAAAAAGACAATAAAGCAAAATTAAATGAGGTAAATGATTTTGTATTCCTAAAATGTTATGTTGTGATGTTTAAAAGATAATTGATGTTTTTTTTTAGAAATTTAGATAAGGAATTATAGCTTAGATAAATAAGACAAAGAATTCTCGACAGTAATAAATAGAATAGAGAGACTAATAGAAATTGGAAAATTTATTTGAATTTAATAATGTTGTTTAATAAAGTATGTTAAAACTGTTTTGTTGAAAAGCGAATTTTTTTAAAGAGTTAAGTTAAGTTAAGTTAGTATATTTAAAGAAAATTATCTTGAGATTAAATAAGTAAAGTTAAAATAAAGAATCAATTAAAGTTTAGTTGTAAATAAAAAAATGAAATTAATAACTGAATAATAAAAATGTTAAAGACAATTTCAAAATAAAAAGTTTAGAAAGGTAAGATAATTAAGAGTGTCTTCGAGGAAGGAGCTGCCGGAACTAAATGTGATGTACAACAGTAAGTACAAATATTTTATAGTAGAAGTTTATTGATTTGCTGATTTAATTTGTTGCATTTAATGTTTAAAATAAGATGTTGAATTTAGTATAATTAAGAATAATATTATCTAACGTTGCAGAAGCCTGTCTGTTTCCAACAAATAGCCGGATGAACAGTTAAATAATAATAAAGCCCAATGAACCCACATACAAACAAAACTTTTTATATTTTTTCATGTATCAATATAAAAAAGGATTAAAATTAAATTAATACAGTAATCCCCCACACATACAAACAATTTATAATCACTTTCAATTATATATAAACAAGCAATATAAAATTCCATTACTACAAGTAATGTGACGCTCTAGCAACTTAAACTCAATTAGTTGAGTGTATATTTTCTTGATTTTAGGTCGTTACAAATGATGAGATTGTGTTTATTTCATATGTCTTAATGATGACATTTCAGCCATGTTTTTGACCTTTTTTAAATGTGTTCTAAAACTGTTAAAATTATTGATACATTTAAGAAATTATAGAATTATAATTTTCACTCACTTACCTACAGCATTAGTACTTGTTAAGTCACAATTTTTTCTGCTAAACATTTTTTTACTTGACTAAAACTAAAAACAAACATTGTGTGTCCTTTTAGTAAACATATACAGCGAGGACGCGTGTGTTGAAACAAATTCATTTAAAATTCAGGTGTTGTTTTTTTGGAAAACCGCTCGGAAACGTCGGTTTTTTTTTAGACTGCGGTTTTTGTGATGATAAACTCATTTATAAAGGCGGGTTAGTAATAAACTGCGATCCTCAACTTCATTTTTTCAAATGGAAACATCTGTTTTTTATTTTATTTTTGAATTATGCTTTGAATTTTAAGTATTTTTCATGCACAATGTCCTATACCGAAAATTAACCGTTATGAAAAAAATTTCATTTATTTCAAAATTGAAGAAAAAAGAAAACATCAACAAAAAATTAAATGCTCAAATTGTTGACCATTAACTTCCTGACAATACCTAAGACGGTTTTCAAATTCTCGTAAGATTTAATTTAGTGTTTTGACAGGATTCGTTGCATTTCGGCCCTAATTCTATTCTTTAAGTCCTGGACATTTTCCTGCTTATTGAAGTAGACTTTGGATTTCACGTAACCTCAAAGATAAAAATGTAATGGACTTAGATGTGGAGTCCTAGATGGCCATTCGATATTACCTCTCCTTCCGATCCATCCATTTGGGAAAATATTGTCAAGATAATCTCGCACTGTTCGCGAATAGTGCGGGGGCGCTCCATCCTATTGAATCCATACCGAATATGCCAGTATATTGGGGTTTTCACCATTCGGGTAAAGTTCTCTTAAACAGGATCATTTTGTAATAGGTCTAAATACTTTTCCGAGTTAAGTGTTCCCTCAGTATAAAAAAAGAACCCACATTTAAAGTACCCACAATTCCGGCCTATACGTTATCTTTCTTGGAAAACAGTATATGATTTTCCATAATCCAATGAGGGTCTTCTGATGCCCAATATCGGAAACTTTACCTGTTTACTGAACCATTTAAACAAAATGTTGCCTCGTCGGAAAAGTGCGGGTTGGCATTGCTGAACTGAATAACTTTGTATTTTAGAACAGAAGATTTATTTCTTTACTGTTCTGCGACTATTTGTCTAGTGGATTTGTGAGTAATTTCTTGTAAATCGAGAAAAACATTTAATTTTTTATCTTCTGGCCAAATTCTAGAACATTTTTTTCTATTTTACTAACTAACTAATCGTGTAATAAGCCTCTTCGGGCAGTTCATATTAAGCAATTCGTAAACTTCAGCTTGCGTGCGAGTGCTGTCGCCATATCCTACCATCGTCAAAATTTCTATTCGCTGCTTTTCAGTTAAACGCGCCATAGTTTGAAACTTTGCAACTACACTTGACAACTACCTATTTGAAGTAAAAGTATAGTATAGTTTCTATGGAATTAAACAAGTGTTAAAAACTCCAGCATTAAAAAAGGGGTTTCCATTCGTGCGACTAAAATACCGCCAACAATCATAAAAACCAGACGCAAATAAATAGGTTCAAACCAACAAACACCTTACTTTCACCGTTGTTTTCTTAACTTTAGAAAGAAATGTAATTTTTTTAATAACTGTTAATTTTCGGTAAATAAAAAACAAATGTTTCCATTTGAAAAAAATGAAGTTGTTGGTCACAATTTATTTGTGGCCCACCATGTATAAATGAGTCTATCATCACAAAAACCGCAGTCCAAAGAAACCAACATACCCGAGCGTTTTTTCAAAAAAAAAAACATCTGAATTTTAAAAGAATTTGTTCCAACCCACGTGTCCACACTGATTATAGTGCAATATAGTCCATGGGTTCAATTTAACATTACAAAACTAATATTCACTTTCACTTTTCTAGAACTTTATTTACATCAAACTATACAGAACAGCTGATTCACAATAACAATACGAAATACGCTCGACGTCATTTCTAACTAACTGTTGCGAGGATGGGTCCTCCTTTTAAAATCAGTGTCAATTTTACAGTTGTCGAGTTATGATCGAGATAAGTTTTTCTACCGTCCAAACATTCTAGCTTTTTTTATATCCCAGCGATCGTTATCGTATTGAAATGAAACAGGGTCGGCTTTGTTAATTTCGTAACACTGCCCCCACTTTAATTATGATCGTCCCGATCAGAAACATCCTTTCCATGGTAGGGAGCAAGTCGATCTAAATGGACCACCTTCAACTTAGTCTTGGAGTTTCAACGGATCCCGTAAACGACGTCATTAAGCCTCTTGACCACCTCGTATTGACCATCCCAGGCGGGTGTAAGCTTTGGGGATTTACCCTTGCTCCGTTGGGGGTTGTACAGCCAGACTTTGTCCCTCTCCTGGAACCCGACTGAATTGGCCTTGAGGTCGTATCGCGTCTTCATCCGGTCACTGGTGGCCAACATCTGCGTTCGGGCTAATTCATGTATTGCCAGTATGTTATGTCGGAGCTGGTCGGCATAATCGTCAATGTCTTGGGGAGGTTCTTTGGGGGAGCCAAATGCCAAATCGCAGGGTAATCGTAGCTCCTTTCCGAATAGGACCCTGGCTGGGGTCAGGCCTGTACTATTATGTATGGCAGAGCGATATGCCAACAGGAATATGCTCATCCCAGTCACGCTGGTTATTGCTGACGACCTTGGATAGGTGTTGTTCCAAGGTCCTGTTGAATCGTTCCACTATTCCGTCTGACTGTGGGTGTAATGGCGTTGTTCTCGTTTTTCTGATCCCCAACATCGTGCAGACCTTCTGGAATAAATTCGATTCGAAGTGGTCTTGGTCTGAATGTAGTTCCATCGGGACGCCAAACCTGCTGAATAGTTGTTCTACTAGCACCGTAGCTACCGTGGTTGCCTCTTGGTTGGGTATCGCATATGCCTCAGGCCATTTGCTGAAGTAATCCATTGCGACCAGAATGTATTTGTTCCCTTTCTCAGACTAGGGGAAACGGACCGGTGACATCGATGGCAATTATCTCAAATGGGGCGCCCACATTGTACTGCTGCATTCTGCCCTTGGTCCGGGTCTTCGGGCCTTTACTGGCTGCACAGGTGGCACATTTGCGGTAACAAGCTCTGATGTCTTCGAAGTAATTCACCCAGTAGTACCGCTGGCGAACTTTGTCAAGGGTTTTATTCATGCCCAGGTGACTTCCGGTAGTCCCATCATGTACTTCGGTCAGGATGGCTGGTACCTTTTTCTTCGGAACTACCAGTTGGGACTTGGTTTCTCGTCCAAAACCGCTTTCCCAAACTCGCTTGAGCATTCCATTGTCTACTCTTAGAGAGTCCCATTGAGCCCATAAAGACTTCAGCACGCCGGAGTATCTAGCTACCTCGTCCCATCGTGGCCTGGGTGCCCCTCTCGTTTTGAGTGACAAGATTGGTTCGATGTCTGGATCAGCCATTTGGTCCTGGATGCACTGATCCGTTGTCCAGTCTTCATTGGCCTGCACTCGTATCTACCTGATGGAGATACCCTCTCACTGTTCCGTCTTCAGACAATGTCCGCATTCTGCTCTACAGGGTCTTCTGGATAGGGCATCGGCATTATTGTGCAAACGGCCGGCACGGTGTTCTACCTTGAAATCGTATTGCTGTAATTTCTCCATCCACCTGGTCAGTTGTCCTTCCGATGTCTTCATGTCCAGCAGCCATTAGAGTGCAGCATGATCTGTTCGGATTAAGAAATGACGACCATAGAGGTATTTGTGGAAATGGTCTACAGCCCTTATTATTGCAAGAAGTTCTTTTCTGGTAACGCAATAATTTCTTTCCGGTTTCGTGAATCCACGGCTGTAGTTCTCGATCACCCTCTCTTCACCATCCTGCACCTGGAATAGGACGGCCTCCAAACCCGTCTTGCTGGCGTCGGTGCCTAAAATGAACTTGCCGGACTGTGTAGGAAAGGCTAGGATTGGACTGGAACATAGTGCTGCCTTCAGTCGTCTGAATGATGTTTCGCAATCCTGATTCCAACGGAAGATCTCCTTCTCAGTGGTCTGCCGATGTAGAGGCACGGCAATGGTGGCAAATCCCTGTAGTAGGAACAGAGGCCCAAGAAGCTTAGAAGCTCATGCTTGTCTCTTGGACTGGCCAATCACGGATGGCTTCTATCTTGTCTTCGTTGGTATGGATTACTGACTCGGAAACGACGTGGCCCATAAACTCTACTTCTTTTTGGAAGGAACACTTCTTCGGGTTGAGTCTGAGGTTGGCGTTATTAATTCTGGAGAATACTTCATCCAGGTTCGTCAGATGGTCGTCGACTGTCTGACCCAAGACTAGAATGTCGTCGAGGTATGCTAAGCACGTCCTCCATGTTAACACGCTCAGTACATACTCCATTAGCCTCTCAAATGTAGCGGGTGCATTATATAACCCAAAGGGCATAACCGTGAACTGAAACAGCCCTTTACTAGTGGAGAACGCTGTCTTCTCTCTGTCGTTTGCGAGTAGACCAACTTGCCAATATCCACTTTTTAGGTCTATTTTGGAGAACCAACGGGAGCCTGCTAGTGTGGTCAAAGTGTCATCGATTCGGGTTAGTGGATAGCTGTCTTTCTTCGTGACTTCATTCAGCTTTCTGTAGTCCACGCAAAATCGGGTGGTTCCATCCTTCATTTTAACTAGTACGACGGGAGCAGACCATGGGCTGATGGATGGCTTAATAACTCCATTTTGTAACATGGACTCGATGTTTTCCTCGACTGCCTGTTGTTGCCCCAATGGTAGTCGTCTAGGTGGTATTCTGATGGGTTGAGCCGTTCCGGTATCTATTCGATGCTGGATGATGTTGATGCGACCGATGGTTCCATCTTGACTGTTAAAAATTTGCCAGTGCTTTTTGATAAATTGCTTGGCTTTCTTCTGGTTCTTTGGTGTCAGGTGTGTCAAATGGTCAGCAAACTGTTGTAAGAACTCTTTACTGGGCCCTGTCTCCTTCACCGACGTCTGGCACTCTTCTTCGCAATTGATGATGGTCTCTACTGGCTCGAAATAAGCTATCTCTTGACCACTGGCAATTCTGATTTAGTTGTTGGACAAATTCAGGACTCTGATTGGTATATCTCGTACGGCTTTAACTATAGCCCGTTCAACTAAATAGTCATGAGCTGAGTGTACGGGCTACACCATTCCAACGCAGCTCCCAGGATTGCTGTCTAGCTGCCCATGAATAATCTGTTCCGTTCGACCGGGAATTCTATCTGAAGACTTTGCCACAATTTCTATGGAGGTGACTGAACTGTTGACGGGTCGTGTTAATACAACTTCCTGATTTAGGAGCCGAAGAACATCATACTTCGGGTAGAACATAAATCCATGCAGGCTAATTAGGTCCATTCCCAGTATAAAATCGTCCTCAATATTCGCTACCAGGACCCTATGCCGGATCATGTTGTCCCTATCTGTAGCATGACATCTGACTCACCCTGTATTGACATGAACTCGCCGGTGACTGTTATGAGCTGGATGTTATTGGTATCTGGCCGAATTTCTGATGCTCTCAAAACCCTGGACTTGGCAATGGACACAGCGGCGCCGGTATCGATGGTGATGGTAACTGCTCGGCCATTGATGGTGCCTCTGATGACTAGGCTGCTGCTATCTCGGCAAAATCCCCTGATGGATAACGTTTTTGAGGCTGGTGGAGGGTTAGTCAGCTGACTGGCTGATGGCCCTGACTGTTCTGTTGGTTACCCCTGGTCGGTGATCGTTCAGGTGGCCTCACTCGACAATCACGTTGGGAGTATCCCGTCCGTCCGCAGCGGTAACATGCCCCTCTGGTGCCAGTTCTTTGTGACCGATCACATATTTTGTTCAGACCAGCCAGCAGTACTTTAATTGGTGACTCTGACTCTTCCTGGTTAAAGGAAACTGCTCGAACCCTCGGCTTAGACATGTTCATGACGGCCTCTACTTCCCAAGGCCGGAGTAGAGCTTCATTACTTTTCTTGACGCCAGTCTTAGATTTCGTTGTACTTCCACATCTCTGATGCCGTTTATGAAACTCTGTGTGGCCAACTGGTCCTTCGTTTCCTCTGGCAGGTCTGGGTAGGACAAGTGAACTAACTGTCTAATCTCTGCTTGGAATTCTTGGAGGCTTTCACCGGATTTTTGCGTTTTTCCACTGAGTTGGACTTGCTATACCTGGCTCAACGATTGATTGTCGTATCGTTTGTCTAGGATGGCGATGATCTTGTCGAAATTACCTTGTTCATAGACTGGAATACTTTTGAGGGGTTCTAGGGCCGGACCTGTTAACGAAATTACCAGTGACGTGGATTTTTCTTGGTTATTCCATCCATTATCTGTAGCCACGGCTTCAAATTGTCGTTTATACATGGGTCAAGATGAGCTGCCATCAAATGTAGGTGGTTTGCTAACGGAACCTTTGGTACTCACGGTTTTCTGGTATTTTCCTCGCAGTAAGTCCTGTTGCATTTTTTTAATTTCTTTTTCTACTTTACTTTGAATAGCACTGATTTCAAATTTCACCTGGCTCTTTATGGAATCGATGTCATCTACTTTGGTTTCAAGGGCCTCCACATTATTTTTTAGGATCTTTATGTCGTCGTTTATTTTTTTTATGTCGGATTCAACTATTTCCATTCTTTCATTAACTGTTTCATTAACTTGCGATACAATTTGCATTAATTGTTCAAATTGCAGTTGTCTTTTTCCTTCAGTTACTTTAAAATCATTTTGTCTCTGTTCATCTAATAATTTAAATTCATTTTGTCGTTTTAATTCAATGTGATATTGTTTTTGTTCAAATATTTTAAAATCATTTTCTCGTTTTTCTTCAAATTTCGAGAATAATCCTTCAATTAAATTGTGTTGTTCACTTTTCATAGCGGAAACAAGATTTTGTTGTTTTTCTTCCAACGTAGTGACAAGATTTTCTAATTCTATTTTACGTTTTTCATCAAAAGATTTTACTAACCTTTGTTGTTTCTTCTTGATGTTGTTTTTCCTTCTCGTGACGTTTTTCTGGAATCTGTGCTATTTTTTCGTCCAGTCCCTCCCTAACTTGCTTGACTATTTTTTTGGTAGTTTCTTCCATCTTTTCCATGCTATGAGTTTCCATAAATCAAATTACGATTTTAACTGCACTGAATCCTTCACTTCTGACACCAAATTGCAATATAGTCCGTGGTTTCAATTTTTAAAAATTATAAATCTAATATTCACTTTCACTTTTCTAGAACTTTATTTACGTCAAATTATACAAAACAGCTGATTCACAATAACAATACGAAATATGCTCGTCGTTCTTTCTAACTAACTGCTGCCAGGATGGGTCCTCCTTTTAATATCAGCGTCGAATTCTCTAGTATAATCCAGTGTCAATTATACAGTTGTCGAGTTATAATCGAGATAAGTTTTTCTCCCGTCCGAACATTCTAGCTTTTTTTATATCCCAGCGATCGTTGTCGTATTGAAATGAAACAAGGTCGGCTTTGGTAAATTTCGTAACACTATGTATCAAATTCGCAGTTAACTCTCTCAATTTTATTGCAAAGCAAACCTTTTAATTTTAAAGTTTCTTGTTGAGTTTAGTTAATATTTATTACCATTGAAAACGGGGACCCTGAAACGTTTGGACTATTTGAAATGTAAAGACTTCCGGCATTTGTGGTGTTATTACCAAAAAATCAGAAAAATAAGAAAAAAACAATTTTGTTTTTGTCTGTCTGTTGACATTTCCTTCAATCCCCACCTGTTTCATCAACCACTTTCTTAGTTCAATAATGAAAAATGACATGCATTTCTTCTATAAGTAACATAGTCTACTACAGTCATTACAAAGATAATTTGATATTAGCGTCATAGTAGCTTGTAAACACTCTCTCTGTTATGTTTGTTGTCTACAGAGAATTGTATGGATATTGAAACAAGTTTATAACTTAGACCGCCAGAAAGTCTGCGTAGTTATGGAAAAAAAATATTCCACCACTGAACTATGACCTACGAACGACGTTAGTCAAGTCACACTGTTTTGGGGTTGCCACTTCTAGAACTTTCCACAGGCTCCTTGCTATGGCTATAAGCTCCACGAAAAATAGCCAGTGCGTGACCCAAATCTCCGAACACTTGGTTTATATATTGCTGAGCAGGATTAGTCAATATTTGGGGAATTTATAACTATTTTATACTGTTTATGCAAAAAAGCTTATTTTTCTAGCCTAAGGTATACCACAAAACTACAAAAAACTTTACTAGGTTTTCGGTAAGTCATTTGTTTCATTGTAATAAATATTTTCCAACTTACCGGCAGTGTTGCTAATATTAAAATCCACGGCTCAAAATCTCTTTGGGGGCAAAGTTTAAAGGCAAGTGCAAACCAGCAAACGGAGATAATTGCAACTAATGCAAGACTAAATTTTAACTGTTTTGCATATTTGGATCTCACATTGAACTCTATGATTCTCCATAATTCTTGAAACGGTTCTTAAAAATTAATGAATACATACAACAGCAAATTACATAAATTTAAATAATTTGTAATGAAATTATCATTAACACTTCTAGATTGTAGTGGGTACACATTCTGAAAACAGGAGGTATTATGGAATAGCCCAAACATATACAATAGCAAGATTTTAAAGAGCACAGGAATTTCAACTCATTAGTTCACACGTTAAACAACAGTGATATTGAACATAGTGTACACAAAGTAAACTATAGTTTGTTTTCCTGTGTGCATCTAACATTGTCCAATGCCTCGTATAATATGTTATTATGTTTTTTGTCCTTTTATACGTAAGCGCACATCTTAGTTGCAATAGTTATAAGTAATCTGAGATTTTCCACAGATGTCTAGAAAGAACCAATATGAGATATGGACACCAATGCATCAGTGCAGTGCAGTGCACTACGCTACGCAATAAAGCATTTTTAAATCACATTATATAACTATATTTCTACTTAACATATATTTTCACCACCCTCTATATAAACCTACTTATTGCCACCCAATATAACTTTTTTAATATCCCTGTATACCTTATAGGTATTGCTTTATTTAAACACTTTTTAACCAACCTATTTAACAACTATCCTACTCCGCTCTATAATTTCATTATCATATTTATTCAACTACTGATAGCTAACTTATATAATTGTTTTTTGTATGTCGTGTATGTATAGCTTGTTTAGTCAATCATAACAGTCTAACAAGACTTCCGAAAACTATATTCACTGTATAACTGAATCGGCTGTTTGGAGCTTGACATTAGGCCAGGAAACGGTGACACCATAAGCGGGGTCTTTGCAAATTGAATTTTTATTTGATTTCAGGAGTCGAAAATACTATATTATACTACATATATGCTTGGGATGTACATACAAAATTTTCAAATTCGCAATTAAAACTTTCTTTGCCTGCAATTCCCCGATTATTACCTTGGAATTAAAATATTTATGAGGAAATATCAGTAATAATGTAGTTGACATACCTGTACAGGTATGTTATTGTAGCTTTTGTAGGAACAAATAGACCGTTAGATAGATTAGTTGAATACATTACCAACATCCATCCTAACATACTATTCACCGTAGAGATAGAACAAAATTCAACAATTAATTTTTTAGATTTATCAATAACAAGAGTAAATTGTAGGCAACAATTTGGAATTTTTCATAAACAGCCGTATACGGCATTACGACATTACGATTCACAGTACATCCTTTTCAACATAAATTGACTGCATATCATTCATTCATTCATGGGTTCATAAGTGTCCAATTAACAGAAATACAATTTACGACTGAATTAAATTTAATAAAGCAAATAGCTTATAATAACGGGTACTTCCCAGAAACGATTGATTTAATTCTCCAGAACAAGAGACATTAAAATTAGTTTACCTGTTCAAGAAAGAACGAGAGAAAATCTATAAGAACTTAACGTATATTAGTAAACCAAGTCACAAAATAAAGTCGATCTTAAGTAAACAGGATTTAAACGTTGCATTTAAAACTTCTAACAATTTAGGAAAGTTTATCAAAAATAATAAGCAAAATTGACTGCATACCATTCTATGGTTCATAGGTTCATAAGTGTCCAATTATCAGAAACACAATTTTCGGCTAAATTAAATTTAATAAAGCAAATAGCTTATAATAACGGGTACTCCCCAGAAAAGATTGATTTAATTCTCCGGAACAAATATTTATAAGAGACATTAAAATTAGTTTACCCGTTCAAAAAAAAACGAGAGAAAATCTATAAGAACTTAACGTATATTAGTAAACCAAGTCACAAAATAAAGTCGATCTTAAGTAAACAGACAAAATACTCATAAAAATAGTAAATCGGGGGTATATAAATTGAGTTCTGATACATGTCCCAAATCCTACATCGGTCGCACATATAGAAATTTAAAAAACCCATCTCTGAGCATAGAAGGAGTTATGAGACAAATGATCAAAAATCTAACTGTACATTTAGTTTCTGAAAATCATCGATTTAACAAAGATTTCGAAATTTTGCATACAGAAAACAATAGTTTCAAATTGAATTATTTAGAAACTTTAGAAATTAATAACCTTAAACATTCAGGCCTTTTGTTAAATGACCAACTAGATACAAATTCCTCCCCTCTCCTTAATCTCTATAATGGTTCTGTATGAGATTACTATAAATAGAATAAGTTTGGCGTACAGCAGTAGTTGTTTAAAATACATTGTACACCTGACGAAGCCATAATATGGCGAAAAACGTGCAGTGTAAAACATTTTTTATATGAAAATTTCTGAATTATTTACTTTGTTATTTAGTGTAGGATGGATTTCCATCAAGTATTGGTCTCAACGATTCTGTTCTTGAATATTCCTTGTTAACAAATTAATATTAGGCTGGTCTTCTACATTAAACCTACTAGAGATAACTCCTGTGTTAACAGCTCTGCATAATTCCCATCTGTTTTATAATGTGAACTGGATAACGTGAACAAAGTCTTTGAATGTTCTTCTTTCATACTGATTTTTTTTTAATTGAACAAACTGTTTCTGTATATTACTACACATTTCTTATATTTAATTTTAATAGGACTTTATTTATCATATGTGCTATCTAAAAAATACCGTTGGTGCTATTATGGGACATATACTCAAAATGTTGATATCATGAATATCAGATGTGTTCGATATCATAGAAGACTGTCACTAGGAAAAACTATTGACTATATTTCATATCTTTTAGAGCCAAAACGACAACAATGAACTCTTTTTATTGTGACAGATAACATCATCCAATTTGGACATTTTAATTATGGACTATTTGTCGCCCAGTGGTCGAAATTCGACCCTAGCAAATTGTGACCATTATTGATGTTTATTTGTTAAAAGTATATGTTTATCAGAAATAATGTGGAGGACAAACAGGAGAAGAAGGCGTCATGAACCCCCGGCCCCCCAAAGAGTTCATGTCATATTGACAAACCTATTGAATCGAAAAATATATGAGATTTTAAACAAATTTAGGTATTCCATATAATTTTTAAAAATACTTGACCCCCCAGTTTTTGGTGGGATAACACTTTATAATCTAAAAGTTCTCGTCATTTGTAATTTCAATAGAGTTCATAAAATAAAAAAATAGATAGGAATGTCCAACAACCTTATAAAAACTACAATCTTTAATATATTTCCTGTTGTCCACTGATTGTCAATTTGTTACACCACACCTTCGGAAGATTGTGAAAATAATGTAGTAATAAAGTAATTAAATTCACAACAAAAACTTACAGAAAAATTAAGACGAAAGTTAATGCTACTTGTTCAAAAAACCGATAGTGATCTACTACATTGACTATTTTACTACTGAACAATAAACAACGTTTGATCCTGAATTATCAGAGATGGTCTTCACATGATTTAACAGCAGGTAACGCTCCTTCCATATATGATTACTGAATAGTTTGACCGTTGCCCAAGGAAAAATATGTTCAATAAAAATATATTTCCTTGTAGAATAGACGTATGTACCTAACTTAGCATAACAAATCAATAAATGCATTGAATTTCTTTGTATTTTAAATACACATCCTTAAAATGTCAATGACATGTTTATTTTAGGTATAACCACGATTTTGTAGGAATGGAATTATGCAATAATTAGTAAATTGTTTATTAAATAAAATGCATGAACACAAAACAGTAACTAACTGATTCACTACCTAATAATAATTGAAAGTTTCGACCTTTAAATATATTCAAATAGATAGTTACAATTATTAACATAAAAGAATAAATCCCTTTAAAAATATTAACATAATATTAAATAATAAATTAATAATAAATGTAATATTTAAAACATTAGTTAATACCTACTTTTCAAAAATATGTTTTGATTTGAGACTAAAAAATTTCATTCTGGCATTTTACAGTTAGCGATTTCAGCTTGTAAACAGAAAATGAATTCAACCAAGTTCGTATGAAGGTGTTATACCTACCATTACATTCCAAATAACTACAAAACATAAGTACATATTAATAAACCTTCAACCAAAATCTTAAGATTCAATATAATTTCATTAACTTAAATGAAACACATAGTAAGCAATGACTATTTCTGTTTTGAATGGAAAATATAAAGAAATATAAGCACCTGCTGTTGATTTATGATAAATAAGTAGTACCTAGATGTCTTACAAACTTCTCGCAGTGAATGAAGATGAAATTGAATTTACTATTTACCTTTAACCATCGTGCTATAATAATCCTACTCAATATTCTGAAATGTCAAAATTCAAATCAAGGCGCTTCATCAAAGGTAGCCATGAGTTTAGGGCTGCCAGATCTAACTATTTGTCTTGAATATTACAATCAGTGCATTAATTCACATATTTTATAATCTTATTCAAAATTTTATGAAATTTATAGTGTAAATTAAATGAAACAATGAATGGCCCTTATTGTGTAATATAAATTTTCCGAGGTTCTATTTCAATAGCATGACGATGTAGAATAAGCTTAGAAGCGGGTAAAAATTTGTTACTTTTTAGTATAATTTAATTCGTCTTTCACATTCGAGTAAATCCATCATACGATTTTCTCTCCAAGCAATCTGGCTACACTGTTACTGTTCTGTTTGACATTGACAGTATGGACGTAAATAATGTTTTTTTATTATATTTTATTTAATGAATGAACCAATATTATAAATACATTTTAGCATTCTGCACTGAAGGTCGTCAATTGCTACTAACGAAAACACAAATAAAGAAAATCGGTTGAGAGATAGAAGAGAAAATGGTACCTAACCGTTTTGTCTTTGCCTATTTATATATAGATAACTTGATTTTTTCATGGAAACTCAAACTTTTATCTGATATCTTATTTAATTACCTTTCGTTCAATATAAGATTATGGAATCTATTTCAAACAATTTCCTAAGAAATAAAGAGGATTTACATTTTTCTGTTTTCTAGATATTTGTAAATAAAGTGAAATTTCCAACTATATATAATTCTCTGAATCTGGTTCCAATACTAACGTTCTTATCATCAATTCGTTGTTAGGGAGATTTTTTTAATACTCAGAAGTAACGTTGACAATGGAAGACAAAGAATAGGGTTCAATATAAATCTTCATTGAATAAATATTTTAGGAAATATTGTTAAAAATGTCTTTTATAATTTTGCCTGTTCATTAGGCATTTCTCTCCTCAGATTTATCCCTCAATAGAAAATTATTTGAAATTTCAGAGTCTGTACAGACATCGCTCCTCAAAGCTATTCAGAGAGAAATAGGATTCTACAATATACAGTATTCCTGTATATAAAGAGTGTTTTGTATATTTTATGATACATCTGTGGTTGATAACATTTCAACTCCAAATCTGGAATCGTTATCAATTACTGTGTGTTTTAGCTTAAATTCGCGTTTGAGTAAATATATGGAGTGCAAATTAGATTGGTACTCAACTGAGCACGCTTGCCAGTGATAGCAATACATATGTGAGACGAAACTCAGATCATTAAGAAATAAAGTTAGTCCCAAAACAGCACTAAAACTTTATAAAACAAGGGTAACACCCGTTCTACATTATTGCTGTGAAAGCTAGATAATGCATAAAAAAGATATGTCAAAAATACCAGTTACAAATATTTTTTTTGAGTTTTTTTTAATACATTAAACGCAAGACAATGTACTGTTTTTGGTCGAGAACCTTGTTCACTTACCCTCCTATCAACTGATTGATATCTCGAACAATTATTACGTATTTGGTACATATAACTGAATTCAATATTTTGTCGCGAAATGAAAGTTCTATATTTTGAAATTAAAGTCAATTCGCGATAGAATACTAGTCACAGAACTGAAATTTCTACAATGAATCAAAGGTTCCACAGTTAAGAGAATAACATAATATATATTCTATAAACGATAAAATTAAACAAAATAAACAAAAATTTAAAAGCTACAGTGACAAATGGAACGACAACAGATTTCCTAAATAAATAAGAGGTTATAATCCCCAAGGAAGAGAAACACCAATAAAAAGGTGGCATGAGATTTAGTGTCGGGACAGGCGAAACCTGATCCATAAAAGCTAAAACAAAATGAAGAAGAAGAAAATTACGTTTATGTTGGAATTCAAAACTCCGTAAAAAAGTGGACTTACAAGACCGTTGCCGAATTTTCCTGCTCAGATATTAACTGCTTTTCTCTTCTGAACAAGTACGCAGAAAAGCTGAGTGTTTTGTTCATGAATCCGAGACGATGAAAAGTATTTTAAGGAATTATTGGGGGTTTCTGTTACAATCTGGTGGTGCAGTGATAACTTTATACTATTCTAATGAAAAAAATTAATTCAATATACAACGTAACTTATAAATTCCAATATCTCTCTGACGATTAATGTCGACCTATCACTTATCGCTACATGATATTCAACAGAACTCACTCACTGTCGCGAAACACTTAGAAAACTTAGAAATATTTACTTATAGTCTAAGATCCGAACCTAGGTCGACCTTCATCGAGCTGATAATAGAATGAAACATATTTTATAATAAATTTAGTATATTAGATAATATATTAAAAATGAGTTGCCTAAAAAAATCCTGGACAGGCTATTTTTAATTATTCGTTAAAAAATTATTTTTAATGAAATGTTGCATCATCAAGATAATAAGAAAATTGTATCCTGAGTAAAATTATATAATGTGTCGAATATGCGGTCATTGGGTTGCCTATTAGTTACCTACATGAACTACTGGGTTGCCAGGCATAAACAGGTCTGTCGATGCCCGTTGCTTTCACTTGATTGGATAACTGAAAAAAAATTATATCAACACAAGCAGTTTTCTTGTGAACATGTTGCTATTTCTATTGATATTTTCTATATGGCTTAATGCAACTGATCCTATATGTGAGGAGTTAAAGTCTGAAATCTACAGTTAGTATTTAGATGATTTTTTGAAACCAATACGTTTTAAAAAATATAGCAGATTATCGAAATGGCAGAAAATGAGGAAGAATCTAATGAATCAGATGAATTCGAAAATCACAATTATACTTCTGATGAATCAGATATTGAATAGAAAATAGCTAATAAAATTTATTTTTTCAATAGTATTATTTTATTTATTTCTGCTGTTCTGTAATACAATTTTTAAACGCTATACAAAATCTTTGGTCTAACTTTTTTGTTACTTTTTAACTAAAACTTTCGACTGTCCACTTTGTTTCTCTTCAGTTTTTTCTGAAATAAAGAGCAACAAAGGTTCTCGGGATTCTCGTGTGTATTGTTTAGTTGTCTTAAAAAAGATAGTAGTTTGATGTTTCAATGAGATCTAACTCATATTCTTCGGAATATTGGATGTTGTTACTCACTAGGTGTAGTACAAAATTTGTAACTTAACTCGGATCTCTCTGTCACACATTTCTACTAGCCTTAAAATTGAAAACTGTAAAATTCGCAAACCCCTATTCGGAAAGAAGTTTCTGCAGACATCCCTATATCAATTTGTTTGAATGGTGTTGATATCAAAAAATATCTAGTATCCAAACAAGTGAAAGTAACTGGCATCGACATGTCTGTTTATACCTGGCAACCCAGTAGTTCGTTCAGGAAATAAGGGACACATTCTATATGTTTTGTTCTTTTACTCAGGATTAAATTTTCTTATTACCTTAATAATTAAAAAAAGTCTGTCCAGGACTTTTTAGGCAACCAATTTTTAATATTTTTTCTAATATACTAAATTTATTATAAAATATGTTTCATTCTATTATCAGCTCAGTGACAGTCGACCTAGGTTCGGATCTTAGACTATAAGTAAATATTTCCCGAACAGTAAATTACCATTTGCTGACACTAACATACATCTTGTCTATACAGGGTCGTCCCTGGGGCACAGTTATATTATTTCCTGACCCTCGCCCTAAAACAAAATTTCAATCCAAAAATTCAAATTTCCATTCAATTTTGACTTACACAATTGCAAAAATTATTTCTGTTTTGAAAGTTTATTCAGTTTATACTATGAGATTATTCTGTTAATAGAGGTTCTATTTTGTTAAAATCACTCTCAAGCTGTCCGGTACTGCCACGGGTATTTGCTACCTGAACATTTCGAATACTGAATTCTTTACATTCGGTAATCAATAAATTTGTTCTTTCTTTCTTGAAAGTAGGAAACACTTCCTCTTGCAATAAGTCGTCCTGTTTATGATAATTCTTTATGTACTCTCCGATAATGAAAACTATATAGATAATTTTATTTTCGATTAAATTCGTTATTTTCATTAATGTAATTTAATAATGAAAACCTAAAATATTGAAGAAAATAAATCAATTTATTGTCAGCAGTTATGGTGTCAGATCTTTACTGTTGGATTATCAAGGCTAACTTTACTTCTGAGCATTAAAAATAACTACATAGAAATAATGAATTGAGGATAAAAAGGAAAATACTAGTGACAGGTGCAAATAATCTTATATCGTTGGGGGCAATTTAGATAGATGGCAAGCGTAATTAAACTAAACGAGTTTCTATGATCAAAAATATTTTATAAATAGCAAGAAAACACATATGAAGCATGAATCAATATGCTTTATTGATTTCTGTAGAAACTGTTAATTAAATAATTTCAAAATGATGATGACCTCAGTTACATTTATTCAAAACCAAAAAATTTAAGAAAATGTAAATGCTATTCCATAATACCTTCCTCACTTCTATTAATCTAGTTCCTATTTCCTAATTTGAAAATAAAACTACTACGAAAACTTAAATTTAAACCACAACATCTCCCAAAAAATGATTGAGGAAGCCGTTACTGTGTGATACTCGATCATATAGATTATGAAAGAAAACAGAATTTAATTTAGTTTTTATTTCACTTTTTAGTTTCACTTTACTGTGACTAGTTTGGACAAGAGGCTCTGTCAAACAAGAGCGAACTGATTCATTCATCAGTTCGCTCTTGTTTAATAATGGCATAGCCTCTTGCCGAAACTAGTCATAGTAAAGTGAAAATAAAAACTGATATAAAAACTAAGTTAAATTCTGTTTCCTTTCATTGTGAACAAAATATCTTCATAACGGAGCCTCAGAATCACAAGTAGTTTAAAGAAAAAACAAAATAATGTAATGAAATAATATACAACTTCTCCAACAAAAACAACATATCTTTAAACAAAACTTTTGCTACTTAATAATGATAATTAATATAATTAGCAATGTAATATTAATGTAAAATACTTACCATGTTTATTTGGAGCTGCCATAATGCTTGTAACAGTTAAGAACTGTCAGTGAGTATATGCATCACGAATAATTTCAACGAATGTGTCTCCTTTAGCTCGTTTTTTACTGATTATTCTAATAAATCATTATTTATTCAGTAAAGGTATAAAGCTTGACTCTGGAAAAAAAGTAAAATAAGTATATATAAATATTTTATTATTGCTTTGTGGAGTGTATTGGGGCATGCTCTAGTTTTTCCCCAGAAAAACATTAAAAGGAATTATATTATTATTGGAAACTTTTATTTAAATTAGTCATTTAACCAAAGAGAATCAATATTCTGTATATAGCTGGTTCCTGGTTATTGGCCGAATCGCCAGTGTTTACGTAAAGGGACGTAAACAAGGCTGGTTGAAAAGAATATTAAGCAACCTGGTTGGTGGTTGATGTCTTGCCGTTAGGTTCGTGGGCGTAAAAATGCTCTAATAACGTGATATCCTGTGGTTACCTAATATAACAATTGCACATCGATCAATTAATTTAATCTTTGCTAAACCACTGATAATGAAATTTAATTACGAATCCAAGCCATCCTATTAGTCATTGCAGACAAATTGTCCAATATATTCAAGAATTCGTTACTTAAACAAATAAATACATTAAAAAAACAAAAACCAACTTGAAAAGAAAACAATAGAAAATTAACTGAAAAGCATGAAATAATTTTTTCTACAACATTTAAATATTTTTATGAATTCGGTGCCAATCTAAAGTGAAATTATTTTGGGAAGTACATTGATAGTTGTACTTCGCAACTTCCCTGTTCAAATTGGCACCAACTTCATAAAAAGTATTTAATTGTTGCATCAAAAATTATTTCATGGTCAGCACAATTGGATGCAGTTTTCAATTCTAATAAACTTTGATTGATTACAATTTGAGATATTATAAAAAAATAAAGTTACCTCACTTTTCAACAAAATTGATATATATTTTGAAACCTGGTATGTATTTGAAAAAGTTACAGAAATATTTATGATACAATTTTTGTGCATAAGTAGATGATTTTTTTATTATATTTCTATTTGATAACAGTTTTAGATCTTAACAAACATTAATATACTTTAATTTATATTCAAAAGTCCTCTTTGATGACAAACGTTGTCTACATATAAAAAAGTGACATGGAGTACTGTTTACGTTTTAAACCACGTAAATCTGTTTGTGACGAATAACTTTTTTCTTAAAAGAATTAATAAAAAATGACATGGTTTCATTTATGAATACACACTGTATATACATATTAACTGACATTTGTTTTGATTAGTTTATCTTATTTACAATTTTCCGCAAGTTCCGAACAGTCAATACCAGCAACTCCACCAAAAATTACTGTATAAAAATGTCGTTAAAAGTTTTCCCCGATTTCCTAAAAAACAGTACATGCTATATTATTCAAAAACAATATGGGACCACTTCGGGATCCCCCGGATCTAATCCAATTCCTTTTTAATTCGCTATACCCCCATGTTCCGAACTGAAAATTTGTCTATATTTTTATTACTAGCGACTCCACCAAAGTTTAGTGCAAAAGAAAGTCCGTAAAAAAGTTTTTCCCGATTTTCTAAGAAACGGTACAAGCTATATTATTGAAAAAAAATATGGGACCAGTTCGGGATATCCCGGATCTAATCCAATTTCTTTTCAATTTGTTCCTTGTTCCGAAAACATTTTTTTCCATATGCCTAGAGGGTAAAAGAATACGTATAAAATAGTTTTTCCCCATTTTCTAAGAAACTATGTTAATGAAAAAAATATGGCACCACTTCGCGATCCACCTGAACAAGATCCAGTATAAATGGTCGAAATTCATTGAGGCGTTTCAGAGTAATCGTTGAACAAACATAAAAAAACATCGTTACAGAAGAATTGAGAACTTCCTTCTTTTTGAAGCCGGTTAAAAAGAACGCCAAGAGTCATCAAACAGACGACTATGGCCACCCATATATGCCATCTCGGCAGGGAGGAATTAGTTCATAAATTCTGCAGTATATATATCTAGGAATTATGTCGTTTCCTGTTAAAGATTTTGACGACTTACTAAACCATGTACTTAATTTCAGCTCATACTGAAACAATTATTTTATATAGAAATTTTGACATTAATATATTATCAAATCTAAGAAAGAAGAACTTCTAATACTTCAGTGACTTTGCTGTATATTTGGCAACAACGCCCTATCTCTTTACATCTTAGCAATTGGACCACAATGTCCTTCGCAACAACGTGTTCGAGTATGGTTTCCCTAGAACAAGGGATTTGTCTTATCAATACCATAAGAAGACATCTGTTTTCTGAGATCTAGGGAATTATATGACATTTGACATCAACCGCTGTACGTATACAGCCCCCTGCTCCAGTGTTTGTGCCCTCATCAGTCATCACTCTGATTGGCCAGTTCAAATCAATGATTATGTTACGCTATAATTCTGTAAGTTTTCTCCAGATCTAGCGATTTTTCTCATCAATGCTATTCAAAGTCGCACATATGCTTGGCTGAGATCTAGGGAAATATACGACACCTGACATCATCCGTTGGATGTCTACAGCCTATTCTGCAAAGCCGTGATCCAGAAAAATATCTTTACTGGTGGTGGACTACCATGCTTACATCTTAGAATTTAGACCATTAGGTTTGTTCATAAGAGCGTCATCGAAACGGTAGTGGAGAACAAAACCAATGGCATTGTCCGAGAAACGTACACGAAAAATATCTTCTGGGTGGGACTAGCTGTTGGTAGATATATCAACAAGAAGTTGTCAACAGGATCGAATTTTGGTGGTAGACTGTTAAACGCAGACTGGAACGGACCGTGTACCAATCGTCCACACTGGAACATATGCCTGCATTATATAAGCTGAACAGAGCTAATGACTAATGGCGACAAAACGAGCTGTTTTATCAGACATGTGTCGTTGAATTGCAAGGTGAAGGATATCGGTGGAAACGTTCGAAAATAATCAACTCATCTAATAAGATTTTCCCTGGTGTAAGACACTTTCACATATTGTTGTCTTGAGAAAACCGCAATTATTTCGATGCCAGAAAATGGATCAATATTTTAATGATTTTCTAATGATGTGTATACAAATATTATTTTGATAACATAAGGATAGATTATTAAATTTTAATCAAAATAATTACTTGACATCTATTTGAGAATACCAATGAGAGTGGCGACGTCTTCAAGTGATGGCTGGTGACGTCACAGCAAACAGAAGTGGGATTCATATGTACAGCTGTGACGTCATCGTATTGCAATATAGTCGGTGGGTTCAATTTTAAAATATTCACTTTCACTTATCTAGAAATTTATTTACGTCAAATTAACAGGACAGCTGATTCACAATAATACGAATACGCTAGTCGTCGCGGTATAACTCACTGCTGCGAGGATGGGTCCTCCTTTTAACATCAGCGTCGAATTCTCTAGTATAATCCAGTGTCAATTTTACAGTTGTCGGGTTATAATCGAGATAAGTTTTTTTCCCGTCCGAACCTTCTACCTTTTTTTTATATCCCAGCGATAGTTGTCGTACTGAAAAGAAACAGGGTCGGCTTTGGTAAATTTCGTAACAGTATATTACAGTTAGACGGTTGTGTCCCAAACCTGGAATCCTAAATTTGGAAAACTCAAAAACCAACATAAAACCAACCTTGATTTTTTCACATGTGCTGGCGGCTGCTGTTCATCGGGGAACATATGGTCGTGGGTAAAAGATAGTAAAACACAAAAATTTTATTTATAATTTAGGTCGCCATTTGCTTGAAAACCTAAGTGAACATACCTTAAAAACCAAAAAATAGTATGCTGTTATGACCTACTTCACACCAGCTATAGTGATATTGTAATGTGCGTTATGAACAAACTGCTAATAAACTGATTCTGTTAAAAAATATTATGTATTCAATACTTTCAGTGGTGCTTCCAAAAATTCATACACAATCGATAGGTTACGTATATAAAAAATATGTAAAATATAAATACAGAGAGTTTAAAAAAAATCAAAAAACATATATATAGTACAAAAAATCGAGACAAGAAGTTTGTTTAAAAAAAATAGGTCATTTTAACCAATGTAGCTAAGGACTAAAATCTGCAATTCACATTAAGGAATAATAAAAAATTTGACTTAAAAATCACAGTAAAAATTTTAATATTAACAAAAAAATTTACCACCCGACATCTACAAAAAATGTACTCAATAATAATCACCTAATCAAAATGATTTGATCAAAAAGATAATGGTATAATCTGTCAACAAGTTATAACCTTACCTTATTAAACGTTTCTGAAATTTACTATCTCTTATGATATTGACATGATTATTTGTACTGTATTCTTGATTTTGGAAACTCAAAGCCAAATATCTTCAACTAATTCATCACCGACTGGACATCAGGTGAATTCCGTCTAAATCGGTTCCATACCAAATAATAATTCAAAATCCCATATCGAAAATAACAGTCCCAAAATCTAGAAAATTCTAAGTTGGAACATGCCTCCAAACGTAGAACATACCATAAAACAGGGTTCAAAACGTAGAAAAATCGACCGTAAGTCAAAATTTAAATATAAGGAATGATAAACCCTCCTCAGAAAAATCTTTCTTAGGGAAAATCCTCTCTCTCAACCATCAACGTCTCTTTATAATGGTATTCTTCAGCAAATAATACCATCAATCAGTCATCATTTCCTGACGCGGAAAAATGGAACAACTAACCTAAGTGAACGCCATTTTTTAGTAACCTAAATAAATCGCTCACAGCGAGGCACGGCTTCACTCTCTTCAAGACGAAACGATACTGGCTTCCCGAGCTTGCTGTCTTCGAATCAGAAAATCTCCCTACTCAAATGAACCAAACTTGTGGAAATCTCTACAGCACAGAAGCGGCTTCAGATAAATTACGAATTAGAGGATATAAATTAAGATTTTTAAGAAGAAAAGTATTTTATGGATGGCATCAAACTCAACTGACCTTGTACTGTGCTAACAAAAAATTATTGTCCTGGATATCGCCGGTTTAGCGAAAAGTTAAACAGACAAAGGACAAGGTACTTAAGGAGGCATCAGAAAACCAAGTGGTTCAGAGAGCCTACCAAAAAGCATCTCTAGCGACAGCAACTCCACAGTTTCACAGGTACATAACCTGAATCAACTAAATCGTAAGATTACTCAAGAAGGCTTCAATTTTAAACGGTATTGACTGAGGTTAGGTTCAATACCGTCTATTTACTTAGATTAGGTTCGATCGATTGAACCTAACCTAAGTCAATACCGTCTAACTGTAATATACGATTACGTCACAGCTGTACATATCAGTCCCACTTCAGTTTGCTGTGACGTCAGCAGTCCTCACTCGATCACGTCGCCACTCTCATTGGTATTCTCAAATGGAAAATCATTAAAATATTGATCAATTTTCTGGCATCGACATTTTTGCGCTTTTCTCAAGACAATAATATGTGGAAGTGTCCTTCAGCAGGGAAAAGCTTATTAGAAGGGTTAATTATTTTCGAACGTTTCCACCGATATCCTTCACCTTGCAATTCAACGACACATGTCTGATAAAACAGCTCGTTTTATCGCCATTAATCATTAGCTCTGTTCAGCTTATGTAATGCAGGCATATGTTCCAATGTGGACGATTGGTACGCGGTCCGTACCAGTTGCGTCTAACAGTCTACCACCAAAATTCGATCCTGTTGACAACTTCTTGGTGATAGATCTACCAACAGCTAATTATTATTAATATTTTTCATGTACGTCATTTTTCTCGGACAATGCCATTGGTTTTGTTCTCCAATACCGTTTATATGACGCTCTTCTGAACAAACCTAACGGTCTAAGTTCTAAGATGTAAGCAGAATAGGCTGTACACATACAACGGATGATGTCAGGTGTCGTATATTTCCCTAGATTTCAGCCAAGCATATGTGGGACTTTGTATAGTATTGATGAGAAAAATCGCTAGATCTGGAGAAAAATTACAGAATTTTAGCGTAACATATTCGTTGATTTGAACTGGCCAAAGAGAGTGATAACTGATGAGGGCACAAAAACTAGAGTAGGCGGCTGTATACGTACAGCGGTTGATGTCAGATGTCATATAATTCCCTAGATCTCAGAAAACAGATGTCTCTTTATAGTATTGATAAGACAAATCCGTGGGTCTAGGGAAACCATACTCTAGTAGGTCGTTGCGAATGAAATTGTGGTCCAATGATTAAGATGTAAAGAGATGGGGCCTTGTTGCCAAATATACAGCAAAGTCATTGAAGTATTCAATATGTATGTGGAATGAGGAATGCATTTATTTCAAACACTATACTGTATGAATAAGATAAACTAGAAACTAGTACGTCTGCTTGTTACGTAACAAGGTTCGGTCTACCAAGCCTTTGACGTCTGTTCTAGAGAATAAGACAGTCGAGCGGCATGTTTCGAATAAAACTAGAGTTCAATGCTTAATGTAGTTAATGTAAAGTAATGTGTTTAATGCAAAGTGAAGATATAGCTTCTACGTTATATTTCTCGGTCAATGTCATTGATTTTCTTCTCGTCTGCCATTTCGATGGCACTCTTCTGACCAAACATGTTGGTGTAAACATAAACATGTAAGCTTGATGATTCACCACAGACAAGATGATTTTCTTGACCAATCCATTACATAATTATACTGTAACATAATGGTCGGTTTGAACAACCCAATGAAAGTGATGGCTGGTGACGTCATAGAAAAGTGGAACAGGGCTGCATACGAGCAGCCATAGATGTCAGATATCGTATATTTCCCTAGATCTCGGAAAAACATATGTATGTCCTCTTATGATATTTCTGAGAAAACTCCCTAGATCTAGGGAAATTGCACTCAAACTGCTTCGTTTGAATGACATTGGTATTCAATAGTTAAGATCAAAAGCAACAGATGCATTAGAATGTTTCTTGGATTTCTAGTATCCCACTCTTTCATTTAACCTTCTAGACGCCAACGTGATTACCAACGACCAATGGAAACATAACAGTCAAAACCATTCCTTTGAATTCCTGGTATCCAATTCTTATCATTCAACCTTGCAGTCGCTCATGTGATAACCAACGGCTCACGGAACCCTAGCCGTTAGGACCGTTCATTGAATTCCTGCTATTTCAGTCTTGTCGTTTAACCTTTCAGACTCCTACGTGATTACGAACAGACAACGAAATCCAACGCTTTGGACCATACTTGTCATTAAACCTTCTAGTCTCCCATGTGATAAGCCTCGACCATCTAAGTCCAACCTTGTGGACTGTTCCTTGAATATCTGGTATCCCATTCTTGGCATTCAACCAGTACCAACGTCACGTCAGTCACAGACAACGGAATCCAACCGTTAGAATTCTTTGAATTGCTTGTATACTGTTCTTATCATTAAACATTCCAATCTCCCACATGATAACCAATGGTCAACTGAATCACACCGTTAGGACCGTTCATTCCTTTCTTGCTGTTTCTGTCTTGTCGTTTAACCTCTCAATCTCCCACGTGATAACCAACAGACAGCGAAATCCAACGTTTTGGACCATCTTGTAATTCAACCAATCCAATCTCCCACATGATAACTATTGGCCAACGAAATCCAACCATTAGGATCATTCTTTTGAATTTCTCCTTCCTTCCTTGAGCAACTGGTATTCCGTTTTTGTCATTTAATCATCCACCTTTCCAAGTGATAACCATTCCAATCTTCCATGTAATAACCAACGGTCAACGACATCCAGAAGTTAGGCACCCATCAGTTATGTATTTAAAATCAATTGCTTGAATTCTTTCAGTTTTCCTATCATAATTTCTACCATACAACGGTAGCATAATGTAGATATACCATCTCGATCAATCAGACAGGGTCCATTAACTTGTTTGTCCGATTCCCCCTATCCCGTTCCAATAATTCAAACTTCAAAACACATATTCTTTCTATTTCAAGTATCCCATACCTGCTTTCACATCCTTGCTAATACCATTACCACCCATCGTTCTAATATGCCTCGTAAACAACACCTGCCAACGAAATACCAGCATTAGGGCCGTTCGTTGAATTCCCAGTGTACCGTTCTTATGATTCAACATTCTAACCTCCCGCGTGATAACCAATGTTCAAATGAATCAAACCGTTGGAACTGTTCATCACATTCTTACTATCCCATTCTTTTAATTCCACTCATACGTGACAACCAATGAAATCCAACCATTAGGATCGCTCTCATCATTCAACCATTCTCCCACATGATCCGGAATCAAAGCAATAGGACAGTTCCTTGAGTAACTGGTATCTCCTTCTTGTCATTCAACCATCCACTCTCCCACGTTATAACCAAGGAGCAACGTAATCCAACCGTTTGGTTCGTTCCTTGAGTTCCAAGTATCCCGTTCTTATCATTTATACATCCGCTCTCCCAGGTGATAACTAACGAGCAATAAAATCCAATCGTATGGTTCGTTCTTTGAATCCCATGTATCCCGTCCTTGTCATTTAACCATCCACTCTCCCACGTGATAAACAACGCGCAACGAAATCCAACTGTTTGGTTCGTTCCTTGAATTTACTGTTTCTTCTAGAGTTACAGAAAAACTCGTTTGGATCTAAGATAATTATACAAATTACCCCTTATATCCCATACTTGAGTGAAATGATTCGTATGGTATTTTCATCGCACCATAAGACTGATGGAGCATCAAATTTGATTAAAACTATTCACTTGACAATGGTTTGAAATTACCAAAGAAAGTGAGGACTGCTGACGTCACAAACACGGCTGCTTGTATGCAGCCCTCCTCCACTTTTCTATAACGTTACAGAAAACAGGTGTGGAGCTTGATACGTATAGCGGTAATGTTGAATCAGACAGGTAACATTGAAATGTTGGTATATTTCAGAATTCAAACTGTGTATACTTAATGTATGGATCTGGTGTCCTATATTTCTATTGACAGGTACGCCAGGTTGTGACAACATAGGGCTCTGTACGTAGAGCCGTAACGTCAGATTCTCATATATTTCCCTAAGCTGCAAGAACAAACATATATACAACTTCTTATTGCGTATATGAGAAAAATCCATAGATCCATAGCAAACTCACGCAACATAGTGTTACGAAATTTACCAAAGCCGACCCTGTTTCATTTCAGTACGACAACGATCGCTGGAATATAAAAAAAGCTAGAAGGTTCGGACGGGAGAAAAACTTATCTCGATTATAACTCGACAACTGTAAACTTGACACTGGATTATACTAGAGAATTCGACGCTGATTTTAAAAGAAGGACCCATCCTCGCCGGAATTAGTTATACTGAGACGACTAGCGTATTTGGGAATGTTATTGTGAATCAGCTGTTCTGTTTAAATTTGATGTAAATAAAAGTTCTAGAAAAGTGAAAGTGAATATTAGTTTTATAATTTTAAATTGAACCCACGGACTATATTGCAATTTGGTGACCAGAAGTAAAGGATTAAGTGCAGTTAAAATCATAATTTGATTTATGGAATACCGAAGCATGAAAAAAATGGACGAAACTACCAAAAAAATAGTCAAGCAGGTTACGGAGGGACTAGACGATAAAATAGCCCAGATTCTCGAAAAACGTGACAAGAAAGAGAAACAACATCAAGAAGAAATTCAACAAAGTGAAATCTTTTGATGATAAATTTAAAGTTGAGTTAGGAAATCCTGTCACTAATATCGATGAAAAACGTAAAATAGAATTAGAAAATCTTGTTTCCGCTATGAAAAGTGAACAACAAAATCTTGTTTTCACTATGAAAAGTGAACAACAAAATCTGGTTTCAACGATGGAAGAAAAACAACAAAATCTAGTTTTCACGATGAAAAGTGAACAACAAAAGTTATTGGAAGGATTGTTCTCGAAATTTGAATTAACCAGACAAAATGATTTTAAAGTATTTGAAGAGAAACAATATCAAATTGAATTAAATCGACACGACACTGAACAGAAAAGACAACTGCAATTCGAACAATTAATGCAAATAGCAGGACAAGTTAATGAAACAGTTAAAGAATGCAAATAGTTGAGTCAGATATAAAAGAGATAAATGATGACATTAAGACCATAAAAATACCGTGGATACTCTTGAAACAAAAGTAGATTATCTCGATTCCATCCAAAGCAAGGTAAAATTTGAAATCAGTTCAATTCAAGACACAGTTCAAGATCAAATCAGTTCCATCAAGCAAACAGTACACAGTGAAGTACAAGATAAAATCAGTGCCATCCAAAATAAACTAGAAACAGAAATTAATAAAATGCAACAGGACTTACAGCGAGGAAAATACCAGCACACCGTGAGTACCAAAGGTTCCGTTAGTAAACCACACACATTCGACGGCAGTTCATCTTGGCCCATGTATAAACGGCAATTTGAGGCCGTGGCTACAGCTAATGGATGGGATAATCAAGAAAAATCTACTTCTCTGGTAATTTCGTTAAGAGGTCCGGCCCTAGAACTCTTCCAAAGCATTCCAGTCGATGAACAAGGCAATTTCGAAAAGATCATTGCCATTCTGGACCAGTGATACGACAATCAATCCTTGAGTCAGGTATACCAAGTCCAACTGAGTGGAAAAACGCAAAAATCCGGTGAAAGCCTCCAAGAATTCAAAGCAGAGATTAGACGTTTAGTACACTTGTCCTAACCACACCTGCCAGAGGAAACGAAAGACCAGTTGGCCGCACAGAGTTTCATAAACGGCATCAGAGATGTGGAAGTACAACGAAATCTAAGACTAAGTGGCGTCAAGAAAAGTAATGAAGCTCTACTTCGGGCTTTGGAAGTAGAAGCCGTCATGAACCTGTCCAAGCCGAGCGTCCGAGCAGTTTTCTTTAACCAGGAAGAGTCCGAGTCACCATTTCAAGCGCTGCTGGCTGGTCTGAACAAAATATTAGAACAGTCACAGAGAACCAGTGTACCAGAGGGGCATGTTATCGCTGTGGACGGACAGGGTACTTTCAACGTGATTGTCGAGTGAGGCAACCTCGGTTCCTAAATGAGGAATTTTTATTGACACGGCCTGTCAACAGTTCAGTCACTCCCATAAAAATTGTGGCAAAGTCTTCAGTTAGAATTCCCGGTCGAACGAACGGAACAGATTATTCATTGGCGGCTAGGCAGCAATCCTGGGAGCTGCGTTGGAATGGTGGACCCCGTACACAAAGCTCATGACTACTTAGTTGGACGGGCTATAGTTAAAACGGGACGAGATATACCAATTAGAGTCATGAATTTGTCCAACCACGACATCAGAATTACAAATGGTCAAGAGATAGCTTGTTTCGATCCAGTAGAGACCATCATCAATTGCGAAGAAAAGTACCAGACGTCGGTGAAGGAGACAGGACCCAGTAAAGAGTTACTACAATAGTTTGCTGACCATTTGACACACTTGACACCAGAGAACCAGAAGAAAGCCAAGCAATTTATCACAAAGCACTGACAAATTATTAACAGTCAAAATGGAACAACCGGTCGCACCAACATCATCCAGCATCGAATAGATACCGGAAAGGCTCAACCCATCAGAATACCACCTAGACGCTACCATTTGGACAACAACAGGCAGTCGAGGAAAACATCGAGTCCATGTTACAAAACGGAGTTATTGAGCCATCCATCAGCCCATGGTTTGCTCCCGTCGTGCTAGTTAAAAAGAAGTATGGAACCACCCAATTTTGCGTGGATTACAGAAAGCTGAATGATGTCACGAAGAAAGACAGCTATCCACTACCCCGAATCGATGACACTTTGACCACACTAGCAGGCTCCCGTTGGTTCTCCACACTAGACCTAAAAAGTGGATATTGGCAGGTTGGTCTACACGCAAACGATAGAGAGAAGACAGCGTTATCCACCAGCAATGGGCTGTTTCAGTTCACGGTCATGCCCTTTGGGTTATGTAATGCACCCGGTACATTTGATAGGCTAATGGAGTATGTACTGAGCGGGTTAACATGGAGGACGTGCTTAGTATACCTCGACAACATTCTAGTCATGGGTCAGATATTCGACGACCATCTGAAGAACCTGGGCGAAGTATTCTCCAGAATTAAAAACTCCAACCTGAGATTCGACCCGAAGAAGTGTTCGTTGTTCCAAAAAGAAGTAGAGTTTTTGGACCACGTCGTTTCCGAGTCAGGAATCCGCACCAACGAGGACAAGATATAAGCGATCCGTGATTGGCCACTCCCGAGAGATAAGCATGAACTGCGAAGCTTCTTAGGCCTCTGTTCCTACTACAGGCGATTTGTTGAGGGATTTGCCACCTTTGCCGCGCCTATACATCGGCAGTCCACTGAGAAAGAGACCTTCCGGTGGAATCAGGATTGCGAAACATCATTCAGGCGACTGAAGGCAGCACTATGTTCCAGCCCTATCCTAGCCTCTCCTACACAGCCCGGCAAGTTCATCTTAGACACCGACGCCAGCAACACAGGTTTGGGGGCCGTTCTATCCCAGGTGCAAGATGATGAAGAGAGGGTGATCGAGTACTACAGCCGTGGATTTTAGACACCAGAAAGAAATTATTGCGTCACCAGAAAAGAACTTCTTGCAATAATAAGGGCTGTCATTTCCACAAATACCTCTATGGTCGTCATTTCTTAATCAGAACAAATCATGCCGCACTCAAATGGCTGCTGGACATGAAGACACCGGAAGGACAACTGGCCAGATGGATGGAGCAATTACAGCAATAAGACTTCAAGGTGGAACACCGTGCCGGCCGTTTGCACAATAATGCCGATGCCCTATCCAGAAGACCCTGAGAGCGAAATGCGGACAATGTCTGAAGACGGAACAGCGAGAGGGTATCACAATCAGGCAGATCCGAGTGCAGGCCAATGAAGACTGGACAACGGAACACTGCATCCAGGACCAAATGGCTGATCCAGATATCGAACCAATCTTGTCACTGAAAACGAGATGGGCACCCAGGCCGCGATGGGACGAGGTAGCTAGATATTCAGGCGTGCTGAAATCGTTATGGGGTCAATGGGACTCTCTAAGAGTAGACAATGGAATGCTCAAGCGAGTTTGGGGAAGCGCTGATGGACGAGAAACCAAGTCCCAACTGGTAGTTCCGAAGAAAATGGTATCAGCCATCCTGACCAAAGTACATGATGGGATTACCGGAGGCCACCTGTGCATGAATAAAACCCTAGACAAAGTTCGCCAGCGGTACTACTGGGTGAATTACTTTGGAGACGCTAGAGCTTGGTGCCGCAAATATGCCACCTGTGCAGCCAGTAAGAGCCCGAAGATCCGGACCAAGGGCAAAATGCAGCAGTACAATGTGGGCGTCCCATTTGAGAGAATAGCCATCGATGTCGCATGTCCGTCTCCCGTTTCTGAGATGGGGAACAAATACATTCTGGTCGCAATGGATTACTTCAGCAAATGGCCTGAGGCATATGCGATACCCAACCAAGAGGCAACCACGTTAGCGATGGTGCTAGTAGAACAACTATTTAGCAGGTTTTGCGTCCCGATGGAACTACATTCAGACCAGGGGCGTAACTTCGAATCGAATGCATTCCAGAAGGTTTGCACGATGTTGGGGATCAGGAAAACGAGAACAACACCATTGCACCCACTATCCTTGGAACAACACCTATCCAAGATCGTCAGCAATAACCAGCGTGACTGGGATGAGCATATTCCCCTATTCCTGTTGGCATACATAATAGTACAGGCCTGACCCCAGCCAGGGTCTTATTCGGAAAGGAGCTGCGATTACCCATTTAGATCGACTTGCTCCCTACTATGGAGAGGATGTTTCTGATCGGGACGATCAGAATTAAAGGGGGGGCAGTGTTAAGAAATTTACCAAAGCCGACCCTGTTTCATTTCACTACGACAACGATCGCTGGGATATAAAAAAATGCTAGAAGGTTCGGACGGGAGAAAAACTTATCTCGATCATAACTCGACAACTGTAAAATTGACACTGGATTATACTAGAGAATTCGACGCTGATTTTAAAAGAAGGGCCCATCCTCGCAGGAGTTAGTTATACCGCGACGACTAGCGTAGTTGGGAATGTTAATGTGAATCAGCTGTTCTGTTTAAATTTGATGTAATTAAAAGTTCTAGAAAAGTGAAAGAAAAACATTAGTTTTATAATTTTAAATTGAACCCACTGACTGTATTGCAATACAATACACAACGCATGTCAAACACTCACACAACATTATTGCGCATGTCTAACTCTCCTAACGACAACATCCAGCATTTCTTTTCCCGCCATGCCACTTCCATCATTCCTGTTCCCAATATCCTGTTTCCCGATAATCCGTTTCTAGCATTCCCATTTAAGCACTCCCATTTCCAGCTTATCGTTTGTCAGTAGTTTTAATTTCTTATTCTCTGTTAACTGTTTGTCTATCCTTGTTTAGCCAAGGCTGTCCTTCTCTGGCTTGTATGAGGGTGGGCTAACCCCGCGATATCCTCCCATTTACTGTACACCGATGAGAACCTGGTATGGCTGAGCACACGTAGTAATTAACCAATGTGAGCGATTCAAGGGGGCAACACAATACGTCACAACCTACCTGTAATTTGTCAGCTGTCAACCGTGTTCCGTATCACTGATTCTATGGCCTACCTGTCAGCTGTCAATGTTCCGTGCCATCTTTCTATGCCATACTTCAACGCCCCATACCAACGTTCTGTAACATACGTCAAACACCACATGGGAACTGGCCACTGAGAGCGCTTCAATGGGGGCGTGGCTAATGACGTCACACCAGCGAAGTGGGAGTGGTAAATTTGGTTCAATTTCCGCGGTTTGGGGCCTTAAATTCCTATATGGGAAATTACATGTAAAAATTGACAATTCTGCGCTAGAACGCCCCTAGCTTATCTTCTTCGGTATTTTATAATTCACTTCTAAATTCTGGAAGGCTCTAAGGACCTTATCCCTAACGAAGGGAAAATTACGTCTAACTTCTAATCTATCTGGATCTTGTAACGAACTCAAGTGTTTATCGATTAAACTTGTATAATTTTTAAATAATAGAACTAACTTGTCCATGATATCTTTTCGAGTGCTAGCACCTGTTGGAATCCTAGTTTTTAGGGCACGATTGGCCTGCGCGGTTATTTCTAGTTTAATTACACCTAATTACTCGTACAATTGTCTAGGGTCCATTGACATTCCTACACACTATGTATCGTATCGTAACTTTGTTAAATATTTTGTGATAAATGTAATTCATAAACAACTCGATTTTCTAATTTGCAAACAAAACAAGGAAAGTTTTCAAATACCTTACAAGGCCAAGGTCGACTATGTGTCAGCGAAAATATAGTACATAAAAAATTAAATGATCTAGGTATATTAACACATTTAGAGATTAAGTTGTATCATGATATAATGTACTTACTCAGCACGTCCAAAATTTCCTTATAACTGTTCGATATTTCTTTCGTATACATGCTAAGATTAAGAAATAATATTTATTGGTGCATAAATAATCTAAAATATATAATTATTGCTAAGTATGGTCACCAGAAATTAAATATTTTCATATGAGTGACATTTACAATATGTTATAATGTTCTGTACCTTACAACTTTTAGGGCTGTTGGGATTGCCTATCTAGGATAGCCATACTTCTTGATATGTTGTTATGAAGAAGAAGATATATTATGTTAAACATGAGTCCAAATAATAAAGTCTGTAATTATTGCAATAAGCAAATTTAAAGTATGTTGCTTGTGGTATGTGCAATAAAAAATACTATCATGATAGCTGCTCAAAAAGAATTTGTGTGGAATCCAATAATTTAAACAAATGTCCAGAGTGTGCAGAAAGTGAGGTTATAACAATTCAGGAAAACATGTGCAAATCAACCTCACGAGATGCAGAGCTACAAAAGTTGACAAATGTAGAACTAAATGCCACCATTCAGGCCCTGAAGGATTCTGTTGATTTTATGTATGGAAAATTTGATTAAATTTTAACAGAGAACAGAAGGTTGTTGGATGAGATACAATATGTTCGTAGTCATAATAATGTATTAAAAGAAAAAGTGAAAACTCTAGAACAGCGAGTTAATCTACTTGAAACTGAAGAAACGAGAGCTGCTATTGAAATATGTGGAAGAAAAGTTGATGATTCAGTTAATGTAAAAAGTGTGACACTTGAAATCGTAAACAACCTACTGCAATGTAATATTGAAGATAATGACATTCAAAGATGTTACAAGAAAAGTACAAAAAAGGGTCCAATTATTATAGCAAAATTCACAAATAGTGATATCAAGACAAGAGTTATGCAGAAAAGAAAAGGAAAAAAGTTAGATAGTGGTATTCTAGCAAAAACCAGAGCATTTCAAACATTTTTATAAATGAACAACTTACAACTTATAATAGGAATTTATTCAATATGGCCTATAAAATAAAAAAACAAAAAGCTTATAAGTACATTTGGACTAAGAACGGAAGAATTTATATTAAGAAGGATGAAGGTACATCTGCAATATTTATTGGTAATGAAGATACTGTTAATTCACTTTAAGTTTATTTATGGTTAAAATCTTTCAAACAGTGCTTGATTCCCTAAAGGACTTTTCAAAATGCACCATTTTGTACCTCAATGCTCGATCCATTAAAAATAAAGTAGCAGATATTGAAGTGCTCTTAGAATTAGTTAAACCTGATGTTGTCATTATAACTGAAACTTGGTTGAATCACAAAGAAGAAACTTTTTTTAACTTTGTTAATTTTAATGCAGTGTATGTTAGTAGAGATAAACAATGTGGTATTTGGTATTTTAATAAAAACTGGTTACTCATATAAAATAATTTCTAAAGTTGAGGAGAAATGTTCCATCCTCTTTATCCAGCTTGGAAAAATTAATTATATAATTGGTGCTATTTATCGTCCTGTGGACATCAATACATTTCTTAAAAATTAGATGAGAATCTAGACTTGCTAAATGCTAATAGATGGAAATGTTGGGTTTTTGGTGATTTCAACATTGATTTCTTGAGGATTAATCTGCCAAAGAGAAACCTGGAATCCACGATTCTGTCAAATGGATTTACAAATATGAATGACAACATACCTACAAGAGTTACCTCAAGTGGAAGAGCTTCGATTGATTACACACTATTTGTAATAATAATGAAACAACAGATTAAGCAACTGTAGATGAAGATATTAGTGACCACAGATACCAAATTTTGAAAATTTCAGGTATTAACGATGTAAAAACAAGGAAATGTAGAATTACCACATTTGAAAAAGATAAATTTGGCATATGCTTCAGCATATTACAATAACTACATGCCCCAATAGCTTGTGTGATGAAATTCTGAGCTCTTTGAACTGCTGTGTACAACAACGAAGTAGGCGGGAGCGATTTAGAAGTAACAGTGCACCTTGGTTTAATGTGCAAATATATAATCTAATTGTTATTCGTGATTACCAATACAAAAGGCATAAACAATTTCCTGTCAGTAATCATTTAAAGAGTTTGTATCAGAATGCTCAGAGCTTTGTAAAGTTAGCAGTTAATGAAAGAAAAAAGGAATATTATCAAGAACAATTAACTAGAGCTGGAAGTGATCCTAAAAGAATGTGGAAAACTCTTAATACTATCATTGGTAATTCAAAAAAGAAAAAGTTCTTCAGCAATTTCTTCACTCTCAAGTGATAGCAATGAAATAAGTGACTCTAAGTTAATAGTGGAAGAAATAAATAAATATTTTACAAATGTAGGGCCTGAACTTGCCAAATTATGTGAACCAGCAGAGAATATTCCAATTTGGGTATATAATGTTAACAACCTTCATTTTCAACCCACTACAGCTCAAGAAATCAGCAATATAATCAACACATTGAGGAAAACTAAAAGCCCTGGAAGAGATAACAGCTGTAATACTAATGGAGTTTAATAATCATATATCTCCAATACTGAGCACACTCATTAACTTATCTTTTACATCTGGCTCTGTCCCAAGTGCACTTAAAATAGCAAAAGTCATTCCATTATTTAAGGGAGATAAATGTTCCATATCCAATAATTATAGACCCATATCTCTACTATCTGTGATATATAAGATTATGGAAACTTGTGTAAATGTAAGATTATGTAATTTCCTAGAGGATAATAATTTTTGGTTTTCTGGTCAGTATGGGTTCCTGCCAAGATCTAGTACAGCTAGTGCTGTTGCTGACTTAATCACCAAAATCTTGGAAGCAAGAGACAAGGGGTTTGAATGTATATTTGTTTCACTTGATCTAAAAAAGGCATTTGATACTGTAAACCACAACTTGCTACTTAAAATATTGGACCTAAGTGGCATTCGACACTAATCACTCGATTGGTTTAAGGACTATCTTGAAGGTCGCATTCAGTATGTTCATGCAAATGGAGAGGATAGTACTATGAAAGATATTGTATGTGGAGTACCACAAGGGTCAATACTTGGACCATCATTATTTTTAATCTACATCAATTCTATTTCTAAACTACCATTAAAAGGCAAAATCCAACTGTATGCAGATGACACCAGTTTAATCTACTTCAACAAAAATAAGGTAAAAAATGATGTAGGACATGACCTTACACTTATAAAGGACGGGCTTAATTATCACAAACTATCCTTAAATATTAATAAATCAAGTTTCATGGTAATATCTAGTGATAGCAACTGGCATCAAATAAACTTATCAACTGGTAATGCATTTTTAAATAAAACTAATTGTATAAAATATCTTGGTCTCTTGATAGATGAAAAATTATGTTGGGAACAACACATATCCTGTATTTGCAAGAAGATTGCACCAGTTATTGGCATCTTGGGAAGAATATCATACTTATCTGTAAGTTACAAGAAAATTATCTATAATTGTCTAGTTAACTGCCACCTAACATATCTGACCCTTATTTGGAGATATACTTAGAATAATAAGATTCAGCCACTTCTTGTATTGCAAAATAAGGCAGTAAAGAAAATTTATAACTTACCATGGTGGCATCCCACATCAAACCTTTATCTACCAAACAGAATAATGGATATTGAGTCAATATATATATATATCAAGTGACCACAAATATATACAGATGTTTGCACAATGAGATTAACTCAAATATTTACCTTACTATGAATAATGAAGTCCACCATTATGAGTTGCGTAATAAAGATGATTTGAGAGCAGTGCCAATGAGAACAACAATGGGACAGAGAACCATAACATGTAATAGTATTCAAATATATAACAAAATTCCAGAACAAATACGAAGGCTCCACACAATAGCATTTAGGACTCGACTAAAGAAACTGATATTTGAAGGTTTCTTTAAAACCACAAATATTGCATAATGTACCTATTTTATTCCAAATTAACTTGAATTAATTTCTTCTGATATAATTTATGTATATATGTATAATCTTCTTCTCAAATTGTGTATTCCTTGTTTTTTGTATCTTTTCTTTTTTTGTGTGTTGATTTTTTTAGTTGTAAGTGTATCTGAGTGTTAATGATCAATGTTGTTAGAGAGCTCATATAGTTTAAGCTCGAGCTGTTTTCTTTTTGTATTTTACTCTTGGAATAAATAAATAAATAAATAAATAAATATGTTCCTTTTTAGGTTTCTCCTGTGCATATTTTTTAGTTTTATTAACAACAATACCAGGGCTTCTGCAGCTATTACGTATTACAATACCCTTACCTCTAGCGGGAAGATCTCCATTTATGTAGACATTGGAATTGACTTCCCCATTGCCGGATGTTTCCTACGTTTGGCTTTTTGACTCTGTGGTACCCATTATTGAAAATCATTTAGATTCGATCGCTGAATTATTTTGTCAGAAGATTATGTTGGACGGCAGGATCGCCATGTGAAGATTGGTAATTATTTTCGGTGTAGGATCGCCATGTGATAATATAATGTCGCAGGCAGCGGCCTCAACCAATAATACTAATTGTAAAGACTATCTGTTTATTTCTACTGATTGCTCAGTTGTAACAAAGCGATAGAAAGATATATTTGTGGTTAGACAATACACATTCCTCTCACCTGTCTTGGCGATATTGTGCCAATAAGCTGCTCAGTTAGTACCTGGTGGGTGTACATTCTTTGTTCAATTGGCAGAAGGACTATACAAGGGCGCCTGGCCAATGGATACACACACTTCACAAGAAAAACGAGGAGATAACGCAAATTTACATTGTATTTATTTTATTTGTTCTAATTACCAATGTTTTCCATATATTTAAGTCAGTAGCAGATAACAAAATTAAACAATCTATATATACATAAATTAGTTGGAGTAAAGTTACAACAAAATAATCGATAAAGTTCTTGCCTTACAATATCCTCAGTAGGATTGCCCTTCCTGGAGCAATATGCCCAGCAGCAGCGGGGGTTCCAATAACTCAGGGCTGCCAGGAGTTGCCACTGTCCTACCAGAGGACAATTCGAATCAAGGAGTACTGCCAGAGTTCTTCTACCTTGATTTGGAAGCTAGTGGTTACATATCTGGGCACTCTTAGCCCTGGTTGATAACATGCATGAAAAAATTCTTGCCCAATTAGTAATAGCTCTTTGAGTATAGATACTGAATTTTCCCCCTGACTAGTATAGGCGTATATATGCTCTATAGGATCGATTCGGAATGTGTAGGAGGTAAAGCACCCTACCTTAGTGTTTCCCTAACTTCTTCACCCTAAATTAACTATTTGAATCTACCAATATGAATGAAAAATATTTTAAACAATATCAGTAAATTTGAAACGCTTTATATCCTATGTAAAAATAGTTAATGATAAGACTTAAGTTAGATTGCAAATGCTAGTAAAAGTTTCAAACTAATTTAGATTTAAATAACAACTCAATTATTAATTACAGGTTAAAATTAACGGTAAATCAGATATATAAACAATTACGTTTGAGAGCTAATAATGTGTTTAAAGATAACGGTAAATGAAATATAAAAAAAATTATATTCAAGATCTAATCATGTGCCTCTTAATCCGACAAACCGTTCCACAACTGACGAAAGCGAATTTCTGCCGAGATGATGGGAAAATTCAGTACTCTAAATTAAAAATCAATGTGCGGTATTTTATAAGTCATAAAATAATAAAAATGTTTATTGCATCTATATTCATACACATATGGAAAAATCAGATGTGAGAACTGGTCATATACATCCTCCCAATAAAACAAGTAAAATAAAGAAAACTAGGCGTCTTGGTCTACAAACTGCTTGGCTCTCTATTGCAAACTTTGAGAAATGAAATAAAAAAATTGAAATGTGATTTATCGGTAACCAAGCAGACATGCAACCGAATCTGGGTCACTGAATAATGAAAGACCAGCGAGTGATTTAGAAAAAAATATATTTCTGGTTATATCTAAATATATAACAAAAATAACAAAAATAGTAATTTCTAAGCCACTCAGGTGTCCATCCTTGGTCACAGTCCAACCCAGTTGGGAAGCTTAGTCAGCTACTAAATCTAGGCTCACAGGAGAATTCGTCTAGTAGATCAATTTGTCCTCTCCTGAATTTTGGTAGATATTGTCAATCAAACTCTCCAGATTAACCAATACCGAAAAATGCAAAAGAGGCCAGCAATAATTGTTCCCTTTTGCCTTTATTTTGTTTATTACAATAAGAATGAAAGCTATAGTAACCAACGATGGCTTACCCACGCCAACTACGTTGCAGATACAAAGCAAAAAAAAAATAAAAAAAAACGAATGAACTACGCAGTTAAGCCGCAACGATTTATCGCTGCAATGAAACGCGGTATATCGATATACAGATGAACATGAAACCAGATTCACCCAAGATTTCTTTCCAAAATTATTAATAGGTACGATAAAATATGAACTATAGCCGATAAAAAAATCTATAAAAAAATCAATCGATAGATCAAACTATAACGACAAGCTGAATATGCTTAATGGCAATCAAATATACGGTAGTAAGGAAAACGATAAATTAAGCAAATTCTAACTGATATTTTTACGATAAAGATAAAGATTTTTCCTAAGAGAATCAAAGAAATTCGCCTACATGCTGCAATTTCGGTGGTCGGAACGGAAGAGAGCAATCTGCTTCATTCAACAAGCATTTCTCCCACTTGTCCAATCATAGAAGTAAGAAAATGAAATGACTAATCAATAAATGGTCAATACAGGAACTAATACAAAATAATTTCTATAACAGATCAAAGCAAAATTTTACTAACTAAATAAATCGTAGATAAAATTTTATTAATGACAGTTTACTTCTTCCCAAAAAAATATATATATTAAATTAATATTTCCAGTTTGAACAGAAGTTACTTCGAAAGAGCACGTCATGCTCGTTCTGTCAAGGTATTCATGGTGCTAAATCATAGGGACAGAGTTGGACTTGGAATATTTTTCTAACCGAATGTCAGATATTTAGCAATTAAAAGCGAAAAGGGTGATTGCGTCAGCGACTAAAATAGGAGTATTTACTTACGGGTTTATTTATTAAGGTAAAGACACTGGTTTATTTCGGTAGAACTCAGTTAAAAAAAACGGTATTGTTAGGCAAGCAATTTGTAAAACTAAAAGGTAATTTATTAATGCGACAAATATGAGTAAATAACAATGTAACAGGGAGAACGGCAATACACCCGTTACACGGTTTCGCTATTCTAACTACATTTAATCATTACTATGTTACATTTTGAACTCGTCGACTGATGGTTCGCGATTGACATGAATTATCAAAAGTGTGCCATCAGTGGATTGTTTTGCCATTACAACTATGATAATTTAGGTAGACGTGCTGAATTTGATGTCGTTACCTAGAATGGTTTATGATGATTTGTATGTTATGCTAATAATTGTTTATTAATATTTCCTCAGACTGTCATGGGGAATTTCCGTTACACAATCCAAACGCCTTTACCATGGACAGCACAGCTCCAACTCAAACCTACTACAACGAAACGCAACCACAGCGCACATTCCATCCTTTATCGCCAGTCTGTGAATACGCCAGTTGGGCTTCAAAATTCGCAATTGAACCGGCGTATATTGATAATCGATAACCTAAAACATGACAGCGACAACCTAAACAAATCCTAAGAAACAAAGTATTTGCAATATTACATCTGATACGGTCATAATTCTTGTAATAGGAATATGAAAGTGGGTATTGAGTGTAGCTACTCACTGGGGGAAAAATATTACGTTACACAAAAACCACACCAAAAATACAGGGTCTTTCAGAAAGGCTGAAAAGAGCGGAAATATTAAAAGGACATTCAAAATAAGAAATACATTGAGATCAATTATATCAACAATTAAACCAAATAACGAAACACAAAACAAAATATTGCTTTTATAAAATTTCCTTGCGAATGTAACTAATTTAATAATGGTTAATCCTCTAGACCTATAAATGTTAGAATAAATGAATACAAAAATAGGTAAAGAAACGAAAAATTGAAAAGTCAAAAATTTTCCTCTTAATATATAAAGTTTTGCATATTTGAATCTCACATTGAACTCTATATTTCTCCATAAGTGTACATTATTATTAATTATGTAAATTAACGAATTAATAATAAAATTACCCTTAACACTTCTAGTTGGTAATGGGTACAGATTAGGAAAACAGGAGGTATTATACAATATCCAGTACATATGCAATAGCAAGATTTTGAAGAGCATTGGCAGATAAGTTTAAACATTTCAACTCATTAGTAGAACAGTGATATTGAACATCTTCTACACAAAATGAACTGCAGTTTGTTTTCCTGAGGGCGTTATTTTTCTAACAATATTTTGTCCATTAATTTAAAGGTTCATTTTCCAAGTCGTATCGGTTATTATGTATTTTGTCTATTTATACTTAAGTCGTCAAGTTAGTTGCAATAGTTTTAAGTACTCTGTGTTTTGTTTCATAGATGATTAGAAAGAATCAATGTGAGATATGGACGAGAAAGCTTTTGTGTCAGTTGCTGATGGCTAAAGTTAAGGAAGCTGTTGGTGAGAAGAAGATAGGGAAAACTGGAGCTATCAAGACCGATTTTCTTCCGCCTTGTCATCAGCAACAAGAGCTATTTTTCTCCTAAAATAATATTTTTCTCCTAAAATACTAGTAGACGATTAACCAAAAATATGTAGTTACTATTAACATACCCCACCGTTTAAGCACGAAACTGATTGCGATGACTGGAAGGAATCCAAAACTTTCAATCCGTGAATCCGTGTACCGTGCAAGGACATTTAATGAAAAAGAACTGGACAGGTTTTTTACGTAATCTAGGTTGTATTCAGAAAACAAATTTATCCACCTAACAAGTAATTTAATAAAGGCGAAACTGTTGTTGTTTGCGGTTCGGAGCAAACTTTCTAATGTTCTTGGCTTAAAAGATAAGAGGAGATGGTGGCTCCTTTATTGCAAATGAAAAAGATTCTGTGGTTACAATTATTCTCTGTATGAATGAAGGAAGTGACTTCGTACAGATTCTTGTGGTATTCCAGAGAAAGAACATGACTGAAGAACTTCTTCAGTAGGACTCAACCCATTGTGCCATGGACTAATTGGTGTTAACATTTCACTTCTGCAATAAAACTCTCAACTTAGTCATTTCTCTTATTTATATCTCCTTGACGTAAGAACAAGTAATGTTAGCAGCCCTTGAGTAAAAACTTTATGGGATCGTTCAAAATACCACTATAGTAAGTCAATGCTATTGTAAGGCATAGCTCAAGACCCTTTAATATTTTTGCAATGAGAGTAAATTGCTTCAAACATATTAGTGTCTTTCTCTAAATGTTTTTAGGAGTGAGTTTTTTTATCTCTGGTACACAAATTGTGCCTAGACCTTAGTCTATAAGGCCATAAAATGATCCTCTTCCATGTTCTTCTGCAAGCTCTGATTCAATTTCATTAATTCCTTCCAAGATTTTATCTTTATATCACCACACCTCCACGAGGAACTGAAAGAAAAACACAAAAAAGAGAAACCAGACGCTTCCAAAAGCAAAGTAAACAAAATATCCCTTGTTAAGTCCGATCTTCCACACTAAACCAACAAGAAATAACTCGAATGTTAAATGCGATGCTTGATTATGATCTGTTGTATAATGTGACCTGGATTTGATGTTATCAACTGAAGAACGGTGACTCGAAGGGACTGAATGTTTCTTCTTTCATACAGATTTTTTAAATAGAACAAACTGAATTTGTTTTTTATTACATATTTCGATTTCGTATGTATCATACGTGGCATCTAAAATACACCATTTGTGCGATATTCGATATATTCTCAAAATATTTAGAAACAGTTGAATATCGGATGTGTTAGGTATCTTAGGAGACTGTTATTTGGGAAAACCAAACTGTTTTTTTTTTCATGGAACCTCCAAGGTATCTGATAAGTCGTTTAATTGGTTTTCGTCCCATATAACGTTACAGAATCTATTTGTATTGCATAAGAAATAAAGAGATGATTTATGCTTTATCTGTTTTCTTATTATTTGTAAATAACGTGAAATTTCCCGTGATATAAAATTTTCTATATCCGTCTCTAATGCTCTGGTGCTTATCCTTAATTCGTTGCTATGAAGGTTTTTCTAAAACTCAGAAGCAACGTTGATCATTGAAAACAAAGAAAGATCGTTAAAAATGTCTTTTATTAATTTGCCTGTTTATTAGGCTTTTATTTCCTCATATTTATCCCTCAACAGATAAATATTTAAAATGTATAGAGAAATTATACTCACCGATATTTGGAGAGAAATAGATGTCTGCAATATACAGCATTTCTGTACATAAATAGTGTTTTGTATATTTTGTGATACATATCTGTGATTGGTAATATTTCAACTCCAAATCTAGAATGGTTATGAATCGCTTAATTTCTTTTTTGAGCAAATATATGGGTTGCGAGTTTGATGCTGTTCGATTGGTTCTCAAATGATCACCCTCGACAGTGATTGGGTAACGCTCTTGCAGACCATCATGTGATTGATTTTTCAGCCCAAGCGTTGGCTAAGTTCAGTAGTAAAATAGTTAATGTTGTAGATTATTCCTGATTTTGCAGCAAATTATTACTAATTTTAGTATAAATTTTTCTGTAAATCTTTCTTGTGAATCTAATTATTTCTATAAAATATTTTTTCACAATTGTCTAAATATGTTGTGTAAAGGATTGTCAAACGGCGGGCAATAGATTAAATATTAAAAATGGGATTTTTCATTGGGTTGTTTATCATCTCTTTCCTTAATGACAGGAATTATGTTACAAAGAAAATTCTGCCCCATATTATATCGATAATATTTATGCAAAATAAATAATAGTATATAGAAAATTTTAAAAAACTTAAAAATAAAAAGAGCTCAGGTCTAATTTTCCGATTCGCCTCAACTTCTTGCAATCTTTCACAAAATAACCTCAACAATGTTCAAACACAAAAATTGGAAGCAATATGGTGGAATATTGCCCAGTGATAACTGACTAGTTTAGATAAAGCAGAGAAGAATACAAAATTAATGTTGCCCAAGAAAATCAAGTAGATCGAACATCATAAAAATCGATTGACAAACATGATGAAATCTATGACTAGGGGTACTAGGAAAGACAAAAAAGAAGAAAGGTACAGGATCTGAAGGTATAAATATAAAGCTCATGAAATTTGTGGGTTTAGTACTTCATTTAAGACTATTTCGTATGTACAAAGAATGTGGGCAAAAACCAAAGTCCAGAAGAGTGGAAAGTAGACCGAGCAGCGCCATTGTTCAAAAAAGTAGACTGCAATAATTGGGGAAATTATAGGAGTATTAGCTTAGTAAAGACCTCATACAAACTACATACTAAGATGTTAATCTTGCGATTGAAGATAATTACAGTAAAAATTATGATTGTAGAACAGAGTGGCATTCGGAAAAAATATCATGTAACGGTAACCTATTTAACGTCAAACAAATAATACAGAAAGGCAAAAATTTTAATTTGGAAACACACTTAACTCTGGTAGATTTTATGAAGGCATTTGACAGAGTAAATCGAAATAAAGTATGGGACATTGTGACCCGACAAGGATATTCCTTCCACCTAATTGTAAAGACTGTCGGATAATGATTGAACAGCAAACAGTATCAGAACCACCCTAAATAAACCAAACTCAAACAGTGCTGTAGTTTATCGTCAACTTTATTTAACATACATATGTTATGAGAAAAGCAAAAAAGTGGTTAAACTGGAATTAAAAATTAACAAAACATCACATATAAACGCTTTCTTATACGCTGATTACTACTTAAGATGTAGTGTAATCAATCACAAATAAACTCTCAGATACCAATATATATGTGAAACGATATATAAATAAAGTTAGACCTGGAACAACACTAAAACAATGACAGTACCTCTTCTACTTTATTGCTGTGAATGTGTGAGGGTTTCTGCTACACTCTGGCCTTTCAATTAATGATAATGTTATAAATTTAGCCAACGGTCCTGTTGAAAGTACCGTAACACAGTATTTATTCCAAAGAGCATAAATCATCAAATTCTGGAATCTTCAAAACCAGCAAGAAGTATCAATGGAGTCGCTGCACACCAAAAGTTTCGAACAAGCAGGAAACTGAAGTATACTATATAAGTTTAGTTGTTGTTATGATTTCGGTGTCATTGTATTCGAATCAGCTGTTATAAAGTTTTTGCTGTTTACGTGGAAATAAATGATCTAGAAAGTGAATATCCGTTATTGATTAATTAAATCAATTAAATTGATCCCACGGAGTTTATAATAATTTGGTGATCAGAAGTAAAAGATTAAGTGAAGTTAAAATCATAATTTGATTTATGGAAACCCGAAGCATGGAAAAACGGACGAAACTACGAAAAAAATAGTCAATCAGATTACGGAGGGACTACACGAAAAGATAGCTCAGATCCTGAAAAAAACGTGACAAGAAGGAGAAACAAAATCAAGAAGAAATTCAACAACGGTTAGTGAAATCTTTTGATGAAAAACGTAATTAGAAAATCTTGTCACTGCCATGGAAGAAAAACAACAAAATCTTGTTTCTACTATGAAAAGCGTACAACAAAATCTTGTTACCTCTATGAAAAGTGAACAACAAAATTTAATTGAGGGATTATTCTCGAAATTTAAATCAACAGGACAAAAAAAATCTCACATATTGGAAGAAAAGGGACAAACTGAGCAATTAAAAATACAACAGCAATTTGAGCAATTAATGCAAATAGTATTGCAAGTTAATGAAACAGGTAATGAAAGAATGCAAATAGTTGAGTCAGATATAAAAGAGATAAATGATGATATTAAGACCATAAAAAATTAAGTGGATACTCTTGACACCAAAGTAGATGACTTCGATTCCATCTAAAGCCAGGTAAAATTTGAAATCAGTTCAATTCAAAACACAGTTCAAGACCAAATAAGTTCGATCAAAAAAACAGTACAAAGTGAAGTACAAGATAAAATCAGTGCCATCCTAAACAAAGTGGAAACCGAAATTAAACAAATACAACAAGATTTACAGAGAGGAAAATACCGGCACACCCTGAGTAAGTTCGTTGGTTAAGTACACCACCCACATTTGATGGCAGATCATCTTGGCCCATGGCTACAGCTAATGGATGGTGTAACCAGGAAAAATCTACGTCTCTTGTAATTTCCTTAAAAGGCCTTAGAACTTCTCCAAAGCATTCCAGTCGATGAACAAGGCAATTTCGACAAGATCATCGCTACCCTGGACAAAAGGTACGATAATAAATCCCTGAACCAAGTAAACCAGGTGCAACTAAGTGGAAAAACGCAAAAATCCGGAGAGAGCCTCCAAGACTTCGAAGCAGAGATTAGACGCTTAGTACAGTTGTCCTACCCAGATCTGTCAGAGCAAACGAAAGATCAGTTGGCCACACAGAGTTTCGTAAACGGTATCAGAGATGTGGAAGTCCAAAGAATTAGTGACATCAATAATAGTAATGAAGCTCTACTTCGGGCTTTGGAACTAAAGGCCGTCATGAACATGTCCAAGCCGAGAGTCGGAGAAGTTTTCTTCAATCAGAGCCACCATTTCAACTGTTGGCTGGTATCTAAAAACTATTAGAACTGTCACAAAGAACTGGCGCAAGGGGAGCGTGTTACCGATATGGACGGACAGGAGACTTCGAACGTGACTGCAGAGTAAAGTAAGGCTACCGGAACAGTCACCGTCCAGGGATAACCAACAAAACAACCACCTGTCCAGGGACCGTCAGCCAGTCAGCATAAGGGGGCGAATGCTGACTCACTCTCCACCAGCCCCCAAAAAGTTATCCATCCGACGATTTTGCCGAAATAGCAGTAGCCGAGTCATCAGGGGTACCATAAATGGCCGAGCAATTACTGTCACCATCGACACCGGAGCCGCTGTGTCCATTGACAAGTCCAGGGTTTCAATGTTTCATGTCAATACAGGGTGAGGCAGATATAGTACTGCAGAAAGGGGACAACAGAATCCGGCATAGGGCCCTAGTAGCGAATACTGAGGACGATTTCATACTGGGAATGGACCTAATCAGTCAGCATGGATTTATGTTCGACTCGAGATGTGATGTTTTTTGGTTCCTAAATGAGGAATTTGTATTGACACGGACCCTCAACAGCTCAGCGACCTCCATAAAAATTATAGCAAATCCAAATCCTCAGCCAGAATTCCCGGTCAAACGGAACAGCTTATTCATGGGCAGCTAGAAAGCAATCCTGCGAGCTGGGTTGGAATGGTGGAGCCCGTTCATTCAGCTCATGACTACTTAGTTGGACGGGCTATAGTTAAAACCGGACGAGAAATATCAATTAGAGTCCTTAATTTGTCCAACAAACGACATCAGAGTTGCCATTAGTCAAGAAATAGCTTGTTTCGAGCCAGTAGAGACCATCATCAATTACGAAGAAGAGTACCAGACATCGGGCAAGGAGACAGGGCCAAGGAAACACTTTCTACAACAGTTTTCCGACCATTTGAAACACCTTACACCAGATGAACAGAAGAAAGCCAAGCAATTTATTGCAAATCATTAGCAAATCTTTAACAGCCAAGATGGAACCACCGGTCGCACCAACATCATCCATCACCGAATAGACACCGGAAAGGCTCAACCCATCAGAATACGACTACCCTTGGAGCAACAACAGGCAGTCGAGGAAAACATCGCTCCCGTAGTGCTAGTTTAAAAAAAGATGGAACCACCCGATTTTGCGTGATTTACAGGAAGCTTAATGGCGTCACGAAGAAAGACAGCTATCCACTACACCGAGCTGATGACACTCTGACCACACTAGCAGGCTTCCGTTGGTTCTCCACACTAGACCTAAAGTGTGGATATTGGCAGGTTGGCCTACACGAAGACGACAGAGAGAAGACAGCGTTCTCCACCAGTAAAGGGCCGTTTCAGTTCACGGTCACGCCCTTTGGGTTATGTTATGCTCCCGACACATTTGGGAGGCTAATATAGTATTTACTGAGCAGGTTGACATGGAGGACGTGCTTAGCATACCTCAACGACATTCTGGTCATGGGTCAGACATTCGACGACCATCTGAAGAACCTGGGTGAAGTATTCTCCAGAATTAAGAACGCTAACATGAGACTCAACCGAAAGAAGTGTTCCATGTTCCAAAAAGAAGTAGAGTTTTTGTACAACGTCGTTTCCGAGTCAGGAATCCGCACCAAGGAGGTCAATATAGAAGTTATTCGGGATTGGTCACTCCCAAAAGACAAGAATGAACTCCGAAAACTTCTAGGGTCTCTGTGCAAACTACAGGCGATTTGCCACCATTGCCGCCCCTCTACATCGACAGACCACTGAGAAAGAGACCTTCCGTTGGAATCAGCGAAACATCATTCAGACCACTGAAGGCGGAACTTGGTTCCAGCCCAGTCCTAGTATTTCCTACGCAGTCCGGCAAGTTCATCTTAGACACCGATGCCTGCAACACTATTTGGGGGCCATCCTATCCCAGGTGCAAGATGGTGAAGAGGGTACTACAGCCATGGATTCTCGGAGCCGGAAAGAAATTATTGCGTCACCAGAAATGAACTTCTTGCAATAGTAAGGGCTGTAGACTATTTCAACAAATACCTCTATGGTCGTCATTTCCTAATCCGAACAGATCATGCCACCCTCAAATGGCTGCTGAACATGAAGACTCCGGAAGGACAACTGGCCAGGTGGATGGAAAATACGATTTCAAGGTTGAACATCGTGCCGGTCGTTTGCATAATAATGCCGATGCCCTCTCAAGAAGACCCTGTAGAGCAGAATGCAGACATTGTGTGAAGACGGAACAGCGAGAGGGTATCTCCATCAGGCAGATCTGAGTGCAGGCCAATGAAGACTGGACAACGGAACAGTGTATCCGGGAACAAATGGCTGATCCAGACAGCGAACCAAACCTGTCCCTCAAAAAGAGAGGCGCACCCAGGTCACGATGGGAAGAGTTATCTAGACACTCGGGCGTCCTGAAATCATTATGGGCCCGTTGGGATTCTCTAAGAGTAGAGAATGGAACGCTCAAGCTAGTTTGGGAAAGCACTGATGGCCGAGAAACCAAGTCTCAACTGGTAGTTCCGAAGAACAAGGTACCAGCCATCCTGACCGAAGTACATGATGGGATTACCGGAGGCCATCTGGGTATGAATAAAATCCTAAACATTAATTAGCCCGAACGCAGATGTTGGGCACCAGTGACCGGAATTCAGTCGTGTTCCAAGAGAGCGACAAAGTCTGGCTGTACAACCCCCAACGGAGCATGGGTAAATCTCCGAAGCTTACACCCCCCGGGGATGGTCCATACGAGGTGGTCAAGAGTCTTAATGACGTCGTCTACCGGATCTGTCGAAACCTCAGGGAACTAATTGAAGGTGGTCCATATAGATCGACTCGCTCCCTAACATGGAGAGGATGTTTCTGATCGGGACGATCCGAACTAAAGGGAGGGCAGAGTCCAGTCCGTCCCTGGCTTCATTCCGATGAGACGTCAATCGCTGGGTTAATAAAAAGTGAGAAATGGAATTTTCGAAATAAACAGTACTTTCGACTCTGGGCAGAACCATTGAAAAAGACAATTTACGCTATATAAAGAGACATTAATTTCAGGAGTTTTAAGTTTTGGTGCGTTCAGCTAATCGTGTTATTATATATTTGATGTTTTACGTGTAAATAAAGGTTCTAGAAACTGACAGTGAATATTAGATTTTCAAAATAATTGAATTGAACCCACGGAGTTGATAACAATATATTTATGACCTATATTCGTTTCAATCAAATTAGTAATAAATTGTAATAAATTGTAATTTGTTTTTGCTATTAGTGATTTAGGACAATTTTTATATTTAGCCTTTTGACAAATCCCACGCGTTTTACATATTTCCTTACATATTGAAATATTGCAATATAGTCCGTGGGTTCAATTTAAAATTATAAAACTAATATTCACTATCACTTTTCTAGAACTTTATTTACATTAAAACAGCTGATTCAAATATCACAATAACATTCCCATATACGCTAGTCGTCGCGATATAACTGAACTCTCCATCGTAACTGTTTCCTTTATAAAATTCTCTAGTATAATCCAGTGTAAATTTTACAGTTGTCGAGTTATAATCGAGATAAGTTTTTCTCCCGTCCGAACCTCCTAGCTTTTTTTATATTCCAGCGATCGTTGTCGTACTGAAATGAAACAGGGTCGGCTTTTTGTAAATTTCATAACACTGCCCCCCCCCTTTAATTCTGATCGTCCCGATCAGAAACATCCTTTCCATGGTAGGGAGAAAGTCGATCTAAATGAACCACCTTCAATTTAGCCTTGGGGTTTCGACGGATCCGGTAGACGACTTCCTTAAGCCTCTTGACTACCTCGTATGGACCATCCCAGGCGGGTGTAAGCTTTGGGGATTTACCATAGCTCCGTTGGGGGGAACCCGACTGAATTAGCCTTGAGGTCGTATCGCGTCTTCATCCGGTCACTGGTGGCCAACATCTGCGTTCGGGCTAATTCGTGTATTGCCAGCATGTTATGTCTGAGCCGGTCGGCATAATCTTCGATGTCTTGGGGAGGTTCTTCGGGGGAGCCAAATGCCAAATCGCAGGGTAATCGCAGCTCCTTTCCGAAAAGGACCCTGGTTGGGGTCAGGCCTGTACTATTTTGTACGGCAGAGCGATATGCTAACAGGAATAGGGGAATATGCTCATCCCAATCACGCTGGTTATTGCTGACGACCTTGGATGGGTGTTGTTCCAAGGTCCTGTTGAATCTTTCCACCATTCCGTCTGACTGTGGGTGTAATGGTGTTGTTCTCGTTTTCCTGATCCCCAACATCGTGCAGACATTCTGGAATACATTCGATCCGAAGTTACGCCCCTGGTCTGAATGTAATTCCATCGGGATGCCAAACCTGCTGAATAGTTGTTCTACTAGCACCGTCGCTACCGTGGTTGCCTCTTGGTTGGGTATCGCATATACCTCAGGCCATTTGCTGAAGTAATCCATTGCAACCAGAATGTATTTGTTCCCCCTCTCAGACTCGGGAAACGGACCGGCGACATCAATGGCAATTCTTTCAAATGGGACGCCCACATTGTACTGCTGAATTCTGCCCTTGGTCCGAGTCTTCGGGCCCTTACTGGCTGCACAGATGGCACATTTTCGGCACCAAGCTCTGACGTCTTCGAAGTAATTCACCCAGTAGTACCGCTGGCGAACTTTGTCAAGGGTTTTATTCATGCCCAGGTGGCCTCCGGTAATCCCATCATGTACTTCGGTCAGGATGGCTGGTACCTTTCTCTTCGGAACTACCAGTTGGGACTTGGTTTCTCATCCATCAGCGCTTTCCCAGACTCTCTTGAGCATTCCATTGTCTACTCTTAGAGAGTCCCATTGAGCCCATAACGACTTCAGCACGCCTGAGTATCTAGATACCTCGTCCCATGGTGGCCTGGGTGCCCCTCTCATATTGAGTGAGAAGATTGGTTCGATGTCTGAATCAGCCATTTGGTCCTGGATGTACTGTTCCGTTGTCCAGTCTTCATTGGCTTGCACTCGGATCTGCCAGATAGAGATACCCTCTCGCTGTTCCGTCTTCAGACAATGTCCGCATTCCGCTCTACAGGGTCTTCTGGATAGGGCATCGGCATTATTGTGCAAACGGCCGGCACGGTGTTCCACCTTGAAGTCGTATTGCTGTAATTTCTCCATCCATCTGGCCAGTTGTCCTTTCGGTGTCCAGCAGCCATTTGAGAACGACATGATCTGTTCGGATTAAGAAATGACGACCATAGAGTTATTTGTGGAAATGGTCTACAGCCCTTATTATTGCAAGAAGTTCTTTTCTGGTGACGCAATAATTTCTTTCTGGCTTCGAGAATCCACACCTGTAGTACTCGATCACCCTCTCTTCACTATCTTGCATCTGGAATTGGACGGCCCACAAACCGGTGTTGCTGGCGTCGGTGTCTAAGATGAACTTGCCGGACTGTGTAGGAAAGGCTAGGATTGGGCTGGAACATAGTGCTGCCTTCAGTCGCCTGAATGATGTTTCGCAATCCTGATTCCAATGGAAGGTCTCTTTCTCAGTGGTCTGCCGATGTAGAGGGCGGCGATGGTGGCAAATCCGTCAACAAAACGCCGGTAGTATGAACAGAGGCCCAAGAAGCTTCGGAGTTCATGCTTGTCTCTTGGGACTGGCCAATCACGGATGGCTTCTATCTTGTCTTCGTTGGTGCGGATTCCTGACGCGGACACTACGTGGCCGAAAAACTCTTTTTCTTTTTGGAACAAGGAACACTTCTTCGGATTGTGTCTCAGGTTGGCGTTATTAATTCTGGAGAATACTTCGCCCAGGTTCTTCAGATAGCCGTCACGCATGACTAGAATGTCGTCGAGGTATACTAAGCACGTCCTCCATGTTAACCCGCTCAGTACATACTCCATTAGCCTCTCAAATGTAGCGGGTGCATTACATAACCCAAAGGGCATGACCGTGAACTGAAACAGCCCCTTACTGGTGGAGAACGTTGTCTTCTCTCTATAGTTTGCGTGTAGACCAACCTGCCATTATCCACTTTTTAGGTCTAGTGTGGAGAACCAACGGGAGCCTGCTAGTGTGGTCAAAGTGTCATCGATTCGGGGTAGTGGATAACTGTCTTTCTTCGTGACATCATTCAGCTTCCTGTAATTTACGCAAAATCGAGTGGTTCCATCCCTCTTTTTAACTAGCACGTCGGGAGCAAACCATGGGCTGATGGATGCTCAATAACTCAATTTTGTAACATGGACTCGATGTTTTCCTCGACTGCCTGTTGTTGCCCCAATGGTAGTCCTCTAGGTGGTATTCTGATGGTTTGAGCCTTTCCGGTATCTATTCGATGCTGGATGATGTTAGTGCGACCGGTGGTTCCATCTTGACTGTTAAAAATTTGCCAGTGCTTTATGATAAATTGCTTGGCTTTCTTCTGGTTCTCTGGTGTCAGGTGTGTCAAATGGTCAGCAAACTGTTGTAGGAACTCTTTACTGGGCCCTGTCTCCTTCACTGATGTCTGGTACTCTTCTTCGCAATTGATGGTGGTCTCTACTGGCTGGAAATAAGCTATCTCTTGACCATTGGGAATTCTGATGTCGTTGTTGGACAAATTCAGGACTCTGATTGGTATATCTCGTCCGGTTTTAACTATAGCCCGTCCAACCAAGTAGTCATGAGCTGAGTGTACTGGCTCCACCATTCCAACGCAGCTCCCAGGATTGCTGTCTAGCTGCCCATGAATAATCTGTTCCGTTCGACCGGGAATTCTAGCTGAAGACTTTGCCACAATTTTTATGGGCGTGACTGATGTGTTGACGGGACGTGTCAATACAAATTCCTCATTCAGAAACCGAAGAACATCATATCTCGGGTCGAACATAAATCCATGCTGGCTAATTAGGTCCATTCCCAGTATAAAATCGTCCTCAATATTCGCAACCAGGACCCTATGCCGGATCATGTTGTCCCCTATCTGTAGCATGACATCTGCCCCACCCTGTATTGACATGGACTCGCCGGTGACTGTTCTGAGCTGGATGTTATTGCTAACTGGCCGAATTTCTGATGCTCTCAAGACCCTAGACTTGGCAATGGACACAGCGGCGCCGGTATCGATGGTGATGGTAACTGCTCGCCCATTGATGGTGCCTCTGATGACTAGGCTGCCGCTATCTCGGCAAAATCCCCAGATGGATAACGTTTTGGGGGATGGTGGAGGGTCAGTCAGCAGTCGCCCCCTTATGCTGACTGGCTGACGGTCCCTGGACATGTAGCTGTTCTGTTGGTTACCCCTGGTCGGTGATCATTCAGGTAGCCTCACTCGACATTCACGTTGGAAGTGCCCTGTCCGTCCACAGCGGTAACAGGCCCCTCTGGTGCCAGTTCTTTGTGACCGATTTAATATTTTGTTCAGACCAGCCAGCAGCCATTGAAATGGTGACTCTGACTCTTCCTGGTTGAAGGAAACTGCTCGGACCCTCTGCTTGGACATGTTTATGACGGCCTCTACTTCCAAAGCCCGAAGTAGAGACTCATGACTTTTCTTGACGCCACTTAGTCTTAGATTTCGTTGTACTTCCACATCTCTGATGTCGTTTATGAAACTCTGTGTGGCCAACTGGTATTTTGTTTCATCTGGCAGGTCTGGCTAGGACAAGTGAAATAACCGTCTAATCTCTGCTTCGAGTTCTTGAAGGCTTTCACCGGATTTTTGCGTCTTCCCACTGTGTTGGACTTGGTATACCTGGCTCAAGGATTGATTGCCGTATCACATGTCCAGAATGGCGATGATCTTTGGAGGAGTTCTAGGGCCGGACCTCTTAAAGAAATTACCAGAGAGGTAGATTTTTCTTGATTATCCCATCCATTAGCTGTAGCGACGGCCTCAAATTGTCAAGATGAACTGCCATCAAATGTGGGTGGTTTGCTAACGGAACATTTGGTACTCACGGTGTGCTGGTATTTCCCTCTCTGCAAATCTTGTTGCAATTATTTAATTGCTGTTTCCACTTTATCTTGTAGTTCACTGTGTACTGCGTCTTTAATTGAACTGATTTCAACTTTTACCTGGCTTTGGATAGCACTTATTTCGAATTTCACCTGGTTCTGGATGGAATCGATGTCATCTACTTTGGTTTCAAGAGTATCCACGGTACCTTGCGATACTATTTGCATTAATTAATTAAAATCATTTTGTCGTTTTTCTTCTAGTATTTTAAATTCATTTTGTCTCTGTTCATCTAATAATTTAAATTCATTTTGTCGTTTTAGTTCAAGTTGATCTTGTTTTTGTTCAAATATTTTAAAATCATTTTCTCGTTTTTCTTCAAATTTCGAGAATAATCCTTCAATTAAATTCATTTCATTGTGGTGATTTTCTAATTCTATTTTACGTTTTTCATCAAAAGATTTTACTAACCTTTGTTGAATGTCTTCTTGATGTAGTTTCTCCTTCTTGTCACGTTTATCTAGAATCTGTGCTATTTTTCCGTCTAGTTCCTCCGTAACCAGCTTGACATTTTTTTGGTAGTTTCGTCCATGCTACAATAACATTTCCATATACGCTAGTCGTCGCGATATAACTGAATTCTCCATCGTGGCTACTTCCTTTATAAGACCAGCATAGAAAATTCTCGCAAAATCAATCATCACTACTACCGCTGCCGAGTTTTTTCGAGAACCATTTTTTTATCTTAAAGCGATTGTTGTCGTCCTGAAATGAAACAGGCTTTGGGTAAATTTCGTAACAATATATATATTTTTTGTAAATAACAGCCATAATTTACTTATTCCAATATGACCATATATATTATGTATTTCTTGGTAAATTTCATTACATAAATTCTTTGTTATATAATATAATTCATTATCATTAACTATTTTATATAAAGTTCCATCTTTATTATTTTGTACTTTTTCCCCTAAACTAAATTTATCCATCTCATTCTGATCTATTATTATCCTTTCTACTGGAAATAGTCCTTCTGATTCATTCAAAATGTTAACTTCTAACTTAATTATAATTTTATTCTCTATCACATCACATCTTGTTAAAGCTTCTGCCACTTTATTTAATTTTCCTGGAACGTGTGTAATTTTAAATTGATACTCCTGCAATAACAGATACCATCGATGTACTACTCCCATAGTTGTTACACAACATTGATGTTATTGCGGAATTATCCGTCTCTATTTCAAATTCGTTTCCCAGAAATAAAAACCTCAATTTAATCTCACAAAATATTATGCTAGCTAAATCTAATTCAGACGATGAATAATTTTTCTCATGTTTTTTAGTTATTGGAGATATAAAATAAATTGAATATTCATTGTTGTCATATCTTTGTAACAAAATCCCTGTAAATCTTTGAGTTGAAGCATCCGTTTGTAATATAAATTTTTCATGATTATTTGGATAATAATTATTTAACTTATTTATAAAACTATCTTTAATTTCTCTAAATACATCTTCTCTTTCTTCTGTCCATTTCCATTTTTCAGTTTTTCTAAGCAATTCTATTAATGGTAATTCTTTCATACTTAAATCATGAATGAATCGTTTAAAGTAACCTACCATTGCTAAAAATCTCTTTAATTGTTTCAAAATTTTAGGTCTTTTACATTCTTGAACAGCTTTAACTCTTTCAGGATCAATTTCCGCATGATTCAAACTAAGATTATATCCTAAATAAGTTACAGTCTCTTTCACAACTTGACATTTTTTAAAATTTGTTTTCAATCCTGCTGCATCTAATTCGTTTATTACAATACCTATATGTTTAATATGCGAATTAATATCATCACAAAAAATTAATATATATTTTCTGGGAATTTTGGTCAACGAGATGATCAAGATGGTGTTGGAAGAGTAGTGGAGACGATAGCACAAGTCCACACACCGAAGAGAAGACAACAGAAACGATAATGAAAACAACAAAATAGATAGCAAAATACAAAATTTGGAAAGAACTTTAAGACAAGAGATGCAGGAGATTCGCGAAGAAATGCACCAGGGACAAGAAAAGGCTAGCAATGATTTAGCAATGGAAAGAAGAGAAAGTCAATGTCAGATTGGACATATGAACGGGAAAATAGTTCAAGAAAAAGTACAAGATAATGAGAAGCAGATCCAAGACTTAAAAGAGAAGATTTCACAAAATGATAAAGATTTTCGACAACAATGACAACAAGAGATTAATCGCATAGAACAAACAAGGATACCCATGATGATGGAGAGGTCAATGCTGATGGACAATAGTGTGAAATTTAATGGACAGTTTGGGAAGATTCATCCATGTATATTAATCAGGTGTGGTAGATAGTGCAGCGTTATGGTTTGCGTCTATAGAAGGGGAAATTACATCGTTAGAAGAAATCGAGGAGAAATTTTTAAATTATTATTGTGGATAAACTCAACAATCGGAATTCAGGGAAAAATCATATTTCGGAAAGTATGATGAAAAAAGGGGAAATATGATTGATTATGCGTTGAAGTTGGTATCGTCTGCAGAACATATAAATCCTCAAATGCGGGAAGAAGAAATAGTGTTGAACATATAAAGACACTATGGAGGAGGAATTGCTAAAACCATAGTGGTGCAGAATATCAAAAAGGTGGATCAGTTTGTAAATTATTTAAATCGAGTACAAAGGGTGAAAAATAATAAACAGCGAAACCATCTATATCAAGTAAAGAGCAGAAGTCAAGATAATAGACCGAGATGGAATGAGAATAGACATCGTTACAATTATAGAACAAATTATGGAGACAACAGATTCCAAAACATATCAATTTATTGGCAGGAGTGAATTTAGAGAAAATGGTGATTCAAAATCGAAATTATAATTCAAGACCAAATGGAAGTGAAAGAAATGTGAATTTTGAAAATCGAAGAAGTTATGATGGAACAAGACAGCAGGATGAATACAGGAGAATGAATTACCTTCGGTGAAGAAATATCCAAGAAGAAATTGGACCCAAGAAAGAAGATAACAATATGAGAGAAGCAAATAGAAGAGGTACCGGAAAAAGTAGAAGTTGTGAAGTACTACAAGGGAATCGTGTAACGAACAGATTGCCAACTGCTGACCAACAAGACCGTAATAGTAATAGTAATAATCAGGATTTTTAATGGAGCCGAATACCAAAACAAACAACACAAATACAATTTTCAAAAAACACAATTTTTTAAATTGCAATGTACGTATCTACCAACATTTAAAAGAAATTATTGAAATTGAGGAACCAGAAGAAACAATTGATGGATTTTCAGAACTAATTTACATTAAAACATTATTGTTTTACAGGACAAAATCATTAGAATTGGAGTAGAATCACATGACAAAGTTCATGATGATCAAAAAGAGGTTAATTATATAATTGAAAATAATAATGTTATATAATTAATCCCTATCCGTCCCTGGCGAAAACAACGTAAAGCATTATTCATCTGAATTAAACATCAATCGCTGGGATCGTAACAAAAAAGAAGAACTAGAAGGTTCGTATAAAAAACACTGTGAATCTGGACGCTGCGAGAACAAAGGTAGAACTACCAGAAAATTCTTCGTACGCTATATAAAGAAATATTAATTTCAGTAGTGTTAGTTAATTTAGTGCGTTCAGCTTATCTCTTGTTATGGTTTTGATGTTATTGTATTCGAATCAGCTGTTGAGAATAATTGATGTTTTCGTGTGAATAAAAGTTCTACAAATTGGATATATATAATAAGTTTTTAAAATTAATTAATTGAACCCACGGAGTTTATATATAACAATTTGGTGTCGGAGAGCAGGATTAAGTGAAGTTAAAATCGCAATTTGATTTATGGAAACCCAAAGTATGGAAAAAGAAAAAATGGACGAGACAACCAAAAAAATATTTGAACAGGTTACGGATGGACTAGACGAAAAAATAGCACAGATCCAGGAAAAACGTGATAAGAAGGAGAGACAACATTAAGAAGAAATTCAATAGGGGTCAGTAAAACCTTTTGATGAAAAAACGTAAAATAGAATTAGAAAATCTAGTTTCCACGATGAAAAGTGAACAACAAAATTTAATTGAGGAATTATTCTCGAAATTTGAAAAAAAACAAGAATAAATTGAATTAAAACAAAGTCAAACTGAAGAAAAGAGGCAACTGCAATTTGAGCAATTAATGCAAATAGTAGCACAAGTTAATGAAACAGTTAATGAAAGAATGCAAATAGTTGAGTCAGACATAAAAGAGATAAATGATGACATTAAGACCATAAAAAAATACCATGAATACTATTGAAACCAAAGTAGATGACCTCGATTCCATCCAAAGTCAAGTAAAATTTGAAATCAGTTCCATTAAAAACACAGTACAAAGCGAAATAAGTGAAGTACAAGATAAAATCAGTGCTATCCAAAACAAGGTAGAAACAGAAATTTAAAAAATGCAACAGAACTTACAGCGAGGAAAATACCAGACCCCCATGCGTACAAAAGTTTCCGTTAGCAAACCATCCACATTTGATGGCAGTTAATCTTGGCCCAAGTACAAATGGCAATTTGAAGCCGTGGCTAGAGCTAATGAATGGGATAACCAAGAAAAATCTACGTCTTTTATAATTTCCTTAAGAGGTCCGGCCTTAGAACTCCTCCAAAGCATTCCAGTCGATGAACAAGGCAATTTCGACAACATCATCGCCATCCTGGACAAGAGATACGACAATCAATCTCTAAGCCAAGTATACCAGGTGCCATTAAGTGGCAAAACGCAAAAATCCGGAGAGAGCCTTCAACAATTCGAAGCAGAAGTCAGACGGTTAGTACACTTGTTCTACCCAGACCTGCTCGAGGAATTGGCAACATAGTATCAGGGATGTGGAAGTACAAATAAAACTGAGACTTAGTGGCATCAAGAAAAGAAATGAAGCTTTACTTCGAGCCTTGGAAATAGAGGCAGTGATGAACATGTCCAAACCGAGAGTGCCAGCAGTTACCTTCAGCCAGGACGAACCAGAACCATCCCTCCAGGCAGTGTTGTTCGGAATCCATAAACTCCTAGAACGAGAACAAAGAACTGACCACAGAGGTGCATGCTACCGGTGTGGAGGGACAGGATACTTTCAACGTTATTGTCGAGTGAGGCTACCTGAACGATCACCGAACAGAACAGCCGTTCTGTTGGTTACCCCTGGTTACATTTCCAGGGACTGTCAGCCAGTCAGCATAAGGGGGCAAATGCTGACTAACACTCCACAGCCCCCAAAACCTTATCCATCCGGAGATTTTGACGAGATAGCAGCAGCCTTGTCATCAGGGGCACCATCAATGGCCGAGCAACTACCATAACCATCGACACCGGCGCCGCTGTGTCCATTGTCACGTCCAGGGTTTTGAAGACATCAGAAATCCGGCCAGTTAACAGTAAGATCCAGCTCAGAACAGCGAGTCCATGTCAATAAAGGGTGAGGCTGATGTCGTGAGTAGATAAGCAAGGTAACTTCAACGCCACGACGAGGCCCGGAACGGCGGGAACCTTAGTTGTTGAAATTTTAAATTGAAATTGTTGTGTTGCGGGTTGCGGCGCGAGCAGGTAGTGGCTGTTTGAATAAAAATGGCGCCATCATGCGGCGGTTGTGGTAAGTAAATAGAAAAAAGCATTGGTTGGGTTTCGAGCCCGAGACGGCGGCGTGTGCGTTGAAGTTTCCACTATATGGGCTGGCAAGCCAGTTGAATAATGTTGTATTTTGGTTGATGGCTATGTGCGGGTCGGCTCGTGTGGGTTGTTCGTTTCCGCGATGGCGGGCGAGTGATTTGGATAAGGTTGTCTTTTAGATGGTGGTTATCTGAGTGTTGTTTATAGGAATATGTTATTTGGTGTGAAAATGCGGGAAATTGGATTTCGGGGGGTGAAAGTCGGGAAATTGGATTTCGGGGGTAAAAGTCGGGATATTAGAAGTCGGGATATGGGATCTAGGAATAAAAATATTTGGTGTATATATTAATATGTTGCATTGATTGCATCGGGTCGAGCGTAAATTTTGGGACTTGTAAAATTTTGCGGAATTAATATAGAGAACCTAATGTTTGGAATATAAATAGTAATTACTTAGAAGTAAATACTATATGAACGATAATTTTAAAAATTGATTTTGCGGTGAAAGTATGAAATAATTAGAATATCTTTATAGTTGCCTCTCTACTGGAAATAAAAAATAAATAAAACAAGAAGAGTGTTTAACTACATTTATTTTGAATACAAGACTTTGTGAATTTTAAGAGCATCAGCTATTGATAACTTAATACATGCCATAGGTTTGGTCGTGTTTGATACAGAAAAGTAGCCATCATTGAACCATATTCCAAGAGATATATAGCTATCTGGTAATCGTTCCTGTTCATCCCACAGGCTTTCAGGTTCATCCTTTCCCATTTCAGGATCATTGTCAAATTGATAAGCATACTACAAGTACGTCTTGAAAACTTTAAAGCTCCTGGGAGCTAGATCAATAGTTGCTTTCGGAGATTTGAGAGTAACATGATTTTCCGTATAATTGATTGATAAAACGTCAGGTACTTCATAGAAACCAACGGAGGGATTAAGTTTTCCAGTTAAATCTTTGGGCTGTATTCTACGAGTTGCCAGTGAATGATCATCAAATTTAAAACGCTTGGTGTCAGTCATTAATTTTTCTAAATTCATAGCTACCGTTTGCTTTGAGTGAATAATTGAAACTGAACTCGATATGCAAAGTTTAATTGTAAATAATATATAAAAGATATTTTTCACTACCATAGATCTTTCTAGAATATCGCTAAAAAATACTCATTACCGATATTTTAGAAAAGTTGACAAAATGTTCTTTGAGAAACACGTGCAGATATATGTCACCTAAACTTAAGATCTACAAATAATAATCAACTACCTGGAACAGGAAGTTATATTTAATTGTTTTATTACTGAAATAATCGTGTTAGAAGAACTGATATTCCTGAGATCCGAATTTTTATTTTAAATCATTTACTCCCAACCATGCAAATTTACTAAATATAAATCAACAATATGTAATTAGTTCATTATCACAAAGTTAATTCTGTCGACCTGGAAGTCAAGAATATATCGCAAGTCAGTAATATACATAATTAACGATTCAATTTCAGAACCTTATTTGGTAAATAAAAAACAAATATATTGGTCTTGGAGACCAAAAAATACGATAACCACTAATTAGTTAAATATCCCGGCGTCATTACGAAACATTTTCCGAACGACGAAAACAAGATTGCGCCGGGCGCTCGACCAAATATGGAATTAGTCGCACTGACCTGACCCTGAGAATACGATTAGCAGTATTTAATTACATCATACCATAACATTTTAACGCATATTTCGAAACTTCGAAAAGAAGATAAGAATGTTGTTTTGAAGACAAACAAAATATCTGAAAAAGTAGAATATCTAATTAACGATCGACCCGGTTACTGTGGTGAAATAAATAAGCGAGATTTAGGAAATTAATATTACTCTTTATCAAGCGTTCCAAGATACAATACAGTTTCTTAGTGAGTGTATTTTATAAAATATGTAAGTATTTATTTAACATTATATCTTTTGAGTTTTCTACTTTCATTTGAATTAATAAAATTAATCCTAGCATTTTTGAATTCTTAATTTTTAATATCTTTACGAAATGTGATTTATATCTTCAAATTTTGCACCTTTTTTAAATTGAATATCCGATTGATCCTGTTGAATATAATACGCACATTTTTAGGTGTTTTAAGCGTCTTTTTGAGTTTTCTACTTTCATTTAAAGTAATTGTATATTCAACTCTAGTAATTTAAACTATTTTTCATACCATATATATATATATATATATATATATATATATATATATATATATATATATATATATATATATATATAAATATATAATTAATCCTAACATTTTTGAATTCTTAATTTCTTTATTAAATGTTAAAATAGCTTTATGAAATGTGAATTATATCTTCAAATTTTGCACCTTTTTTAAATTGAATGTCCGAGTGATCCTATTGAATATAATACGCACATTTTTAGGTGTTTTAAGCGTCCTTTTGAGTTTTTTACTTTCATTTAAAGTAATTGTATATTCAACTCTAGTAATTTAAACTATTTTTTATACCATATATATATATATATATATATATATATATATATATATATATATATATATATATATATATATATATATATATAAAATTAATCCTAACATTTTTGAATCCTTAATTTCTAAATTAAATTAAAATAGCTTTATGAAATGTGAAAATATATTTCTCAAATAAAATTAGAAATGTGAAAATATATTTCTCATATCCATGTATTTTTAATTGCAGTTTTAATCTTCCGCCACTAGTTAATATAGCATTCTACTGCTCATTGGTCCAGGGATAATTTACTCTTCCTACAATAACCTTATAGTGGGTGCATTTGAAATACATGTATGTATTTATATCTTCAAATTTTGCAACTTTTTTAAATTGAATGTCCGATTGATCCTAATGAATATAACACGCACATTTTTAGGTATTTTAAGCGTAGTTTTGAGTTTTCTACTTTTATTTGAATTAATAAGATTAATCCTAGCATTTTGGAATTCTATGAAATGTGAAAATATATTTCTCATATCCATGTATTTTTAATTACAGATTAAATCTTCCGCAAATAGTTAATACATCGTTAGAGCTCACAGCATTCTACTGTCCATTTGTCCAGCGACAATCTACTCTTCCTACAATAACCTTATAGTGGGTCTTCCGCAACTAGTTAAGTAGTTGAGGCAACTTTAGAGCTCACAGCATTCTACTGCCCATATAGAGCGCACAGCATTCTATTGTACTACTAGTAAATTTTCGACAGATTTCTAAACTAAAAGGTGAGTTTCACAAATGATTTTATAAATAAACAAATATTAGGTTGTGTGTATTTGTTATAGAAATGGATTTCCTATCTAAAATTAATGCCGTGTTCTCCGTAGAAGCTGTGAACAAGCCAAGCATCAAAATCCAAGACCTGCAGCCAGGGAAAAAATATCTAATAATTTCTGCCAAACTGGTCAAGCCGAAATTTGGGGAAACGATCTTGATAGAGCTAGAGGATCATGTGGCCTTTTTGCCAAAACGGGTCACGGACACGTATAAGCCCTATCTGGCCCAATTATCTCAGGGGAAATTATATATTAATTTCATCGGACTGCAGGAGCTTGGAGGTGGACTTCATCCCAGGGTGCTGTTCGAAATTAGCCAAGACGGTTAGTGCGAGATTATTAGTCGTAAGTAGTTAGTTAAATATTTGTATAATATTTTTATATTGTAAGGGTGATCAAAATGTATTCTGAGCAAATAGTCCAAATTAGCGATAAAATTGTTAAAAAATTTAGATGTGCAGCAAATTTAATTTTCATTGAAAACAAACCATGTTCTCCAGAGCAACATTGGTTAAAATTAAGTAAAAAACAACTGATTTTATGCAGCAGAACTATTAAAAATTGCAATTTAAATATTGGTACTTTGAATAAATTACAAACACACTTAGATCACATTAAAAGATTTAGAAATCAGCTTAAACTTTATTCAAACCGCAAACAGGGGCTGGGGCCAATACTATACACAATAAACGGAGTAGTCGTGTAAAATGGGAAAATTTAGAGTCTGCTTTTTCATCCAGAGTTAGACCGGGGTAATTATTAATATTGAACATATTGATATTTTACGTTTTTGGAAGATGCGTTTTTCTTATTTAAGTCTAGGATTAATAATGCTTTAAAAGCAATGCGTATCATTAAAGTTAATGCTATATTCTGCGGAGAATTCATAAAGAAATCAGGTATGTCTGAAGTGATAGATTATAAATTTTTTAACACGAAGAACGCAAATATTGATAGTGGGATAAATTTACAGGAGTGGTTTTTCACAAATGTTCAAGGACAGATTTTAAGAAAATTAGAGGAATTTTCAGAGAAAATGTCGGGATGGGCGTTATATAAAATTTTAAACTTAGAAATCAACATAAATAAGGTTGAAATGGGTAACGGGGCCTCCCCTTTTATAAAACTCCCTGAAGAAATTGTAAAAAAACATGCCTATGACTGAAGCAAGTAAGCAAATTTGAAAAATTAAATCATATTTCTGTAAATGTATATGTTTTAGAATTATTAAAAGCCAAAGATAAAGAGTATTTCCAAACAGCTCCAGTTTTAGTCACAAAGAATAAATTAGAAAATCACGTTAATTTACTCATGATTCAAAACAAATATTTTCCTAAAACTAATGAATTTGGTAATGACATAGAGGTAATCGCTAGGACCAATGGTGCTGATGAGGATGAGCAAGAAATAAAGTACCATTTTTGCGTGATTAAAAATTTGTCTTGTTTCATCTCAACTTACAATGAAACGTACTAAAAAATTTATATGTGACCGTTGCTTGAATTACTTCAGTAGTCAAGGTAAATTTGACAGTCATTCAATTTACTGTAAAGATATGAATAACTGCAAAATTTCATTTCCAAAATATCATCACATTGAGTTTAAAAATTATAGTCATAAGGAGAGACTTCCCTTCGTTGTTATGGGGACTTTGAGTCAATTCTTCAGCATGTTTCCGATACTACTTCTATCCAAAACCCGTAAATATCAAAAACATATTACAGTAGCTGCAGGTTATTATTTTAAATGTTTCTATGACGATAGCCTATCGTATTATAGGAATTACTCTGGATTAGATTGTATGGAGTGGTTTGCTTCAGAAATGTCTGATTTAGCTAAATTCGTTCAATCTAAATTAACTGATGTTGTGCCTCTCAATGTAGAGGTTACCTTGAGGGATGCTTCTAGTGAATGTAATATTTGTGAAAAACCCTTTTTACCGCAGGACAAGATAGTTAGGGAACATAGTCACCTTTCCGGTGCATTTAGAGGCTATTCACATAATTCCTGCAACCTCAGGTACAGGGGGTCCTTTTTCGTTCCAGTCGTCTTCCACAACCTAAGTGGATATGACAGCCACTTCATTATTCGCGATCTAGCCAACGATCATATAACTCTACTTCCATGCAATAAAGAGAAATATATATCGTTTACCAAGCATGATAAAAATACCAAAATAAAATTCCGCTTTATTGATTCATTTAGGTTCCTCGATTCTTCATTGAAGGAGTTAGCATCATATTTAAAGCCTCACCAGTTTTCTAATCTCAAGAATGAATTTTCCGACTTAGATTCTGACAGACTAGTGCTCCTTATGAGAAAGGGAATATTCCCTTATGACTATATAGATTCCGATATTAAATTAAACGAAACTCAGTTACCTCCCTTGGAAAAATTTTATAACAAACTATATGATTCAAATGTCAGTCAAGAAGCTTATGATCATGCGCAAACAATATGGCGTAAGTTCAATTGTAGAAATCTCGGGGATTACATGGAATTATATTTGAAAACCGACATTCTTCTCCTAACCGATGTCTTTGAAAATTTCAGGGAGAGTGCACATAAAATATATGGGCTCGATCTCGCTCACTATTATACAATCCCAGGATACTCATGGGATTGTATGCTTTATAAAACCCAAGTTAAACTTGAAACAATTCAAGATGTTGATATGCTGATGTTCCTTGAGCGGGGTATTCGTGGAACATCAACAGGTTTTCCGAGGCTAATAAAAAGTATATGCCTAACTTTAATCCGAGCAAACCCTCCAAATATATTCTACACGTGGATGCAAATAATTTATATGGATGGTCCCTAGGTCAACCCCTTCCTTATGGTAGCTTTCAATGGACCGATCCCAATATTGACGTCACCCAAATTCCAGATGATTCTGAGGTTGGCTATTTCTTGGAAGTTGATCTTGAATATCTTCAACACCTTCATGACAAGCATAAAGATCTGCCTTTTTGTTCCGAAAAACGAATTCCTCCAGGCTCCAAACTTCCGAAACTTCTGACCACCCTTCACAATAAAGAAAAATATATCATCCATTATCGCAATCTAAAACAAGCTCTCGAGAATGGATTAGTTCTCACTCAAATTCATCGGGTTTTACAATTTTAGCAGTCGGCCTAGCTAAAAACTTATATTGATTTAAATACTACTCTAAGAGCGCAAGCCCAAAATGATTTCCAAGTGAACCTGTTTAAATTAATGAATAATGCCATTTTCGGCAAAACCATGGAAAATATTTGCAATCACCGTTCTGTCAAACTCGTGAGCGAATGGGAGGGTAGGTATAGTGCTAAAAATTTAATTGCTTCTCCAGCATTTCATAGCCGAGTTATTTTTGATGAGAATCTAGTAGCAATTGAACTTAACAAAACTGATTTCTTGTTCAATAAACCCTTGTATATTGGATGTGCAATTTTGGAACTCTCTAAAATTATTATGTACGACTTTCTATATAATTTCATCTATAAAAAATTTCCACAAGATCGCGTTAAACTTTTGTACATGGACACCGACAGTTACATCCTTGAAATAATTTCAGATGATGCAAGTCTGAATTACACAGATTTGATACTTAAAATTACGCTCCAAATAATGTTTATGGTATTCCATTGGTGAACAAAAAGGTCTTAGGTTTAATGAAGGATGAGGCAAAGGGTTACATCATTTCCCATTTTGTTGGCCTTAGATCAAAGATGTATACATAATTAATTCTAGGAGGCAAATGCGCAAAAAAATTTAAAGGCGTATAATATAATATTGTTAAAAATAAAATTACTTTTAACGATTATCTCTCATATTTGCAAGAGAAAAAGCAAACTACTATATCCCAGCGATGCATTAGGTCCTACGCGCATAATGTTTTTAGCATCGAACAGACAAAAATTGCCCTAAGCCCCTTCGATAGAGATATATCATGAATGATTGTTTTGAAACATTACCATGGGGGCATATTCTCTGAGTTCATTTTGATCATTGTTAAGCATATCTGTAAATATGTATTTTTCTTTATAGGGTTAGAAATTATGGCTACAACCGCAACTCCAACTACTTTACAACTAGCTTGTCTTAAAACTATTTGCGCCAATATAAAAAAACTAACAAAATTTGTACATGTTGCACCGCTTCCATGGTCTTTAATTGAGGAAGTTATAGTTTTTTCCCCCATTTACAAATATAAATATTTAACTGATACCTATGGAAATTTAAATGGTGATATTGATATCATTCTAAGTAAATTTGAGTATGTAGATAAATATGATATGTCATTAGAACTTAAGGTTACCTTGTTAAATAGCAACTATCTTGAGCCATACTGTGATCATGACAGCTACTGTGCCTGGTTCATGTACAATAGGATTGATAAATATAACCTATTCCTATGCGAGGTATGCTTGCTTGGACTGCAATTAGCATTCGCATCCCGAAATAAAGAAATGTTTGAGTTTAAAATTAAAAGATGTCACATAAAGTATGAATCAAGAGATTTGCACAATTTATATACAGATAAAAGTTCTTGGTGCTCAATTTGTTGGCGTCCTTTATTTGAGCTGAAAAATCAAGACGAATGAATTGAAGACTTGCATTCTGTTAAAAGAGTACAAATTTGGTAATTGGTTGTAGCCAAAAGTACATATATATTGTATAAGTATCTCAATCAATAAAACAGTATATTTTGAAATAAGCTTTTTATTTTATTATTTAAGATACAAAGATTTTTAAATATCCAGCTATAGGTTTTCTGCATATGCAACAGTGATCGATCTTTAGTGAGCAATCAAAGCAACTAGCTAAGTGCCTACAAGGGAGAAAAACAATTGTCATGTCATTAGTGAGGCAAATTTTTTAAGTGTTAGAGCCAGTGGGGTTTGGGGGGTTATTTTTAAGTAGCAAACAATTATCGAACTCTTTTGCATGAAGCTCTTCAATGTTATCGTAAGGTAAGAGATTCTTCAGTTCTATCCCACAACAGTAGCATTTTATCCTGTCACCATATCCCGTGTAGAAAAACCCAGCATTGGAGAGCTCCTCTGGTGTTTGTCTTAGAGAAATGGGCCAGTCGGTGTAAGTTGCAAGTCAAGTGTAAGTGTGTAAGTGTAAGTCAAGTCAAGTGTTACTTTGCTCTGGTAAATGACAGGTCTATTTATGCGATAAGCGTCATCCAGATAGAAAAAACTACAATACGGATACCAATCTAAATGGTCAGACATTGGGTCGTCACCAGGTTGCCAATTGTACCCCTCAGTTTGACAAAAAGGAAATGCAATGACATCGTCACTTATTCCATTGCGTTTGTAAATGAAGCCTGCTTGGGCTAGCTTTTCAGCAGGATAGTCAGATTGCCAACTATCAAAGGTTCCTAATCGATTTTCATATGATCGATAGTACTCACGACTCTCCATATTCTCAACTGATGAAATCAAACAAAACAATCAATTTATAAATTTATTTAATTTTTCTAAGTTCTAAATCATGTAAGATGACATCTTTATAATAACACAACTGCTCTTTTAATGCAATACACAACTGTGAGGTGTCATCTAACCAAAATGCTCTTATTATTTTCTCAATAGGTAACTTACGCAATAAACAAGTCCATGTAGAAATTTCATCCAATATTTCGTAATAAATTTTACAAAAATTTAATTTTTCTAGAGATGTCACTTTACCTAAAATTATAGGGTCTATATCTAAAAGTCCACACACGTCACTATAGTCTAGGTACATTATCGATATGTGTTTCATAACCATAATCTGCTTCACGTCTTCATACCGCACTTCAGACAAGTGCAAAAAGTCGCCGCAAGCTATTGGCTCGGTAAAGTCGGGTAGTGAGTTGCTCTCGAAAAAGTTTCGTTTCATAAACTCGAGCTGACATATAACGTCTCCCCATTCTAAGGCAGACATTGTAATTTTCACAGGTGCTCCCACGGTGGATGTTTTTTGCAATATAACCACCGGGGTATAGGATCTAGCGGGGCTGAGTGCACACTGAACCTCGCACTGGGAATTCAACATGGGCACTCTGGAGTGCAATAAGTAGTATCCTTATTGGCTGCATTCTCGTACATCTGTAGGACCCGATCCAAGTCGCCACTATAATCCGTACTGGATGCACCACTGCTGTTCCCGGAATCCCAGTTCCTATCAAATTCAACATCGAAACTGCTGCTGTTGCTGTGCTCATGAATACTGGGTGAAAATGCCACAGTTCTACCAGAGTATACACTCCAGTCACTTTTATACCCTTCATCTGATTCCATTGTCACTATTGCATAAAAACTGAAATCTGGTCTGGGGTATTTCACGGTTTTATAGATTTATCCCTACTCCTAATTGGTTTCCCACGTCAAGATGAGAAATTAGATCTATAGCTTGTTGCTAGCATTAATCCAGGAATCATGAGTGTGATTAAATCCGAGCCAGCGAACTTTAACCTTGTTTCCTTTTCGTTGCAGTACTTTCTCGACGAGATACACATCCGGGTAAACTGCCTTTTGTAGCTTTTCTGCATAGAAACCCCCTTGAATTGGTGTACCAGACATATCTTCCAAGAGGTACGTAACAGGGTTAGTTATATTTCTGCGAGTTATTTTAAACAATTCAGTGCTCCAATTCGGTAGATAACCTTTGTCAAAGAAGTGCTTGACCTTGCTGATTCGCACTACGTCCCCAACTTTAAGTTTTCCAGAATCAGCAATCTTTAGATTATTGTACACGCTTATGTCGCGTGCGTTGTTTCTATTAATGTCCACAGGTCTCATCTTTGTCTTGGAATGTTTTTGATGGTTGTACTCTTTGACGATTTCCGGTAAAATATCAATCAATTTGTGTCTTATTCAAGCTAAAGTACTTGAAAAGACGCTCTTTTAGCGTTCTGATTGTTCTTTTAGCTATTACGGCTTTCAAACCACTAAATGTGCTATAATGATTGATCCCGTGGGATTTCATAAGTTGCTGGAAATGACTATTGAAATATTCTTTACCCTGGTCGGTTTGAAGGTTTTTCGGCTGCCGTTCCCCGAGAATACTCTCAAATGCTCGAGTCACTTCTTCACCTGACTTCGTTTTCACCGGTCTCGCCCACACATACTTTGAAAAGCAATCGATTACGACGAGAAAAAACTTGAAATTTCTATTGGATTTCGCATACTGATCCATTTGTGCGAGATCGGACTGCCGCAAGTCATCGAAACCTTTGATGGGATACATCAACGTCAGTTTTGATTTTCCGGTTAATGATAGACACTTGTCGATTTAATGCCTCTATAGAATGTTTCTGCTCACTACTCATTTGATTCAGTTGCGTTGTAGTTAAGCTTTCATAGTCAGTAAACATTTTCATAAAAGCTGTCAATTTGGAGTCTATTGTGGAAATCTTACTAGCTGTGTCATCATCTAGTTTTTGCATGTCTTTGTAGAGCTCAGGCACCACTCCGATAATACGATTTCTAAGGTCATTTAATTCTGCAAATTCTGTAGCCTTCTCTTCACGTATGGTTATTAACACGGCTTCGGTATCGATCACTTTGCGGTTCACAGCAAGTTCCACTTCGTCTATGCGTTTATATTGTTGAGATGCCTCAGTATTGATGGCACTGAATGCAGCCTCGAATTTTGTGATTGTTTCCTTGAGGTGAATTTCTAGTGAGTTACATTGTTCAAGTAGATTCGACAGCTGGATGTCGCTCGCCGTTTGGGTTTGTTTAAGCGCATTTAATGTTTGTTGAACCAGGTCACTGCACTTGTTGTATGCCGCTTGGAAATCGTTTCGTATTTGTGACATCCCATTGGCAAATTGCCACTAGACGTACTGCTTGTTGACTGCATCCATGGGTTTTTGGGGGGTTTTGACATTGGTTATTCGCAGTTTTTCAGCATCGATATTTCCTTCAGAGGTAAAGGAAAACGGTACTTTCATAAATGCAAATTTATGTGAAAACATCGATTGTTGGACGGTGTTGCTGCGTCCGAACTTACTCAACGGCATAGTATAACTGATATCTGAACTAAGTGTGAAGGGTTAGATATATGAAAATAAAACTTTAGTAAATTTATTTTTCAAGTATAATATGTGCTTCCTTAAGTTCATTTATAATAGCAATTATTTCGTTGTCGTGAGATATGTTGCCAGCCTCTTTGGATGCGATGAGAAGTTTCAGCCGCTCAACCAATTCATTGGGGTCATCCCAGTAGACGTACTCCATTGGCTTTGTATTGTATGTTAACTTCATACCAGAGCCGAAACGTTGCTTTTTGCCTGGAGGAGGAAACATTAGCGTTATGATTTCAGTATATTTATAGAGACTTGAGACTTTTAGTCGTCCAGTTGAATTCTTATGAGCCGATGTCATTGTCAAAATTCGGCGGTATGCTTCTAAATCATCTGGAGCGAAATTGGGGTCTTTGTAGAAAATTAACTGATAAAGTCCAGGGGTGCCTTGAAACTGCAACCCGTCAACGATAATATGACCAGTACGGCTAAAGTTGATTTCCGTTTGTCCGAGATACCACTTGGTACTCACTCCATCGTATATTGGTCCATATATCTTATCAACATCATCGCTATTGTGGAAAAAGTCACCATCATCACCATCATCATCTGTTGGAAAACTGGTCTCTGCTATTGGAAGTTCATCGAGGCTCCAGCTGTGTAATGGTCTCTTGTTTAATTGTGGCCGCGGCTATTTTGCCAAGAACTTTTGTGGTTGTAGAAGCTATCTTCTGCAGCGGCGTAACCACAGGTTCAAATAATTTATTGAGAGTATCATTGTGCTCCGATTTACCCAATTTAAGGCTTAGGTAGTTCTTGCGAATGGATCGAGCCAGTTGTTTGATTTTTTTCTTTCTTGCAGTAGAGAAAATGTTGCTAGTCAATGAAGGCATTTTGACAACTAACTAGAATCCGTATTACTGTAGCTTTATAAATTTGTCGAAGCCTTTTCGATACCGGCCATCGTTCAAATTGTATTCCTTCACAATCGTAAGAAACCCGTAACGATCCTACCAGCATTCCGAACAGAATACTTTAAATGTCTCATGGTCCATGTCGGGGGAGACGTGTTTTTCGTAAACGTGCTTCAAATTGACATCGTCTCGTTTAAATATGAGAATTACATTACAATTGTCGCGAATCAATTGTTTCGGAATGACGCTGTACGTCTGGCACACATAAACTGCATCGATATTTCTGTGTCTACCCATGGAGAAAAAGATTTTAATCTTTTTCTGTTTATCGCCAGCGACATCATCAAAGATGAATACTGAACATTCACACGCTTCGATCGGGTCGATTACCTGCTCATTGACGTTAATTGGAAAGTATGTGATGCCCTTAACCTACTTGAGTACCTCTTGTAGGAGCTGGTACTTTGGTTGGTAGAGTGACTTGGAGTAGACGTAGACGTTTTCGAATCGCAGGCCGTTTTTACTGAATAGGAGCGAAAGAACAGCATTGGTTTTCCCAGATCCGCTTGGACCGCAGATGATCGCACGAACGGAATTTGGTAGTAGTGGTCCGTGTCGTCTTGTCGTTGGTGTGTTACCATCAACAAAGTCGAAATTTTAGATAGGCAATTGGACATCCTGTTGTTTCAAGTGCATCGTAAGATAGACTGAGGATGAGGTCGTTAGTCATTGTTTAATAAATACATCACTCCCGAGCGCTTTCATTTAGTATTAAGGAGGTAGTCTACTGAATAGTGCCATCAACAAATTACCTTTTGAACTACATCTACCCGGTTATCAGTTTTGTGGACCCGGAACGATACTTGAAGACCGTCTCTCTAAGGGTCAACAGGGAATCAACAAGAAAGACGCTGCTTGTCGTGCACACGATATCGCCTACAGCAAATACAAGTCGTTGGCAGATCGGCACAAGGCCGATTACGAGTTGGAAAATCGCGCCTGGGAGAGATTTAAGTCCAACGACGCTTCACTTGGTGAGAAAGCAGCTTCTTGGCTTATTACGACGGGCATGAAGGCCAAACGTAAGATGGGACTTGGCATGAAGAAAAGACTCGGGAAAAAAATTTTCCGGCAACATGTGCTCCTGCCCACCATCAAAGCTATGGCTGGTTCTAGTGGTAACGTGCGTAAATCCTCATTAATGGTGTTGAGAGCAGCCCGGGCATCCATTAAGAAGGCTGGTGGACGAAAGAAAATCCGCGTTCCTCGGATGATCCCATTTGAGTCTAAGGGTGGTTTTCTCCCTCTCATACTTCTGTTTGCAGGCCTTAGTGCTTTGGGATCGTTAGCAGGAGGGGCTAGTGGAATAGCCAAGGCCGTGATCGATGCGAAGAACGCCAGGAAGAAGCTGGAAGAGGATCAACGTCATAATCAAGCCATGGAAGAGATTGCGAGAAAAGGAAACGGTCTCTTACTGAAAAAATCTAAGAACGGCTTCGGGTTTTACCTGAAGAAGTCAACAAACTTCCAATAAAGCTACCCAATCGAGCATTGTACAATCATGAGCTTGAGCGATACGTCAAGCAATTGCAAATCCCCAACTTCAGGGGTGTATTTATGCGAGACGCCTTACCCGTACGCTCCCATCTAAAGGAGTCTGGTATCGTTAATTTGGATGACAGCAACAACAAAGGTACGCATTGGGTAGCTTATGTGCGAAAAGGAAACACCGTCCACTACTTTGAAAGCTTTGGCAACTTGAAACAACCCCGAGAATTAGCCGAATACTTTGGTCGCAGAGTCAGGATCCTCTACAATAATGACTCTTATCAAAACTATAACGAATCGATTTGTGGACATTTATGTTTGAAATTTCTCTATAATAAAAAATAGTACTATTTTGAACACTTTTTTAATTTCCCGAGTACCAGATAAGTACAGCAGGAGTATATTAATAGACAGCAAGCTGGTACATTGTTCAGTCATGTCTGTGATTATCACCGCAGGCCGCAGTCCAATACTATCCATCGATTTTCAACCACCTATTCAATTGGACCCAAACTACAATTACAGGTTGGCACTACTGAGTTTTCACTCGTACAACAGTATCCCAAATCTTTAGCAGCAAATACGTGGTGGATTTTCAACCGCAAGATAGCATCGGTGAGATCCTGGGCTTTTCCCTAAGAGTGTTGTCCAGCAATCAGCTTTACAGCTCCGATCTACCTGTGAACATTATCAAAGTTCGAACCATTCATCTCGACAGCAATATCACATCGGGCGCTTTCTACAACAACACAACCTCTCACACAATCTACGAATTTGCTATTGCAGTGGATCCGGGTTTCGCTATCGACGAAACACCGCAGCATCTCATCTATTTACCGATAAACAGAACTGAAATTCATAACCTGACTTTACACATTTTGAACCAAGACACGGAAGTCTGAAACAATTGCAATAACAATGGGTCGACTTATATTTGATAATGAAGAACCGTATTATAAGAAGACAGCTACCCCTCGACCACCATCAGTTCCCATGAAACCTCTCAAGAGATCACTCACGCTCTCAAATAGATTGTTTCTACAAACACTCGGCTAACATGTAACTCCTCAAATGTTCGATATCTTCCGCAAACCAAATTTTGATGATAGTGTACGACGAGAGGAGTTGCGCACCTACTATCCGTACGTCAAGTTATTCGGCAACAATGATATCATTGAGATCACCGTCAATCAAACAGATTGCTGGTTTTCTATAGCAGATTCCTGCATCTCAATCCAGGGACAAGTAGTTAGAACAGCAGGCAATGGAGATGTTTCCCTGTCACCAAATGCGGGGGCTTTCTTCTTCGACAGCGCCACGTACGAGTTGTGCGGCAATGAAATTGAAACCGTGAGAGATCCCGGCCGCGTGAGCACAGCTCGAGGATACTTGTGCTACGATCCCAACAGTTCCAAGGATCTATTCATAGCCGGCTGGAATTTTCCCCATAAAGCCCATATGAATGCCGCCGAATGGCACCTTTCACATGTACATTCCGCTGGGACATTTATTTTCGATTTTCAACGACTACAAGCGAGTGATGTGGGGTAAACAAACGATACGCCTTGTGCGGAGCCGTAGTGATGACGATTGCCTTATAATCAAAGATGCTGCTACCAAGGGCAAAGTGACTATAAACAACATCGAACTTAAAGTCCGACACATTTTTTCCAACGATGATGTTAAACTCGATTTGCTGTCAAAGCAGATTCCAGCATAATTTTAACATTTCGTAAATGGGAGCTTCATGAGTTGCCTGCTCTCAAAACAGGCGCCACTCGTGAAATTTGGGCAGTGAAAACGTGTGCCGCCGTGGAGAGTCCCCGATACGTTATCTTAGCTTTCCAAACTGACCGCCATAACAACATCAAAGAAGATCCCACGGAATTTGATAATATTCACATTTCCAATATTCGTCTAACTTTAAACAGCGAATTTTGGCCTATGGAAAGAATGCAGCTAGATTTCTCAAAGAGCGAGTACGGTAAGGCTTACAAAAGGTATACGGACTTTAATCCTAGCTTTGGTGGTGGCAAACACCCTCTTCTGGATTATGTGGCGTTCAAGACGCACAGCCTATTCGTTATCAATTGCTCCCCACGCGAAGACAGTGTGAAATCTTCGACTGTAGATATTCGCCTGGACATTGAAAGCCAGACGGGATTTCCTGATATGACCCGAGCCTTCTGCATAATTATCCACGACTGCGTAATGGAATTTCTCCCACTCAGCGAAATTGTTCGAAGCCTCTCCTAGATCACTCAACTGTTTAGAAATTCAGTTTCAGTCCAGCTCTTCGACGGTTCACCATGGAAAGTGCAGTTGTTGACATTCAAGGCTTCGAAATCGAAGGAAGATTCGTTCCCAAGGAACTGGTAATCAAGACAAGCAAACGCACATGAGCGTTCTTGTTTAAACCACCCAAATCATTTAATTCTCAGCAGCAGACAAAAAACAAGTTCGATATTTGGAAGCACACGTACATGGACTCTACTACTCTGACGGCCACTACGATTTGGACACATTGAATGACATTTTGAGAATTTTTCTCACCACGTGCACACACATATATGTGCGAGGTGAGCAGAAATTTAGCTTTTTATATTCCAAGTTATTCGAGAAGCTGAAAATTAACAATTTGCGGAAACTACTCAACGAAGATGGCCCACCACACTATCACCTAATAAATTTGGAAAAGTGCAAGAATTCTGTTTACTTGGAATCTTCTGAATCTTCATGCTTTTTTCACTGCTGGTGCAAGGATCATGAATAGTGTTTTACATAAAGAGAATTATCTACAATTATGTGTTTTTATTCATTTTCTTCCTTATATATTTCACAATTAATTTAAGTAACAATACTGTGATAGCAGATAGTATTGTGCTAATAAGAATTAGCCACTTGTGAAGCTCCTGTTGAATGTTGACTTGTAAGACATCCCGGGTAGCAACCGAGCTATTAGATGATGAAATGTTATCTTCACATGATGTTTCTGTTGAAATCCAGTCAGTGTCACCTTCCGTACCGTCTGAAAATATCAGCTTCAGCTTGAACTTTTCAGTGCTGTTTGACAGATCAGCAAAATATACAGGCAGCTGCCCGTCGTTTAATCGTTCCTGATGCATCAACGTATAGTCGGAGGGATCTAAACATTTTTTCCTTCCAGAACAAACAGCCATGCCCTTGGTTCCACTAGGTATATTGACATACAAGATATTTTCCAAAATTAATGTGAAGATTACAAAGCTTGATTTAAGTAAAGGCATTTTTTAACGATCTGCATTCGTCTATAGTTGACACGAAACTATGAACTACATAGTTTACATTCATGGGCATCTAGAAAGCAATCCTGGAAGCTGCGTTGGATTGGTAGAGAACGCACACTGAGCTCATGACTACTTAGTTGGACGGTCTATAATTATAACCGGACGAGAAATACCAATTAGAAGGCTTAACTTGCCCAACAACAACATCAGAATTGCCAACAGTAAAGAAATAGATTTGTTCGAGCCAGTCGAGACCATCATCAATTGCGAAGCAGAGTACCAGACATCCGCGAAGGAAACAGGGCTCAGTAAAGAGTTTCTACAATAGTTTGCCGACCACTTGAAACACCTTACACCAGAGGAACAAAAGAAAGCCAAGCAATTTATCACAAAGCACTGGCAAATTTTTAACAGTTAAGATGAAACCACCGGTCGCACCAACATCATTTAGCACCGAATAGATACCGGAAAAGCTCAACCCATCAGAATACCACCTAGACGACTGCCATTGGGGTAACAACAGGCAGTCGAGGAAAACATCGAATCCCTGTTACAAAATGGAGTTATTGAGCCATCCATGAGCCCATGGTCTACTCCCGTCGTGCTAGTTAAAAAGAAGGATGGAAGCACCCGATTTTGCGTGGATTACAAAAATCTGAATGACGTTACAAAGAAAGACACTCTGACCACACTAGCAGGGTCCCGTTGGTTCTCCACATTAGATCTAAAGAGTGGATATTGGCAGGTTGGTCTACACGAAAACGAAGAGAGAAGACATCGTTCTCCACTAGTAAAGGGCTGTTTGAATTCACAGTTATGCCCTTTGAGTTATGTAATGCACCTGCTACATTTGAGATGCTAATGGAGTGTGTATTGACCAAGTTGACATGGAGAACGTGCTTAGTATACCTCGACGACATTCTGGTCATGGGTCAGACATTCGACGACCATCTGAAGAACCTGGGCGAAGTATTCTCCAGAATTAAGAACGCCCACCTGAGACTCAGCTCGAAGAAATGTTCCATGTTCCAAAAAGAATTAGAGTTTTTGGACCACGTCGTTTTCGAATCAGGAATCCGCACCAAAGAGGACAAGATAGAAGCCATTCGTGATTGGCCAGTCCCAAGAGACAAGCATGAACTCCGAACCTTCTTGGGTCTCTGTTCATACTAAAGGCGATTTGTTGAGGGATTTGCTACCATTGCCGCTCCTTTACATCCGCAGACCACTCAGAAAGAGACCTTCCGTTGGAATCAGGATTGCGAAACATCATTCAGACGACTGAAGGCGGCACTATGTTCCAGCCCAAATATAGCATTTCCTACGCAGTCCGGTAAGTTCATCTTAAACACCGACGCCAGGAACACAGATTTGGGGGCCGTCCTATCCCAGGTGCAAGATGGTGAAGAGAGGATGATCGAGTACTACAGCAGTGGATTTTCGATTTTCAGTAATGTAATTTAATTAATTAATAAACGAACAGCAAAAATATCGAAGTTAAAAAATAAATTTAGTGTCAGTGCAGTTATGGTGACAGATCTTTACAGTTTGATTACCTTGGCTAACTTTACTTTCGAGTATTAAAAACTACATTTAAATAAAGAATTAAGGATTAGAACGAAGACATGAGTGACAGCTACAGATAAACTTATATCGTTGGAGAGGTAATGAAATTTCACATTAGATGGCATGCGTAATTAAACTAAACTGTCTTATATCTCTATAAATATTTTATAAATAGTAAGAAAACATATATAAAGCATAAATCAACTTGATTTATTGATTTCTTAACAGACTTTTAAATAAATAATGTGTCACATTTCAAAATGATCATAACTTCAGTCATATTTATTCAAAATCAATAAAGTTATAAAAATGTAAATTTTATGCCTCCTCTCCTCTATTAATCTAGCAAAAGAGAACTTGCTCCTATGTCCTACTTTGAATGCAACTACTACGAAAACTTGAACTTAATCCAAAATATCTTCACAACGGAGCCTCAGAGGAATAGGGTTTTATAGAAGGACACAACGTATTTAACGTTTAAAAACAACATCTTCTCGCAGGTTTTTGGAACGGCTATGGGATCCCCTATTTCTGCCACAATAGCTAATCTAGTTATGGAATATATTGAAGAAAATGTTATCAAATATCTTAATTTCAAACCTACATTTTTTAAAAGGTATGTGGATGATTGTATCCTTTGCATACCAGTTGATAAATGCAATTTTAATAACAACAGTTTAATCCCTATCATAACAGAATGACAGTTACAATAGAGACAGAAAACAATAAGAATATTAATTTTTTGGACATCAATCTAAAACACAATACTGACGGACATATCAGTACTAGCTGGTACACCAAGGATGTTTGGTCAGAACGATATTTGAACTTTAACACTGTTGCACCAACTAGTTTTAAAAAAAGTGTGGTCATCTCTCTAATTGATAGGGCGTTTATTTTCACATCCGACTAATAGACAAGAAAACACAAATAAAGTAAAAAACACATTAATTAAGAATAACTATCTCCTGCCTTTTCTCTACCAATTATAAAAAACAGAGTAAATAAGTATAATAGTACAATAAATTAAAACCTAGACACTTCGTATAGTAAAAAATATGTTACACTGCAGTATATACCAGAAATCTCCTAACAGATAAAAAATGCTTGCTACTTCACAACATAAATGTTGTGGAAAAGAGCAATTGTGCCAATAAAAAAATGTTTTTCACCAAGCTCAAACCCAAAACTGATATGGTAAATCAAACTAACACCATAAACAAAATTGTTTGGATTGTAATAGTTGCTACATCGGCCAAAGTAAACAATACCTACATAAGAGAATTAACAATCATAAATATAGCTTAAAAAATAACGAAGTGAACAGTACTGCACTTGCACACATGCGGTTAATAACAATCATATGTTTGATTTTAACAATACTATAGTTTTGGAAACTGAATCGAAAAACTCTAAAAGGCTTGTGAAAGAAATTATTCACATTAAACAAAACGTTAATTCAATAAATTATCGAAGTGGTATAGAAAAACTTAGTAGTATTTAGCACAGCCTAATCTTCGTTTAACTCCTTAGGACAGTAATGTAAATCCAACAACGGTTTTAACATTTTTACATAACTCACATCATACATAATAAAGGGTAGCTGCAGATTATTTATCTTTTTTGTATATCACTATATATATGTTGGGGCTTTATCACTTAAAACCCTTTTTTAAAAAACAACAGAATTTATTTGAAACACAACTATCACTACTTGTTACAAAAAGGACTATTTTTTATTGATTAATACAGCAAATGAACAGACTAAATATTGTGACTCTGAACAACGTTAAAAGTCTTAAGTTGAATTCAAAAGTGGAGTGATGAAGATTAATTAAGATTTGGAATGTTCTCCTATTTATAATCTCTGCTGGAAATGGGGAACTATGCAGAATCATCATTTATGCAGGTGCATCTAGTAATATAATATAGGTATTGTTTTAGTTTCTGCGTAATTCCTTTACAATGGATTATTGTTTTATTCTAAACATTAATCAGCATATTATTATTTATAAGTCATGAAACGTGATATGTAACACTCCTCCCCCTCTTATTTAAAATTTGGAGTCTACATTTGACACAAATTTTTTTAGATTTAAAATTGAAAAAATTACAAAATTCAAAATTAAAATTAGTAATATTACATTTGTTGAAACTTACAATTCGATTAATTAGACTGCGGGTTCTTGCATTTCTATTATGTTTTCATCTCGAATTGAAGATCTTCTTCGTGGTCTGAATCTTCTTAACAGGCTTCTGGATTGCCCTGGTTCTGGTTTATTGTTGGGAATATAATTGCTGGGAACTGCTTTCTACATCTTTTTCGACATTTGTAAATAATAAAAATTGAAATAATTAGTACAATTAATACGGTACACAAAATTGTTAACCATTGGGTATGTCTTTGAGTAAAAGGTCTATTTATTATATCATCAAGTTCTTCGGAATAATGATCTAATTTATGTTCTGCAATATTAAGTTCATCAAGTTCAAGTTTTTGAATTTTTAAAGGCTTTAATTTAAACACATTTCGCGCACTTTTTGTTAAGGAATGTTTGGAGTTTCGATGACTCTGGAATCTTCTGATTTGTAGTTTTTGCTTGACTGTATTCTGATTGAACCAACGTAACATATACAATGGGGTTGTAACTTCAGGATTGAATTCGTATTTATATTTATTGTTTTCGTCGTATCTTCTTTGCATTGGATACTGATTGGTAAAAGGGCATTGGTGACGATTAACCATTCATTTTCATATGTTGTACCTTGTAGTCTTCAATATTAACTTCAATAGTTTGGCAATTTTCTGGTAGCTTTATGGATTTGCTTGAAGTTCAATTATATCAAGGTATTTTGGAATATTTTCTAGATTTGGTAACATTGGTAAAACATGTGTGCTTAAACTTGTGGAAATTAGTCTTAATTGGAATATAAGATCTTCGGGTTGAATTACCGATGGATGGATGCTTTTGAGTCTTGCGAATGTGACTGAATCAATGAATGAATGACTCTAATAATTGTTCACATATATTTATAATTTGAAGCTTTGAATCATAAAAATTTTGGTTATCTGATATGTTAAAAATAGCGTTTTCTATTTTGTGAAGATTTTCATTGAATGTTTGCTCATCTATTTGTAATTTGCGTATTGTATAGTTAAAGTTTTTTATTACAGAATTAGTTACAGTGATTTGATTTTTCATTAAATTTTCTAGAGCTCTTTCGTCTTCTTCGACTTCATTTATGACTTTGTCGTAGTATTCACCATCTGTACTATCCAGATTTCCCGTAATTGCTTTCCATACTGAACCAATAAAGTTAAAAGCTCCTCGTTTCGTACGAGTATTATTTAAATTAAGTTCTTTTGGGTCATAAGGGTTAATATCATTTTTAATTTCACTGAATTTTTAACTGATTATTATTTTATTTAACATTGTAATATGAGGTTTGACATCAGTGTAAAATGCTGTAAGTCTTGGAGTGTCTCTTTCAATTAATTGCTTTATGTAGTTTAAAATTGAAATATCATTTTTGAAGGAATCTAATAAAATTGTAATGTCTTTGACAACTAGTAATTTCCATTTTTCATTTGATACTTTTAAGTCTGAGTCTAAGTCTTTGATTTTTAAGGCATTATTTCTTAATATTTGTATCACTTTAAAAGGACCATTCGATTTGTTACTTAGTTTATGTTTTATCTGTGACTCTTTTATGAATATAAAATCATTTACTTCAATATCTTTTGGTTTTGGTTTTGCTTTTTGATCGTGACGTTCTTTAGATTTGAATTTTTTCAAAATTGTTTTTTCTCTCGCTACTTTATAAAAATATGAAATTTTATTATTTAGTTCACGTATTCATATTTCGAAATTAATTCTTCTTGATTAAATAATTTTTCAGGTGGTCTTGAATTTGTGTGACCAAAAATTAGTTCGTATGGCGTATAACCATGGGTACTACTTATAGAATTATTATAGCATATAACTGCATATGGGATACATGTTAATGGATGATCTCCCGGTTTTTCAGTAACTGTTGATCTTATCATTTCCAATAGGGTACTCATAAATCTTTCGATTGAACCATTGCTCTGTGGATGATTGACTGATGAAAATGTTAGTTTAATATTATAAAGAGTACATAGATCTCTCATTAATTGGTTATCGAATTCTTTACCTCTGTCACAATGTATTCTTAGCGGCGTACCGTGGTGCATAAAATATAATAATAGTGTATTGACAACATTTTTCGCAGATTTATTTTCAATTGGATAAGCTTGATTAAATTTAGAAAATTCATCTCTTATCACAAGTACATAATTTTTCTCTGGTATTTCTAATATGTCGAGGTTAATGCGTTCAAACGGTGTTTTTGGCGTTTCTGTTATTACTAAGGGATTTGATAAAATTTTCCTACAAGCTTTGGATTTAATACATTCTTCGCAATTTTTTATGAAATTTTCAACGTCTTTGATTAAATTTTCCCACTGATATTTTCGTTTTATTCTTGTTACTGTTTCTTGGATACCTCTATGCATGTTTAGTTTTCCCGTATGATTTTCTTCGGTAATTATATTTCTTTGTTCCTTTTCTGGGATTATAATGTTTGGGTTACAAGTTATAAATTCTATTTCATTATCGGAAAAAATGAAAGATAACATTTCCAAAATTGGTACATTTTTTAATTCTTCCATATAATATTTATCGTTTTCTAACAATATCTCTTTATTGTAGTAAAGAAATTCAAAGATTGCTTGGTCAGGATTTAAGTGTGGAATAATGATATTTTCGTATAGGATTGGATTTTGATGTGACGACGTTTATTCTGTATTCTTCATACATTGTATTTAAGTCAATTAAATCATCAGCTATTTTAAATTGTTTATCAGTTAATTCGCCTGGCTTTAAGAATGATATAATTCTTTTTTGATGTTAGTAAAATTACATTTAGAATAATCAATTAATGATTTTGATTCGTGTAGTTTCTTAAAAATGTTATATTCTTCTAAGATTGTTTCATATCCGATTTCTGTATTCGGTCTTTCTTCGTTTTCTTCTTCTTCCTCTTCTTTTATTGGACTTCCGTAGAATATTTTTGAATAATCTCTGAGATGATTAATTCTTATTCGAGATAAGGCATCGGCATTGGTATTTTGTTTACATAAGGCGGTAATTGCTTCTTTTTCTTCAAAATTTAAATGTTCTAAACGCAAGGATTTTTCGAATCGTTGTTGTCTTGAATATAAGTTTTCTTTTTGTAGATTTAAAATTAATGTTTGATTCTTATTTACTGGACTATTTTCAATAAAAGGTTCAATTATTAATTCATCAAAAATTATTCTTTTCTTTTGTTCGCTTTTATTTAAAATTGATTGAGGATTTTGCATGTTTCTTGTATTTGAAGAATTGCTTTGATAATTATTATTTTGGTTAGGTGGTCTTTGATAATAATTTTCTCTTTGATTTTGATTATAATTTTCGTGTCTATTCAGAAAGGTATGATTTGGATTGAAATTTCTTTGATTTCCCGAATTATATTGATAATTTCGGTTTTGATTATAGTATTTATCATTATTTTGTTTTTTGCGACATTCAGAAATTAAATGTCCCGACTTTTTGCAATAATTACATGTCTTTTTATTTTTACTTTGAAAGTTTGAGGAATTTACTTGTGGCTTTTTACTTTCTAGATACGTTAATTGATATTCAGTTTTTACTATATTTGCAGCTTCTGCTAGATTGCAAGGTCGCGATGCTCGTACGATTGCACCTAGCTTATGTTCAAGACCTACTAAAAGTGTCTGTAAAGCTACTTTGTCTACTAACGCTTGCTGTGCGGTTTTCTGTTCTCGGGTTAATGTTACTTGTTGATTTATAGCAGCGTATAATTTAGAATGATGTGCGTTTATGCGATGCACATAGTTTTGCGGATTTTCATTGTTTCCCTGTTTTATTTGTTGTAAATCGTAGATTAGACTTGTTAAGTCTCTAGAATCACCGAAGTGTGTTTTTAAAATGGTTTTAATTTGATCCCAGTTTTTCAAGTCGCGTGAGTTTATTAGTTGAGATGCTCGTCCTTTTAGTTTGTTTTTTAAATGTACAGTTAAGAGATATGTTTGTTGGTCTGTTGCTACGTCAAATGCTGCGTCACAAGAATTAATGAATGTATTTAATAATATTGAATCTCCATCATATTCTGGTATAATGTGACATAATTCACTTAACCTATATTCTATAAGATTTAAGCTTTCTTGGCTCATTTTTATTTGTTTAATTCCACCCCAATTTTAATGAAAAACTTCAAATTAAAATTGCTCAAGTTACTTCCGATATTCTCTCGAAAATAAACTCGCGGATCTCGATTCTGTCCGATTTTCGCTCGACTCCAAAATCCTTTAATGGAATTGTTACAAATTTTACACACGTATATATTTTTTAAAGACTTGGGAAAATAATTGGATTTAGGGAACAATATATATAGCAATTTTCACAGAATAATAACAAATCTTTACTCACTTTGATTTTCTGGAAGATGCTCTGTAGTGCGTGCGGTTCTTTCCGGTTGAAGGTTTGGAAACCACCAGAACTTTTAGGAATTTCTGTTCTGTTTTTCTTGGACTGCGCCAATTGTTGGGGCTTTATCACTTAAAACCCTTTTTTAAAAAACAACAGAATTTATTTGAAACACAACTATCACTACTTGTTACAAAAAGGACTATTTTATATTGATTAATACAGCAAATGAACAGACTAAATATTGTGACTCTGAACAACGTTAAAAGTCTTAAGTTGAATTCAAAAGTGGAGTGATGAAGATTAATTAAGATTTGGAATGTTCTCCTATTTATAGTCTCTGCTGGAAATGGGGAACTATGCAGAATCATCATTAATGCAGGTGCATCTAGTAATATAATATAGGTATTGTTTTAGTTTCTGCGTAATTCCTTTACAATGGATTATTGTTTTATTCTAGACATTAATCAGCATATTATTATTTATAAGTCATGAAAGGTGAGATGTAAGATATATTATTTTTAATTGTCACGAGTATAGTCTTATTTAGTGTTTTTACGCCTAAGCAACATTAAAAAAAAGAAATAAATAAAAAATGATTAATGTTGAGTTTAGCGTATGCATGACGTTGAAGTGGGATAGTGTTGGGCGAAATAATTTTAAAATTGTAATTTTTGCTGAACATTTTAAGTAAATATTAATGTAGGTTAGTAGTTTAATAAACATTCATTTTTATAAAATTGTCTTTTAGGATAGTGATTATCAAAGTATTATTTCTTATATTATCTGATCATGGTTAACTAATAAACCGAAACGTACGTAATAATCAATAGCATAAGTGTTTAACTGTACCCCAATATAATAACATATCGATTTGTTACAACAGTCAGGAACTAGTGTCACCAAGTAAAATATATTATACGAAATCTCCAACAAAAACAACATATTTAAACAAAATTATTGTAAAATACTTACCATGGTCATTTGGGGATGGATAATGCTTGTTACTGTTAAGAACTGTCAATGAGTATAAGTGTCACGAATAGGATCAACAAGTTTGGCTCCTTCAGCTTGTTTTTTTATTAGTTAATGTAATAGTCATTATTTATTATTTTATTTTTGTTTTCTGGGGCTTGTTGTGGCATATTCTAGTTTTACCTAAGAAACCATTAATAATATTATTGAAAACTTCTATTTAAATTAGTCATTTTTCCAAAGAGAATAAATACTCTGTATAAAGCCGTTTCCTAATATGCAGGACTCGCCGAGTGTAGACCAGGTTATTGGATGAATCGCGAGTAATGTGTAATGAACATTACTTGTGCGATTAATAGTTCCATCGACATATTCGGGAAACTGCTCAGCAATATGTATGTTTCTATTTTAAGATAACTTCCTGATCAGCTAGAAATATGAAATTTTTCATACATGTGAGAACTGGTTGACAATGAAATTTAATGAATGAAATTCAAAGCAGAAATCATTAAATTCTCTTTTAAAGTTTGTCTCACTACTGGTGTGGCTGGAACAATGATAACGTGATCAACGTTTGTCCATAATTAAGAACAATAACTAGCACCAAACATAGTTAATACTCTTTATTCTCGTAATTGACGTATTTACTGTTCCCGTACAAACATCCTCAATATTTGATAAATAACAATTTGGTCGTCTTGATATCGGCCTTGGCAACAGGGGTTGAAACAATTGAGTTGGAAAAATTTTCAAGGCCATATTGATAAGAAAAACAGCAGACTTGAACAAACTCTTCTTATCAGCTGCAGACTGATAAGGAAGGCGCCTTGCGGTGTTCTGGTTGATAAAAGATGTAAACAAATTCGGATTGTCATTTTTATCATGTAAGAAGAACGCAAACAAGGTCAGCTGATTAGGATGGTAAACAACTGTATGGCTGATAAGGGTATGTTGTGATAACGTAAAGGGACGTAAGTAAGGTTGGTCGATGAGAGTATGGTAAACAACCTTGTGGTTGATGTGTTGCTGTTAGGTTCGTGGGCGTAAACATGCTATTAGCACGTGGTATCCTGCTGTTTCGTATTGAAAAAGACGAGTTTTAATTCATTTCATAAATATAAAAGTGTTGTGTAAAAAATTGTCAGTCAGCGGACAATAAAAAATGTATTAAAGTTCTCAAAGGGTTGTTGGTCATCATTTTTTTAATATTTAGGAACTCAGTTGAAATGACGAAAAGTTTTAGATTGCCAATTTTGCTAGGAGCGGTTCCAGTCAAAAATGAGGGCCCCCCTGCGCGCATTTGTCAAAATTATGTCGAATACCTATATTTGATTACATTTTTATTTTATTTTTAGTTCAATAGATTTGTGAATATGACATGAACAATTTTGCACATTATACCAGTTCTCGTATTTCTCCTCAACTTTATTTGTCATAAAAATATACTTTTGACAAAAGTGTTTACAATTAGATGAAATAGGGTCGAATTTCGACCACTGGGCGACCACTAGTAATATCTATTCTGCTTATATTTCGAATAATAGCAACTTGCTGTAGCACTACTTCTATTATGGTGGGCTGTTCGTAATTCCAGTAAGTCATTATTCTTGGGTGCTATAGCTCATGTTACATTTCGAGTACATATAGGCTACACTTTATGCTGGTATTTTTAATTTCCTTATAATGAAGTGTTCTTGTACTATGACTGAGTGTAATGATCCAAATAAAAGTAGTCCATTATGCATTGGTGATATAATTGTTGAATTTAGATATGCAGAATGACTATGATATCACTACTTTTCTGAGTACCTGCATCCATATATCAGCGTAAAATCGGTAGGTTCAAATAGCATCGTACCTTGAGGATTGGGAGAAGTACACATTTATTGTAAAGAATGGGGGATTTTTTTAATATAGGAATTTCGTATAGAAGCATGAGCAAATTTTCTGTTACCACCACGTGTATTTGGAAAATTAATATTTCGGAACGGTGATAGAGATTTGCATGTAATTGTGTTGACGGGTAAGTTTTGATTAACCTATGATTAATAATTTGAATATTTTTAAGTGTAACATGTTTTGATTTTTTATTTTAGCTTGAGAAGGGAAATTGTTTGTGGAATACTTGAATGCATTTCTGTGAGATCAGTAAATTGTAAAGCTAACGAAAAGACAAATGGGTGTGTTTGTTTATTATTAGATTCTCGTTTCTTAGTTTCATTCAAACCCGTTGTGTTCATTTTGTGTTTGTTTATTAAGAGATTCTTGTTTCTTAGTTTTATTCAAAACCGTTATCTGTTCGTTATTAATTTTTCTTGTGACATCTATTAAATGATTCTCTTTTATAGATTATTTATTTATGTTTGTAAGAAAATGGAATATGGGAAGTCATTGTGACCGATGCTGAATTGACGGATACATATATTGAAGTAGAATTTTAAATGCATCAAACTCAAGGTCTAGTATTTATTAACAAAATGTGGATTTAAAATCTAGTCTTAACTTTTCTCCAAAACACTTATTTCTAACTGGGTCAGAAGTCTTTCCGAATTTGCAACTTTTTCAATTTTATCAAAATTTCTAAAAGCCTTAAAACATGTGCATGGTATGAGAGAGTAATTCTAAAAAGTATAGCTTGCTGCCCAGTGGTTCTCAAACTGTAACATACTGCTAGCAATTCGGACAATTATTCACTTACAAATTTTTCGTATCTGTAATTATCAGCAGTAGGACTCCGGTCAATAGAAAACTTTATTAGAATCGAAAAGTGATGTCACATTCGAAATGTTCTTACTAGGAGTCCCACAGCAGGAGAGAAATAAAAGCCGAACAAGTGAAAGAAAATCTCGCAAAAGCACTAAACAGCAAATGTTTCTTAAAAAAGTAGTAAAAAGCAAGTTGAATAAAAAAAAGTTATTTCTGTTCTAAATAGTATCTATCTATTCAGAATAAATCTATTAAAACGAACTAATACTAAGGATTATTGTGGTATTTAATAACATTTTTAACCGACTTCCAAAAAGGAGGAGATTATCAATTCGTCTGCAATTTTTTTTATGTATGACGAGCGATTATTCAAAAGGGGCTTAGGCGATTTTGATGATTTAAACTGAATTGTATTAAGTAACATTACAAAAAGATCCCATATCAGTGTCTATAACATGAGATTTGCGGTTTTCCAGAAAATCATAAAAAAAGGAAATCAGGGACTAGATCAGATCAGTGAATTTCAATGAATCTTCACTGACTTCTCTAAAACCACTCAAGAAATTTGCATATTATAAATTGTATTTTACAAAGATATGTTTCAGCTTCATTGCGTAAATTTTTCTGTAAAGTAAAACATACCTTTTTTCCGAAAATCGGAAAAATATATGCAAAAAACTGTTATAATCATGGTAAATGTCAAATTTTCATCATAAATGTTAAATGTAAAGATATGCTATAAAAGTATATCGTATTGGGTGTTTGTAATGGTTTTCATTTTGATGCATTTGAAGTAAGTTTCTTTTAGGACGAAGTTAAGTTAGGCGGCTTATAATAGCGTGAAATTGCAGAAAATATTCCGTCAGTTTATCGAAACGAAAATGTTTTATGTCGGCGAACTCTTCTATACGGTTGTAGGTGTGTGCGTGCATGTGATATTAAGTTGTACATAGGATAGTTGAAATATAAGTTGGAATTGAATTAGTTATACAGAGTGATTCTAAAAATATTGTATTGGGAGGCACATATGTAGTTGTGTATACAAGGTGGTTGAAATAAGAGTGGAGCAAAACTATATTTATGCAGAGTGGATATTTGCGATATAGGACTGAGAATAATTACAATTATTCAAAATGCTTTAAAAATTGTCAGCAGTTGAATATATAGGAGAGTTAAAATATAAGGTGTAGTAGAACTGCAGTTATACAGGGCGGTTATATAGTTTGGAACATAAGTAGTTGCTTGTACAAGGTGTTTGAAGTAAGGGTGGGGTAAGTATTATTATTCAAGGTGTATCAAAAATGTGTTACATAAACATAAACAGTTAGGATATTTAAATTATAGGACGTAGGACTAGGTATATTTATAGAACATGGGTTCAAAAAAATTTTTGTACCAGTTGCATATACCGGGTGGTTGAAGTAAATGGTAGAGTAAAATTATAGTTATAAAATGTGGCTGAAAAAGGTGAATTCTGTTATATAGAGTACACCATCAACAGTTGCATAAATGGAATACTAGATATATTTGGCAAAGTAAAACCATTGTTATACAGTAATATTTGAATTAATAGAAAAATAGACAGAGTGAATAGTGTGCAGAGGATTTATACTTATACAGGGTGGTTTCAAGTATATCAGGACCGTTCTAATATTGTGTTGAGTTGAATTATAGTTGTACAGCGTGATTCAGAATATGATTGACCAATAAGTTATATAGGGGTGACCAATACAAAGAAGCATATACAGTGTGGATGCAATGTAGAGTGAATTAGAGTGACACTTATAGAAAGTGCTCCAAATTATAAAACGAATAATAAATTTAAAATATATTTAGAAAATATAGACAAAGAATACAAATTAGAGAGGGAGAAAGAGAGAGGGAGAAAAAAAAGATAAGAATAAGCTATAATTTTCAATTGAATTGTTTCTTAAATCAGAGAAAAAAAGAATTTATAATTGAAAATAGTGATTGTTTGCACCCTGTCTCTAAACGGTTTTTATTTTAAGTCAGATGAAGTCGGTTCTATTTTAATTAAAGATAAATTATTTATTAAAAAGTTTATAAAATGCTTAGGTTGTTCATCTAGAGTCAGTATAATGCACGATATTTACCAGTTGTTTCATTGGTTTATATGAAATCCTTTAGACAATTTAATGATAAAGAAAATTCAATCACGAATATATAAATATTATATTAATTATTATCGATACATTTTATTGTAATTTGTTGTTAACTTCAGAAAAAATTAACGAACTGTAGTTTAATTATTAACAAAACAGTGACGTAGGGAATGATCGAAAGAAGCATGGCCTCAATTCTTATTCCAGAAAGGTAAATATATTGTTAAAAAGTTATAATAATAATATAAGTAGTAAGGTAATTTTATAGATTTCCGAATGTGAATTAATAATTTTATTTTTTAGCAAAACTTCCTAATGGAGATCTCTCCCTATATACATGACAACGGGTGTTGGTTTTATAAATTGCATATTTGAAGACGCGAGATGTAAGACCGACATCTAGGATTTTTGAAAGAATTAGCACACAGAGGTTCCGAATCTGGAGCCGTTCCTTGTAATTGCTGTTCTCCCTTAACTCTTAGGACAGAATGTCACGATAAAATTTTCAGGTTACTTCACCCGTGAGAGATATTGCATTCTCTCTTCGAGGTGTCATTCCTTTGTACGCAAGACAATTTATATATTTATATATAGCATATATTGTTTCAAATTTAACGAAATGTATCAAATACATAAAGAAGTGTTCGAGAGGACATTCAGTTGTGGGAAGCGCAACTGATGAAGGTTCCCTGACCAGAAACAATATATGTTATATATAATATATAATGTATATTGTCTTGCGTACAAAGGAATGACACCTCGAAGAGAGTATTCAATATCTCTGACAGGTGAAGTAACCTGAAAATTTTATCGTGACATTCTGTCCTAGGAGTTAAGGGAGAACAGCAATTACACGGAACGGCTCCAGATTCGGAACCTCTGTGTGCTAATTCTCTCGAAAATCCTAGATTTCGGTCTTACATATCGCGTCTTGAAATTTAACGAAATGTATCAAATACATAAAGAAGTGTTCGAGACAACATTCAATTGTGGGAAGCGCAACTGATGAAGGTTTCCTGATCAGAAACAATATATGTTATATATAATATATAATGTATATTGTCTTGCGTACAAAGGAATGACACCTCAAGGAGAGTACATAAATAAGTGTTGGAGAGGATATTATCTTGTGGGAAGCGCAACTGATGAAGATTCTCTGACCAGAAACAATACATATTATATTTGTCTTGCGTACAAAATAAATACACCTCGAAGAGAGTATCAAAAGGACAAGTGGCGTAGTGAGGATCGAGGAGTTCATGAAATACCTTGTCGCGAGTGTCCAAAAAGCTGCATCGTTCGTACCAATAGACGCATCAAGAATCGTTAAAATTACATTAAAAAACTTTGGTGGGTATCTCGGACACAACTTATTCAAGAAGATACAATTTCTACCTCTGTTTTATTGATGGATAAACTCTACATTTTCCGTATGTATATATTGGTCGTTTTCAATGCAGTGAGTGGACATGATTTTTCATTTTTTATTATTTAAAATATCATATTTATACTCCATTAAACTACAGTAGATTATTTTCAGGAGCGCGCACGGTGTTATATAGTCGCTGCTCGGCGCCTATTGGTTGGCACCGTGAACGGTTGCGTGTGATTGGCCCTGGGCGCTCAGTGGGAGCGCCTCCCGCCTGCTGATTTGTTATTTCCGGTTGTGTTGTTATTGGACGGGTCCGGGCCGGTACGGTGTTTAATAGAATTTTCCAACAATTCGATAAGTTCTGGATTTCATTGCGTGCGTTTAGACTGTGAGTCCTCTTCGCTATTTCAATTGCCTCTCCTACGAGTCTTGATTTCGGGTGTTCTATATTTGCCAGTACTCTGATGTTCTCAAAGTCTATTCGGTGTGACGTCGTGGTGGCGTGATCCGCAATGGATGTTGTTTTTTATGCTTTCTTATAGCATTCTGGTGTTCATCACGTCTAGCTTGAATTCTTCTGTTAGTTTGCCCCACATAGGTTTTATGACAGTCTGCACCTGGAATCTCGTACACTCCCTGTTGTTCTAAAGGGATCCTCGTCTTCGGAGTCCTCAACACCGTGCTTATTTTTCTGTCTTTATTGAAAATAGTATCAATATTGTGTCTCCGTAGAATTCTTGCAATACTGTCCGTGGTACCCATGACATACGGTAAATAAGCCTTGGTTATTGGTGTCTCATGCTCCTCGTCTGTTCTTCTCGGTATTGACTTTAGGGCTCTTTGAATAATGTCTGTAAATCCGTTTTGTCTCAGAGCTGTTTTTAAACTGTCCATTTCCTGTTTGATGTTGTCCTGGTCAGCTAGTCTTTGTGATCTGGTTACTAAAGTTTTGACGACCGCTTGTAGTTGGGCTGGGTGGTGATGAGAATTACCATGAAGGTATCTGTTGGTGTGAGTTGCTTTCCTATATACTGTATGGCCAAGGGTTCCATCTTCCTTCCTATTTATTGGCTTCAACCTCCATGGTGAATTTTATTTTGTGATGAATGCCATTAAGGTGGTCTAAAAATGTATTGAGGTGTTCCCTCCCATGAGGCCAAATTACATAAGTATCATCCACATTTCGCAACCATAAACTGGGTTTAAGAGTTGCTGTTCTTAGTGCCAGCTCCTCAAAGTTCTCCATAAAAAGGTTCTTTATAACTGGTGAGAGTAGCGATCCCATTGGAGCTCCTTCCACTTGTTTGTATCGTCGGTTCTGGTAAACAAAATAGGTGTTCATCAGGCAGTGCCTTGTTAAGTCTACAAGGTGTTGAGGTGGTTTGTATTTTTCTATTATGATATCTCAGGCTTCGTCGATAGGGATGTTGGTAAAAAGGGACACTACGTCAAAACTGACCAGAAGACACTCAGGTTGTAATACCGTTTTTCTAAGTATTTCGATGAAATGTGTCGAATTTTTGACATATGAGTCTGCCCCCTCTGCAAACGGTTGAAGTTGTTGGGCTAGGTATTTGGCTAGCTGTTGTGTTGGGGATCCAATTGAACTTACTATTGGCCTCAAAGGTGCACCTCCTTTATGTACTTTTGGCAACCCATAGAATTTCGGAGAATATCGGACATCTCGATGACTTTTCACGCGGAATGAGTTGCAGTTGGAGATTTTTGTCGATACTACTTGCTTGGATTTTGGCCTTAGTTGTTTTCTCCAGATAAGTTGTTGGGTCGGTAGTAATTTGTTTATATGCTGGATCTTGTAGCAATATTTCAATTTTGTTTGAATAATCCGCTCTATCTAAAATTACAGTCGCATTTCCTTTATCCGCAGGTAGAATGACAATGTCCTTGTTGAGGCGAAGTTGTTTCAAGGCCTCATTTTCTTCTATAGATAGGTTCCGTTTGGGTGGTATAGACTCTCTTAGATCATGTGACACATCTTGTCTAATTATTTCAGCGGTGTTCGCATCTAATTTTGAAACTGCTGTTTCCACGCGACATATTATGCTCTCTGTTGGTATGTGAGAGGGAGCAATAGCGTAATTGAATCCCTTAGCCAACACGCCAATCGAGGAAGTGTTCAATTGGGCCGAAGATAAGTTATAAACGGTTTTATTCGTTTCCAATTGCCGTGAGGTTAGACTGTGACCGTTATTTTCCGAGACAAATTCGTTTTTGGGCTTCTGTTGGAGCTTCAATTTATTAAATTTTGCCTGTTGTTGCATTGTTGTTAACTCTGCATTGGTTTCGGCCCTAAATTCGCTAATCTCATCGAACTTATCCCATATTATCGGGTGGAGTGTATTGCTTACCTGTAGGTGGATATCTAGGAGTTTAGTATTAAGAACATCCAAATCTCTTCTGACATCATGTATGGCTTCCCTAAGTAGGGCACAACTAGCTTTCAATATGATATTCTGTGTTTTTCTGTTGTTCTTCCAGAACTTTACCGTCATGTTTTTCGGAATAACTCCTTCATCGCGGCATCGTTGTAAAAAATGTAGATCGCACAAAAGTTTGCTTCTTTTCGCGCGTAATTTCTCAAATGTTTTACACAAATGAAAGGTATTCTCTCCGTAGAGATTCACTATATTTGTTTTTAAGTTTTCGCGGGCACTAAATGTTTTAGGTGGTTTCCGGGAATTCATCCTCGTAGTTGATAACTGATCCCTGCCGGGATCGATGGTAAAATGACGACGTTTCGGCAGAGTCACATCTGCCCTCTTCAGGTCGGTTCGCATAATTCTCGTAGCCTTCTGCTTTCGCTTCTAGTTACCCCAATACTGATATTTTCAGGAGCGCGCACGGTGTTATATAGTGGCGGCTCGGCGCCTATTGGTTGGCACCGTGAACGGCTGCGTGTGATTGGCACTGGGCGCTCAGTGGGAGCGCCTCCCGCCTGCTGATTTGTTATTTCTGGTTGAGTTGTTATTGGACGGGTCCGGGCCGGTACGGTGTTTAATAGAATTTTCCAACAATTCGATAAGTTCTGGATTTCATTGCGTGCGTTTAGACTGTGAGGCATCTTCGCTATTTCAATTGCCTCTCTTACGAGTCTTGATTTCGGGTGTTCTTTATTCGCCAGTACTCTGTTGTTTTTTCCTGCTTTTCTGCACATGGAATCTCGTACACTCCCTGTTGTTCTAAAGGGATCCTCGTCTTCGGAGTCCTCAACACCGTGCTTATTTTTCTGTCTGCATTGAAAATAGTATCGATATTGTGTCTTCGTAGAATTCTTGCAATACTGTCCGTAGTAACCTTGACATACGGTAAGTAAGCCTTGGTTATTGGTGTCTCATGCTCCTCGTCTGTTCGTCTCGGTTTTGACTTTAGGGCTCTTTGAATAATGTCTGTAAATCCGTTTTGTCTCAGAGCTGTTTTTAAACTGTCCATTTCCTGTTTGATGTTATCCTGGTCAGCTAGTCTTTGTTTATATATATATGTATATATATATATATATATATGAACTAAGCTAGGTTCCGGGTGAGAACCGCGTCTGAACAGTTCAGTTACCTAGTGACTCTTGGGGAGTAGGCAGATTGAGGCCCCGAGTTCGATCTAGACTCTGAAACTCTTTTTCACTTTTGTCTCTTGATAATGGCTCCGAAGCAGGAGTCGAAACGTCGAGTATTCAATAAATTCAGACGCGGTTCTCACCCGGAACCTAGCTTAGTTCATAATAATGACCGCGGAAGCCTCTCAGAACATATATATATATATATATATATATATATATATATATATATATATATATGATTGTTGATCGCCAATGATTGCATAAGCAACAAGCGGGCAATGCAGAGATGTCCTAACAGTCAATCCTGCGGTACTATTGGAATGCTCGAAAAAAAAATAACGGTGAGTTTGAGAGTAAATTTTGGGACAAACACAATTTTATAATTAATTTATTTTGCACTGGAAGTGGTTGAAATAATTGAAATAGTAAACAGCTTAAAAATATATATCGGGCCTTAATTTCACAAATAGCCACACAGAATAACCTCTAAAATATCTTTTATAGAAGGAGACAAAATTAAACGTTAATTTATATATAAGTGCTGACACATTTTACACGTATAGGTCACCCTGCAGTTTCAACTCCTAACAGGGAATATCATTGCTACAAGTTTAAATGCAAAGGGGTATCATATGATATCTCATTTTACAGGTTTCTTTTTTGTCAATCTTTCGACTCATAATTTTTTAAAATCAGATAATTTTTTTTACAGAGTAATGCCATTTTAAACTTTCAAACTAAAATAATTATTTTTGCATTGCATTTACATTACTAATACTATATTAGCGTTAGAGTTACCTTATACTTAAATTATATTTTATAAAATTTATTTGCATCGTAAAACAGTATTCATTCCGATAAGACATCAATCGCTGGGATAAGAAAAAAAAAGAACTGGAATTTTCGAATGAGGTAATAAAACTGCTGATCTCGACGCTGTGCGAACAAAACTAATACCCATCCAGAACGACCAGAAAATTCGATGTAGGATATATAAAGCAATACAGAATTTCTAACTTAGTACAGCTTAGCTAGTTCGGTTTACATTTGTGTGAATAGTTGATTTTTATGTGTAAATGAAGTTCAAGAAATTGAAGTGATTATCAGTTTTTAAAATCAATCAAAATTTTGCAACTTAGTATCAGAAGTGAAGGATTAAGTGAAGTTAACATCGAAATTGATTTATGGCAACAACCCGAAGTATGAAAAAAGGAAAAATGAAAAAATTACCAAAAAAATATTCAAAGGGTTACTGATGGACTAGTGGAAAAAATATCTCAGATTCTGGGAAAACGTGACACGAAGGAGAAAGAACATCAAGAAGAAATCCAGCGAAGGTTAGTGAAATCTTTTGATGAAAAACGTACAATTGAAATAGAGAACCATGTAACAAATATAAATGAAAACTAACAAAATGTTGTTTCCACGATGAAAAGTGAACAACAAAATCGAAATTTTAGGAAAAGCAAAAACAAATTTAATTAAAAAGACCAAATGATTTTAAAGTATTTGATGAAAAACAAGGCCATACTGAAGAACAAAGACAAATGCAAGTTGAACAATTGATGCAAATAGTATAGCAAGTTAATGAAACAGTTAATGAAAGAATGTAAATACTGGAATCAGACATAAGAGAAGTAAACGACGACATAAAGATCCAAAAAAGGAATGTGGAGACTCTTGAAATCAAAGTAGATGACATCGATTCCATCCAGATCTAGGTGAAATTTGAAATCAGTTCCATTAAAAACCCGGTAAAAAGTGAAGTGCAAGATAAAATTAGTGCCATCCAAAACAAAGTGGAAACCGAAATTAAACTTTTACAAAAAGATTTGCAGAGAGAGAAATACCGGCACACCGAGAGCACCAAAGGTTCTTCTAATAAACCAGCCACATTTGATGACAGTTCATCTTGGCCTATGTATAAACGTCAAATTGAAGCCGTGGCTACAGTTAATGGATGGGAGAACCAAGAAAAATCTACCTCTCTTGTAATTTCCTTAAGAGGTCCGACCTTAGAACTCCTCCAAAGCTTTCCAGTCGATGAACAAGGCAAATTCGACAAGATCATCGCCATCCTGGACAAAAGATATGATAAACAATCCTTGAGCCAAGTATATCAAGTACAACTAAGTGGAAAAAGGCAAAAATCCGGAGGGAGACTTCAAGAATTCGAAGCAGAAATTAGACCTTTACTCACTTGTCCTACCGAGACCTACCAGAGGAAACTAAATATCAATTGGGCACAGAGTTTCATAAACAGTATCAGAGATTTGGAAGTAAAAAGAAATCTAAGACTAAGTGGCGTCAAGAAAAGTAATGAAGCTTTACTTCTGGCGATGGAAGTAGAGGCACTCATGAACATGTCCAAGCCGAGGGTCGGAGCCGTTTCCTTCAACCAGGAAAAGCCAGAGTCACCATTTCAAGCGCTGTTGGCTGCGATAAACAAACTACTAGGACGGTCACAAAGAACTGTAGCAAGGGGAGCATGTTACCGATATGGGCAGACAGGGCACTTCCAACGCGACTGCTGTGTCAGGCTATCTGAACTACCACCGAGCAGGGATAACCAACAAAACAGTCACATGTCCAGGGAGTGTCAACCAGCCAGCACAAGGGGGCGAATGCTGACGAACCCTCCACCAGCCCCCAAAACATTATCCATCCGGGAATTTGGCCGAGATAGTAGCGGCCTAGTACTCAGAAACACCATCAATGACCAAGCAATTACCATCACCATCGACATCGGCGTCGCTGTGTCCATTGCCAAGTTCAGGGTTTTGCAGTCACCGGAGATTCCATGTCAATACAGCGTGAGGCAGATGTAGTACTACAGATAGGGGACCACATAATCCGGTATAAAGTCGTAGTAGCGGAGACTGAGGACCTAATCAGCCAGTAACAATTTATGTTCGACCAGAAATATGATGTTCTTCGGTTCCTAAATGAGGAATTTGTGTTGACACGGCCCGTCAACACCTCAGCGACCTCCTAAAAAATTGTAGCAAAATCCTCAGCCAGAATTCCCGGTCGAATGGAACAGATTATTCATGGGCAACTAGAAAGCAATCCTGGGAGTTGGAATGGTTGAGCCCGTTCATTCAGCTCATGACCACTTAGTTGGATGGACTATTGTTAAAACTGGACGAGAAATACTAATTAGAGTCCTTAATTTGTCCAACAGCGACATCAGAATTGCCAATGGTCAAGAGAAAGCTTGTTTCGAGTCAGTAAAGACCATCATCAATTGCGAAGAAGTTTACCAGACATTGGTGAAAGAGACAGGTCCCAGTAAAGAGTTTCAATAAGAGTTTGCCGACCATCTGAAATACCTTACACCCAAGGAACAAAAGAAAGCCAAGCAATTTGTTGCAAATCACTGGAAAATTTTTAACAGCCAAAATGGAAACAGCGGTCGCACCAACATCATCCAGCAGCGAATAGATACCGGAAAGTCTCAACCCATCAGAATACCACCTAGGCGTCTAGCCATGGGGCAACAAACGGCAGTCGAGTCCATGTTGCAAAAGGGAGTTATTGAGCCATCCATTAGCCCATGGTCGGCTCCCGTCATGCAAGTTATAAAAAAGGATGGAATCACCCGATTTTGCATGTATTGCATAAAGCTGAATGACGCCACGAAGAAAGATAGCTATCTACTAGCGCGAATTGATGACACTCTGACCACACTAGCAGGCTCCCGTTAGTTCTCCACACTAGACATAAAGAGTGGATATTGGCAGGTTGGTCTACATGAAAAAGACAGAGGTAAGACAGCCTTCTCCACCAGTAAAGGGCTGTTTCAATTCACGGTCATGCCCTTTGGGATAGGTAATGCTCCCTCTACATTTGAGAGGTTAATGGAGTATATATTGAGAGGGTTGACATGAAGAACGTGCTTAGTTTACCTAGACGGAATTCTGGTCATGGGTTATACATTCGAAGACCACCGGAAAAACTGGGCAAAGTGTTTACCAGAATTGAGAACTCCAACCTGAGATTCAGCCCGAAGAAGTGTTACATGTTTCAAAAATAAGTAGAGTTTTTGACAGCAGCCATCCGTGATTGGCCGGTCCTGAGAGATAAACATGAATTACGTAGCTTTTTGGGTCTCTGTTCCTACTACAGACGATTTGTTGAGGGATTTGGCACCATCTCCTCCCTTCTACATCGGCAGACCACTGAGAAATAGACCTACCGTTGGAATCAGGATTGTGAGACCTTATTCAGACGACTGAAGGCAGCACTATGTTCCAGCCCTATCCTAGCATTTCCTACACAGTCCGGCAAGTTCATTTTAAACATCGACCCCAGCAAAACAGGTTTGGGGGCCGTCCTATCCCAGGTGCGAGATGGTGAAGAGAGAATTATTGTGTCGACAGAAGAGAACTTCTTGCAATAATCAGAGCTGTCGAAATTTCCACAAATATCACTATGGTCGTCATTTCCTAATCAGAACAGATCATGTCGCCCTCAAATGGCTGCTAGACATGAAGGACAACTGGCCAAGTAGATGCAGAAATTACAGCAATACGACTTCAACTTTGAAAATCGTGCCGGTTGTTTGCAAAATAATGCCGATCCCTTTCAAGAAGATCCTGTAGAGTGGAATGCGAACATTGTTTGAAGACGGAACATCTAGAGGGTATCTCCATCAGACAGATCCGAGTGCAGGCCAATGAATAAAACGGAACAGTGCACTCATTACCAAATGGCCAGCGAGAGGGTATTTCGAACCAATTCTATCACTTAAAAAGAGAGGGGCAGCCAGGCCCCGATGCGACGAGGTAGCTAGAAACTCGGGTGTTCTGAAATCGTTATGGGCCCAATGGGAATTTCTGAGAGTAGAGAATGGAATTCTTAAGCGAATTTGGGAAAGCACTGAGGGCCGAAAAACCAAGTCTCAGCTGGTTGTCCCAAAGAAAAAGTACCAGCCATCCTGACCAAAGTACAAATGAGACTACGGGAATAATGTGGGCTCGAATAAAACAGACAAAGTTTGCCAGCGGTACTATTGGGTAAATTACTTTGAAGATGTCACAGCTTAGTTCCATTCGGAAGCCAAACCTGCTGAATAGCTGTTCTACTAGCACCGTCGCTACCGTGGTTGGGTATCGCATATGCCTCAGGCCATTTGCTAAAGTAATGCATTGCGACCAGAATGTATCTGTATCAGACTCGGGAAACGAACCGGCGACATCGATGGCAATTCTCTCAAATAGGATGCCCACATGGTACTGCTGCATTCTGACCTTGATCAGGGTCTTCGGACCCTTACTAGCTGCAAGCTATCACATTGCCAACACCAAGCTCTGACGTCTTCGAAGTAATTTACCCAGTAGTATCGCAGACAAACTTTGTCTAGGGTTTTGTTCATGCGCAGATGGCCCCCGGTAATTTCATCATGTACTTCGGTCAAGATGGCTGGTACCTTTTTCTTAGGAACTACCAGTTGGGACTTGGTGTCTCGGCCATCAGTGCTTTCCCAAACTCTCTTGAGTATTCCATTCTCTACCCTTAGAGAGACCCATTGGGCCCATAACGATTTCAGCATGCCCGAGTATCTAGCTACCTCGTCCCATCGTGGCCTGTGTGCCCCTCTCATTTTGAGTGACAAGATTGATTCGATGTCTGGATCAGCCATTTGGTCCTGGATGCACTTTTCCGTTGTCCAGTCTTCATTGGCCTGCACTCGGATCTGTCTGATGGAGATACCCTCTCGCTGTTCCGTCTTCAATGTCCGCATTCTGCTGTACAGGGTCCTCTGGATAGGGCATCGGCATTATTATGCAAAAGGCCGGCACGGCGTTCCACCTTGAAGTCGTATTGCTGCAATTTCTCCACCCACATGGCCAGTTGTCCTTTCGGTGTCTTCATGTCCAGCAGCCATTTGAGAACGACATGGTCTGTTCGGATTAAGAAATGACGACCATAGAGGTATTTGTGGAAATGGTCTACAGGCCTTATAATTGCAAGAAGTTCTTTTCTGGTGACGCAATAATTTCTTTTCCGGGTTCGAAAATCCACGGCTGTAGTACTCGATCACACTCTCTTCACCATCTTGCACTTGGAATAGGCCGGCCCCCAAACCTGTTTTGCTGGCGTCGGTGTCTAAAATGAACTTGCCGGACTGTATAGAAAAGGCTAGGATTGGGCTGGAATATAGTGCTACCCTCAGTCGTCTGAATGATGTTTTGCAATCCTGATTCCAACGGAAGGTCTCTATCTCAGTGGTCTGTCGATGTAGAGGCGCGGTAATGGTGGCAAATCCCTCAACAAATCGCCTTTAGTAGGAACAGAGGCCCAAGAAGCTTCGGAGTTCATGCTTGTTTCTTGGGACTGGCCAATCACGGATGGCTTATATCTTGTCCACGTTGGTGCGGATTCCTGATTCGGAATCGACGTGGCCCAAAAACTCTACTTCTTTTTGGAATAAGGATCACTTCTTCGGGTTGAATCTCAGGTTGGCGTTATTAATTCTGGAGAATACTTCGCCCAGGGTTTTCAGATGGTCGTCGAATATCTAACACATGACCAGAAAGTCGTCGAGGTATACTAAGCAAGTTCACATATTAACCATCTCAGGACATACTCCCTAAGCCTCTCGAGTGTTGCGGGGCAAATCCCTCAACAAATCGCCAATATCCACTCCTAGTTGGAGAATCAACGGGAGCCTGCTAGTGTGGTCAGAGGTCATCAATTCAACGTCAATCAGCATTCTGTAAACCACGCAACATAGCTAGCACGACAAGAGCGGACCATGGGCTGATGGATGGTTCAATAACTCCATTTTGTAACATGGAGTCGATGTTTTCCTCGACTGCCTGTTGTTGCCCCAATGGTATTCGCCTAGGTGGTATTCTGATAAGTTGAGCCTTCCCAGTATCTATTTGGTGCTGGATGATGTTGGTGAGACCCGTCCCTGTCTCCGTCACCGATGTCTGGGTACCCGTCTTTGCAATTGATGATGGTCTCGACTGGCGGGAAACAAGCTATCTCTGAACTTTTGGCAATTCTGAAGTCGTTGCTGGACAAATTCAGGACTCTAATTGGTATAACTCGTCCGGTTTTAACTATAGCCCGACAAAGTAAGTATTCATGAGCTGAGTGTACGGGCTACACCATTCCAAAGCAGCTCCCAGGATTGCTTGCTAGCTGCCTATGATTAATCCGTTCCCTTCAATTGGGAATTCTGGTTGAGAATTTTGCAACAATTTTTATGGAGGTAGCTGAACTGTTGACGAACTGTGTTAATACAAATTCCTCATTTAGGAACCGAAGAACATCTTATCTCGGGTCGAAATTTATGCTGGGTGATTAGGTCCATACCCTGTATGAAATCGTCCTCAATATTTGCTACCAGGACCCTATCCCGGATTCTGTTGTCCCCTAGCTGTAGTAATTCTTTGCTTCACCCTGTATTGACATGGATTCGCCGGTGACTGTTTTGAGCTGGATTTTGTTGGTAACTGGCCGGATTTCGGATGCTCTCAAAACCCTGCTCTCAAAACCCTAGACTTGGCAATGGAAACAGCGGCGCCGGTGTCGATGGTGACGGTAATTGATCGACCATTGATGGTGCCCCTGATGACTAGGCTGCTGCTATCTCGGTAGAATCCCCGAATGGATAACGTTTTGGGGCCTGGTGGAAGGTTAGTCAGCATTCGCCCTCTTATGCTGACTGGCTGACGGTCCCTGGGCATGTGGCTCTTCTGTTGGTTACCCCTGGTCGGTGATCGTTCAGGTAGCCTGACACTGCAGTCGCGTTGGAAGTGCCCTGTCCGTCCACAACGGTAACATGCTCTTCTGGTATCAGTTCTCTGTGACTGTTCTAATAGTTTGTTCATACCAGCCATCAGTGCTTGAAATGGTGGATGAAGGAAACTGCTTGGACCCTCGGCTTGGACATGTTCATAACGGCCTCTACTTCCAAAGCCCGAAGTAGAGCTTCATTACTCTTCTTGATGCCACTAAGTCTAAGATTTCTTTGGACTTCCACATCTCTGATACCGTTAATAAAACTCTGTGTGGCCAACTGGTCGTTCGTTTCCTCTAGTATGTCTGGGTAGGACAAGTGTACTAACCGTCTAATCTCTGCGTCGAATTCTTGTCTTGGGATTTTTGCATTTTTCCGCTTAGTTGCACCTTTTGTACTTGGTTCAATGATTGCTTGTCGTATCTTTTGTCCAGGATGGCGATGATCTTGTTCATCGACTGGAATGCTTTGGAGGAGTTCTAGGGCCACGGCTTCAAATTGACGTTTATACATGGGCCAAGATGAACTGCCCTCAAATGTGTGTGGTTTACTAAAGGAACCTTTGGTACTCATGGTGTGCTGGTATTTCCCTCTGCAAATCTTGTTGTAATTGTTTAATTTCTTTTTCTACTTTGTTTTGGATAGCACTGATTTCAAATTTCACCTGGTTCTGGATAGAATCGATGTCATCTACTTTGGTTTCAAGAGCCTCCAGATTATTTTTTAGGATCTTTGTGCCGTCGTTTATCTCTTTTATATCTGGATTTACTCTTTCATTAACTATTTCATAACTTGCGATACTATTTGCATTAATTGTTCAAATGGCAGTTGTCTTTTTTCTTCTAATATTTTAAATTCATTTTGTCTCGTCAATTTAGGTTGATCTTGTTTTTCATCAAATTTCGAGAATAATCCCTCCATTAATTTTTTTGTTCGCTTTTCATCGTAGAAACAATATTAGGTTGTTTTTCCTCCATGGCAGTGACACGATTTTGTTGTTTTTTTTCCCTGGCAGTGACAAGATTTTCTAAAAATATTTTACGTTTTTCATTAAAAGATTTCACTAACCTTTGTTGAATTTCTTCTTGATGTTGTTTCTCCTCCTTGTCACGTTTTTTCAGGATCTGAGCTATTTTTTCGTCTAGTCCATCCGTAACCTGTTTGAATACTTTTTTTGTAGTCTCGTCCATTTTTTTCTTTTTCCATTATACCCGTTATGTCGATATTGTATGTTGACAACGACTCCAGACTCGGAGTTGAAACGTCTCCATACACAGATAAGTATTAAACCATATACAATACATTACTTATATATAAGAATACTGGTTGATCATTTTGTAGACATCTCGTTCTCTCAGAATAACTGTAAGGAAGAATCTCTGTACGGACAGCCAGTAGTCCGGGCAATTTTAAGAAATTGCCTTACTACACTTTGTTATACATATACAATTTTTAAATACTTATCTGTTGCAGGAAAAAAATTTGGAGGAGAGAAAACCCAATGAAGAAACAAAACAATTCGTAAACCTTATACCAGTTTTTTTTGCAGACACTTATATGTATCGTATTTTAATAATTGGCTGCATTATTTAATAATAGAATCCATTTGGTCAATATGGAAGCAACATGGCAGAAGGAGAAAATCCGAGCAAAATATATTGTTTTGGAAAATGGAAAATAAATTTTTGGTTTGGTAGCCACGCGGTCCTCTCGCAAAACTGTAGGCTGGTTGTGGCTATATGGTGTGTAAGAAAGAACGTGGGGATAAATAGGGTGTGGTTGGTGGCCGTCTATCTGTATATAGTGTTAGAAATGCGAGAAGATAAAGAAAGGTGTGGGTACAACAATGGATGACCAGGAAAGCGTAAATAAACAAAAAAGGTGCATAGGAGTAGAATACCATAATGCTTTGAGGGTTTTTAAGATTGCGCAGGGCGGAATTATACGGATGGTTGAGAAAAGAGGCACGACAAGAAAGCTTATTGCTGTGGCATTAAAATAATATAGTTTCGGGAATAGTGATGGGTAACACTTCCGATTTTAGAGTGTTGACATCTTAACACACGCACGGCACAGTGAGTCAACACAGTGTTACGACACAATTGTGTCATATAGCACAATAAAAGAGTTGACAGTTGATCACTATAAACCAGCTTTATTATTCTTATTTGCTTTTCTAGGCACATTATACATTAACGTCGTTAACAAAAAATAAGCGTTCCTACATTCGCCCTATTTTGAGCCTTATATACAAATGAAACAAACAAAAACATCTACAATAAATTATATTCTAATTTACCAAAAGTCTAGTTTTAAATACATTAAATGCAGGTCTACAGGGAACCTCATTTACGAATACTTTAATTACCGTTTATCTAAGCCTTACTTACATCCAGTGAATATTTAATTTTACAACACAAGAGTGGATGGAATTTAGTCTTTTTATATGTCATACTTCCAATTCGTTTAAATTTTAGTGAATAGGGTGTTAAATGCATTTATTGTTTTATTACTAATAAAATCCTGAACGCCGGTAAATACCTAGTTAATGTAGAGGGTTTAAAATTTATTAAAGCCTACAAAATATTTTTGAATTATAATTTGTTTAATGACTAATTTTTCAATTATGTCAAAATATACATTAAGGTTTATTTTTGTTTCATTTTTATAGATTGTTTATTTAAATACCTTAGTTGTGGTATTATGTTAGCGTTTAGATTCATTAATTATCTTTAAACTTATTTTCTGTACAATGAGATATTCTACAATACAATATAAATTGTTATTTCTTGTGTCATAATAACATGTCACACTCGATCTCAACACTTGTTCCTTGTTCTTGCTTTCTGGTTAGCATTATTAAGAACAGCATACTTCATTCATATAAAGATATAACACACGCACGGTATACTGTGCCGACACCACAGATCATACGCCGACACTCCCGACACGATTGTGTCATATAGCATATAGCCGAAGCCGCACATCTAACATTTTGCGTATGGCACAATAAACGAGTTGATAGCTCTTTTTACCTTTAACACAATTTTATTCATAATATCATGCACAGTATACATAATCAAGAAATAAATGCTTGTTTATATTGTTTAATTGTTAATATTATGAACATATTATTTCATAATAACATAATAAACAAATAAATACAACTACAATAATACATTTTGAATAATATTTTTAAATTATAATTTACGTAATAATTAATTTTTCAATTTATTTAAGAATAATCAATTTTATGTTGATGGTGTGATAATTATTATAGGAGATTTATTTATGAATATTTTTTGTTTAAATAATTTTGTTGTTGTCTAATTGTGCCGTCTATGTTCATTGAATGACTGAACTTTTCAGTTTATTTAAGAAGAAAGATTCTTTTTAAGTTGATGGTGTGATCTTTACTATTGAAGTTTTATTTTTGATTAACTTTTTTACATAGTTTTGTTGTTGTCTAATGTTGGCGTTTAGGTTAACTGAATAAATTGGAATTTTTTTTTCTGGACAACCCTTCGTTATAATTTGTTATATCAGATCCAAAAAATTAAATACCGAGCTATGGTGATTAATCTGAAAAAAATCTAATTTAAACAGTGCAGAACAAGAGTATACTTTTTAGGCAAAAGCAAATTCGTAATACAAATTACAAATGTATATATCGTTAAACTGCGTTACTGCTTACACTCTATTTCTTAGGCAAGGCAACAGAAAGGCCGCGTAATGCTGCTAGCAGAAGTGTGGCGTTTGAGCACCAATTCTAGACTTTCCAGTGAAATGTAATTTTTAGATATTACGTTTATACTTGTATGCCACACAATTAGCCACCCTAAAAATGCAATTCATTCAAAAATCGTGAATAAATCATTTAACGAATAAAAAAATGCACACGATACTACCTAAAAACAGGCGGCACACTTCTAACGCTTGCTTCCGATGTATTTTATCTCTTACCTATCGTCTCCCGTCCCTTGACTAGCTCGATCTGAGCGGCGGACATTCGACACATCCTTTCTGATAAGCAAACACACACAGCTTAGCCACAACTTATAACGGACATAACACAAAGTGTCGAAAAGTGCTGTGTACTGTGCTGTGTTATTGGTGCAGTGTCACCACATATGACACATGGGAAAGTGTTGGCACGAAAGTGCGGCCCGGCACAGTGCTACACATGACTATTCGGGAAGAGTGGAGCGTATGCACAGTAGAAGAGACATCTCATCAGAATCATTAGAGGACCTAAGAAGAAATGTACCAGATGCCCTGGGAACAGGCAAAAGTTTTTACGCGGAGGAACTGTAATGAGTGAGAAAAGGATCAAGATAGGTATCTAGGTATTGGGACAATGGAAGGTTGTCTGGTACAACTCGGCCGCTGTAATGGTATTGAAATACTATACGATTGTAATACTGCAGGGTGGAAAAATATCATAATGACAGTTAGGGGAATGACTGTGTGAGGACCTGGTAAATATTTTACAACAATATCTAAGATAGAATGGTAGAGGTCGGGGGAACGACCCTAGCACCCAATCAGCGAGTGCCATAAGTGTCAATGCTGAGTCCTACATTATGAGATTAATGTATGACCAAATATTTAGGTTAAATCTAAAGCAAGGGTGCTACACAGTCGCCTATGTGGACGAACTGGCGCTGGTAGTAAAAGTAGATCAGAAATAAAGAATAAATGAGGGATTAAGAACTATAGATATAACAGAATCGTTTGAAGTAAAAGAGCTGATAGAGGCGACGTAAAAACTATGACTGTCATCCTGAAGTTTGAATGCGGGATTTTGCCCATGAAGTGCATGAGGTATTAGGGGGTGGAGCAGGGAGGATGGGGACTACGGTAGGCAGACTTATGTCAAATATGGTAGGACCAAATACAGAGCGGTGAAGAGTACTGGTCGAGGTATTGTGGTCGATTGTTAGGTTTGCGGCACCTGCTTGGGAAACGGTGATGGGAAAAAGAACGTGTGAGGACAAAATAAATATTCTGTGAAGGAAGAGAGGAGAGTGTGAAAGAGAGAGGAAGGAGAATTTATATATATGTCAGGCCTTGTATAAGATTGAGTAGCGTACCCTAAGTATATTTATAATAATAATAATAACCCGTGTGGTGGCCGGGTTAGAATAGCAGCATGCTATCCACCGCCTGTCGTATGAGGCGATTAAAGGGGCAGCTCTCCACTGTCCTACTATCTAGCTTTCCTTCCTTCCCCAGAACCCGCACGGGATGTTCTGGTTAAAATCATTTGACCCTGGGTCACCAGGGTCAAATGGTGCCTGAAATGGACTAGCGCCATGAATGAATTTATAATGCGCACGTTTTACAGAATTACAAAACTTGGCCAGGACAAGACTGGATATCGTCAAATAGCGCATCAAGGGTTCTGTCGTGGGTGCCCAGAGCTTCAAGTTATCGAACAGAGAGTCGCAGATCAATATCGTGTTATCTTGAGAAATGACCTAATTTCGCCTGAACAACTGGACACAATGAAAAGCGAAGTGAAGCGCGAAGTATTTGGTCGAAATATAATCGATCCAGAGCCAGAAACACCTTTGGCACAAAGAATGGACGAGATCCAAGAACTTCAACAAGAACAGCCAACCATCGCTGACCTGCTTGAGAAGATTCAAGCAGAAATGAAAGGAGCTATTGCAGGGTATAGTGGAGCTGATCCAGTGACTATACCAACTCTGCCCAAACTAAAGTCTTCTAAGAAACTGGGTATCGTCTTGCAGGCCACTAACAAATTTATCTTGCCAAACAATGTTTTAGTTGCTAATACGTTAGAGTCGCTACACACAATTGTCTACTGTGCTGCAACTTCAATCTGTAGAACAATTGGGATCGCAATAAGACCAAAGCAAGACCCTCAACAATTTAGACAAACACCTCGAATATCACCTTGGCAAAGAAGGCTTGAAGGGACAATTAATTCTCTTCGGAAAGACGTTGGAAGACTGGCCGAGTTCCTATGAGGAATCAGGAACAACAAAATAGACACACTTGTCAAGACAATAATGGACAATAACCGAAAGCACTCCCAGTGGGATGGAGAAAACATCACATCTCAGCAGAGTCTGGACAGTCTACGACAAAAGCCTGCGTCATCACACTTTTCGGACAACAAAGAAAAAGGGTTTGTTACGTTATATTTTTGCCGTAGTGACTCAGTACAGATAAACGCGTTTAGGACCGGTCAAAATGTTGCTTTATTCGTCCGTTCCGTTAGCGATTGATAACCTACCTGTTTGTGCGCTGATTTTGCCATATTTATTGTGTTTGGTTCTGATTTATTTTGAAGGATGTTTGAATTTGACCTGTCGATTAGTTGCTGGGATACTTCTCTCATTGAGGATTCGAAAACTTCTGTTGTTGCGTTATTCTTCGGAGTGGTCATGGTATTTGGGGCCACCCTCACAATGAAACCTTTGGTATAAGAACCTAAGAACCTCTTTGGTTGATAGGGGTTCCATTTTCTTCTCTTCCTTCTTGTTATTTATTCCATTTGTTTTTTTTTTTGTTTCTAGGTGCTGCGTTCCTGTTTTGTTCTCCGTTCAGTTTGGGGTTGTGTTTGCTGTTCTGTTACGACCCTAGAGCACGGATCTGGTTAGGCATTATGGTAGCATGCCGATCATCGACTTAAAATGCAGATGAACTAATTCCAGTGGTGGAGTGAGTGCAAAGGACTCTAACCTCTGCTTCAGCTGTGGTTTCAGATAAGTGACAAGTTGTGTATCTGGTTACTGTTTCATTATCAGTTATTTGTACAATAATAGTATAAACCTTAGTATTTGATTTGAAATTAGTAAATGGAATTTGTTAACCGAAAGTAAAGACCATTAGCCTATATCAGGTAATTAATATCGGTTCCCATTAATGTAGTATTTGATATTGACGATTTATTTAAATATTCTGTTGATTAGAATTATTGTATTAGAGGAATGTTTATATATTTTTATCGGGGTTATTCAGGATCTCACATGTTTATATGTTTAGTTTGAATCTCTGTCCATAAGTGTATATTTGTTTTATTTCATTTTTCCTTAGGTATATTTAACTTTAACATTCTAAGACTGCTTTGCATTAATAGAGTGCCCTATGGCATATTCTAGCGCCTTGTACTAGTCTGTTCGCGCGAATTAAACTTATATTTTGGAACTGTTGTATGTTTATTATTCCTTTTTTTACAACATATCTTATTTATATTTAGCAATATTGGCACCCAGCAGAAATTTAGCGCCCCAAATTAGCAATATTTACTACAGCAGATATTTTAGGACGGGTAGGTGTCCTGATTATGTGTATTTAGAAGGTATAGGGGAATCTACCTGGCGCCCTTATTTTCTCTTTATTCATATTTATATCCGCCAAGTAAAATCTGGCATATACGTTCAAATAAAACGAACCTCCCCCCATCTTCACTGAGACTGCTTTGCATTAATAGAGTGCCCTATGGCATATTCTAGCGCCTTGTACTAGTCTGTTTGCGCGAATTAAACTTATATTTTGGAACTGTTTATGTTTATTATTCCTTTTTTTACAACATATCTTATTTATATTTAGCAATATTGGCACCCAGCAGAAATTTAGCGCCCCAAATTAGCAATATTTACTACAGCAGATATTTTAGGACGGGTAGGTGCCCTGATTATGTGTATTTAGAAGGTATAGGAAAATCTACCTGGCGCTCTTATTTTCTCTTTATTCATATTTATATCGGCCAAGTAAAATCTGGCATATACGTTCAAATAAAACGAACCTCCCCCATCTTCACTGAGACTACCGGACATACCTTCTTCTGCCCTTGGCTAGCTATAGGGGAGGGTAGAAATTTGGCGACGCGTAACAATATGGCGTAACAGGTTTATATAAAACAACATCAATAGTTACCCCAGTAAAACAGAAATCGAGGAATTCTGAAGAATACAGCTTTCCACATCAATTTTCCAATAATTACAGAGCCAGCTCGATTAATGAGAAAGAGGCTGCATTTCAGAACTATAATACTATGCAACACCAACCATTTACAACGAAAGACACATCCAACATAATGAAGCAACTCCATAACTGGAAAGCACCGGGACCAGATGGTTTGCAAAATTACTGTATAAAGAAACTGTACGCAACCCACGAAACAATAACAGCCTTTATAAATGACATAATTACCCACCCACGCAAGATGCCTAGTTTCCTTACGCATGGTGCTACATACTTTTTACCAAAGGAGAAGCTATCTACACAGGACCCAGCAAAGTACCGACGAATCACTTGCCTCTCAACCATAAACAAACTCATAACATCGTGCACTAATCATCGCATTTTCAAACATTGTGAGCTGAACAACATAATTACTCAACAACAAAAGGGATGCGCGAAAAATTCGATGAGGTGCAAAGAACAACTGATAATTGATTCCGGTGTCTGCAATCAAGCCCACGCCAAACAACGAAATCTCTCTACAAAAAGGCCTTGGATTCAGTTCCATATGATTGACTTATTAAGACACTGAAAGTCTATAAATTGAAAAATTGTATTATTAACTTTTTAGAATATGCCATGTCCACCTGGCAAACCAAAATCTCACTGAATGAAGCCATCTGTTCGATACAAACTGACCCCAATCCAATCAGAAGGGGTATATTAGAGGGAGACTCTCTTAGCCCGCTATGGTTCTGCCATGAACCCTCTCTCCAACAATCTGAACTCGACTAAGTTTGAGTTCAGTCTCCAACACAACAACGTACAAGCATTAAAGATAAACCATTTGTTGCACATAGACGAGTTAAAGTTGATGGCAGCTACGAAACAACAGCTTCATGATATGCTTGATATAGTAGAAGGGTTCTCTAGTAACATCCATATGAAGTTTAGCATAGACAAATGCTGAATTATTAATATAGTTCAACGCAAAATACAGCAGGGGCACTACAAAATGGGAGATAGCACCTCAATTGAATCTATGGGGAAAGGTCATACTTATATACCTTGCAATAAAGCAGGCTCAACGAATTGCTCACTTAACCATGAAAAAGGAACTAACAGCAGAGTTTTATAGAAGACGACTGTTGAAAACGAAACTAAACAGTAAAAATCTGTTAACATCTATGCGTGTTCAGTGCTCAGTTACTCTTTCGGTATAGTTAATTGGTGCAAGACTGACACTGAACAATTACAACGAAAAGTTCGAGTTTTACTAACAAAAGCTGAATATCACCATCCAACGAGCTCTGTCGAACGTACAACTTTGCCACGGTATGAAGGAGGAAGAAGATTGACAGATCTAAGCAAACTCTAATAGTTTGCTTAAATCTGTCAATCCTTAGATCAACAAATTTCTATTTTGCGCAGTCATTTCCAGAATTTTCTGATCTACACAGTCATGTGCCAGGTTGATGACTCAACACCACTGCGATTTACACAACTACACGTCCAATTACACCACCAGACCACTGATTAGAAACAGCTGAAAGGGACAGTGCAGCGTTGAACTACCGGTTGATATCTGATCATATGTTTCCTGAAAGGGAAGACTTTATATTGATAATCCAAGATCAAGTAATTCCAACTAAGAACTATCTAAAGTGCATCGTTAAAGCCCCTTCTATTAACAACGACAGATGCAGGTACGGTTGCCAAACATCTGAATCTATACAGCATATCACCGGAGGTTGTCAGGCAATCGGTGCAACTGAAGACAAAAAACGACACGATGCTGTGGCAAAAATACTGCACCAAGAACTAGCACTGAAACTTTAACTATCACAGTCGGTGAGATTACCATACTATTAATACAAACCAGAACCTGTTTTAGAAAATAACAACCACAAGCTGTAGTGGGACGGCAATTCCTAGCAACAATAATATAAATATCAAGCAGGCTGAGAAAATAACCAAATATAATAATTTTGAATTTTAAATAAAGACTGAGTGGGACATGAACAACACACGAACTGTACCAATTGTTATGTCAACGACGGGCCTAGTCCCAAAACATCTGTTAAACAATTTAAAATACCTCGGTGTGGACGAACATCTTTACCAACGAATGCAAAAAGCCGTCCTGTTAGGAACATCCCGGACTCCAACAACGGGCCTGAAAACCTGTCAAGGGCGCCCACAGAGTTAAACTCTTTTGATATCTGGGGTTTAGTAAATTTTCCCCATGCCTTAGAGGGAGTGTGCTGCCATACCTTGTATTCGCCTGTATTCAGCAAATTATAATTATAATTTGCCCTGGGGAAGGCGAAGATTAGTTACAAGCTAATACTTAACTCTTAACTTGCCAGTTTACAACCACTTACACTAAAACTAAATCTAATTACAATCGTTAAACAGCAAATTGTTGTTCCAAAAACAATTTCTTATATTCACTCCTATAAGCAAAAAGAGACCTGTCAAAATGGGGCTTACACATATTTAAAAAATGGACAGCCTGATAAGTAAAAGAACGCTCCAACAAGGCGGTGGAGTGATGAGGCATAGTAACATTTTTAAACCTCATATAGCGGTTATGAATTGAGTTTCTATATATCAGTTTCTCAATTAAATAGAAAAGAATGTGAGATTTAAATAAACGGTATAAAAACGCCATAAAATGAAGCTTAAACGTTTGGGTCATTTTCAGCCACTTAAGTCGGTATAACGGTTCAGTTACATGCTCGTATTACCTGAAATTATTAACAAAACGGCAACATGTATTTTGTATTCGCTGCAGTCGATACTGAGAATATCTATCCAAGTACCGTTAATATACAATTAAGCAATAATTAATTACTGAAATAATTAGGAACTCGGATATTTTTTCCTCAAGTTCAAACTTAAAAAATGTTTATGAATATAAAGCATGCGCATTCGCAAGTAACATTTTTGCAGTAGGTTGCTAATATGTTCCCTAAATCTAAGCGATGTGTAATCCCAAATTCTTCACACTGCCTGATAACTCAAGAGCAGATTATCTAATTTTATACTTAGTTTACCTTCAATGTTACGATGTTGATTTCGGCTAGCGAAAAGTAAAATTTTAGTTTTATCGGGAGTTATATGCAAAATTTGGTCTTTTGAGAACTGCTTAACCTTCAGTAAGTCTGAATTAATAATTTGTGTGGCCAATTGCACATCTTGAGGATCGAAAAAGTGGACAACCTGTGTATCATCAGCGTACATGTAAATATCTCAACTAGTTGTCACACTTGGAAGATAAGCTGTATAACTTAAAAACAAAAGGGGTCCAGGTATGGAGCCTTGTGGCACACCTGATATTAAAAATTTTTAGTCCGAATAATAATTTAAAATGCGCACACGTTGCGAACGCTTCTACAAGTAAGATTAAAAAAATGACAAATCAGTATCATATAATAGCAATAACTGAGGAAAACGATTTTAAAAAATTTCTAAAATATCAGACACTGTAGTATTTGGGGGCCGATCGATAATTCAATGGGACCCCAAGACTATAACTATTTATTTTTAGTTTTAGAACAATAATTTCAAAGCTTACTTCATCTTGGATGTCGACAACACTAGACGAAATTGTGGATTTTACATAAATGCCCACACCACCACCAACCCTAGGTCTGTCCTTTCTATACAGAGTATAGCCAGACAATGAAACAGCATTAGATGGTATAGCTCCACTCAACTAGGTCCCTGACACACCCACAATATCGAACTTATCCACTACTTGATAACAAAATTCCCCAAAACTAGGCAATAAAGACCGTACATTTAAATTTAAATATTTAACAATGAATGTGTATCTTTAGCCATATCTAAAAAAGCAAAAATATTAATGGGTTATTTTTTTTGTATCCTATTACTATTATGGCTATTATGCCTAGTGCAATTTATACATTTCGTTGCATTAGGCCTACAGTCTCTAAAACAATGACCATCTGCGCATTTGGGACAAGTCGTACGGCCTTCCTTACAATCTTTTTCAATATGACCATAAGCACAACAGTTTTGATATCTAATAATTCGCAAGTAATCGATAACTTTGAACTTCTTCCAACCAACAAAAATAATGCTTTTTTGCAACAAAAGCTTACGCACTGACGGTGATACTTCAACCACGATATTAGTCGCATGCAGATAATGCAGTTTGGTAACTTATTTGAACTGTGACAAATCAGCTTTAGCTATATATTTCAACTTCAAATTATTGCTTAGAATTTGCTCGGGAGTGTTCAAACCATACAAGCGAACGTCCCATACTTTCAACCTGGGATTATATTTAGAACCAACATCTATTTTATATTCAATTGCCATCTTACTGTTAAGACTTGATTTTGACGCTTTAAGTCATTTATCATCCCGGCAATGAACGGCAATTGGTCCATTGAAATTTTGCCTGAATCTGTAAAATGAGGTGGCAGCAAACTAACACAGAACATTTATGTTTTTGAGCGTGCTGATTACGAATCTGCAATTAGTTTTTGCCGCAAACGTGCAATAAGAGAGAATCTTCATATAACCCCCCAAAAAGGGTTTTCTGCGTTTTACTCAAAAACTATAATAAATTTTAAAAAAATAACCGCGTCATCGTATTCCTCGTAACACTTTACATCCAAATCGTATAGTAACTTTCAGATAATATTAAGTATTTCTGGAATTATTAATATTTTACTTTATTTTAGGATATTGAGAATGCACGCAATTTACGCGTATACACTCCAATATATCAATGGAGTGTTACTTTACGGATGTACAGAAGGTTCTCTCTAACTTTTTTATATTAAACGCATTGGTAATTTTTTATAATAATTTCGTATACAAATGAACAATTTAAGGCATGTTTAATAATCACGTGATACGTGTATCACGAACAGTTTCAGATAATTTATATTATAGGAAACAAAAATATACAAAACAACACAGAATATAACAAGTCATATCTTCCAAACAAAATGAAATAAAATTGTGAAATTTTAATCAGCAATAACTAAGACTTAAGCCTTATATCAGACTCAGATATAGCTTGCTAAGTTTTTACAAGAAACTACAAAATGGGTAGATTTTTTTACAAAATAGATAAACTTGGCGACCCTATCCATTAGCTGCGGCAACTGCCTCAAATTGTCGTTTGTATATAGGTAAGGTGATCAATGTTTTAATGATGAAAACGGGGAAAAAACATTTAAGAAAAAATAAAATGAAACCAAAATTTACAAATATCCTTCATATCTTTTAATTATTTAATTAACAAATGTTTTTCCATTGAATAAATATTTTTGTCCACTTGTCATTGAATTTTACGGTAAATCTTCTTTTAAACCTGCAGTTATCTATTCCTGGATATAGGTCTCTCCTATCCCTCTTATGTCTCTCTATTTTTTGTTGTACGAGTATTTAACCACCAGCTACCTACCACTACGCTAATGTTGTCGACCCAACGATTTTATGGACGTTCTACATTTAGTTTAGTCTGCCTAAGTCACTGTTATTCTATCTATCCTCCTGTCACATGCCCAGCCCATTGCTATTTCATCTTACCCACTCTTGAATTATATCAGCGATAATTGTTTGTTTCCTAATGTTTTCATTTCTATTTTATAACTTTGTGACGCGCGTATTATGCATCGTTCCATATCTAACAAGTTTGATATCCCCAAATCTCCTAATGTTCCCCCTCGTTTCAAGAAACATGTCTATTATGAAGTATATACAAATATTTTTATTCAATTCTTTCAGTCATTTGGATTTAATTTCACTAAAATGCACATGTCTATTTTATCGAATTCAACTTCGCTCACTGAAAATTTTGGTCAACGTGTTCTAGTTTCACAAAAAAACACAAAAGTAATAAATGCTGCAATGAAAAAAGAGGAGTGTGCTGTTTCTCAGGGATATGCTGGAAACAATTTATATAGTCCTGGCTCCCGGAAAACTACCACCAATATTTGTATATTTGTAATTATAAATTAGAGAATTAGAGGGAAAAATTGGGTATAAAACGGGTGATCTAAATTCTGCGCGACAAGTGATTCCCTAATGGAAACATAATATATATATATATATATATATATATAAAACCCCATTAATTCATACTGCAATTGTTCAAGAGCTAACAGAAGATGATCGACACATACTAATCGAATATAATAATCTTTATTAATAGCAGTATGCTAGTATAAATTACAAAATATCATATTTGCATTTAAAATAAATATATATATATATATATATATATATATATATATATATATATATATATATGTTATATGTAAAACTTAACATTGGATTAACCTTCAACAAAGTAACTACATTGTATCAAACAATAGCTTATTGTTACTTGTTTACTCCGCTATTTTGCAGACTTGCTATTTTTGCCTTGCAGGTGTCCAGAACGGAAATGATGCCTAAGCATTCTTAAACTTATAAATTCATTCAAATATGCTTTCTCGTAGCTCTATTACATTTCGTTCCTCATACAGTTCAGTTCACAAGCTCTATCACGGTGTTCCTCACATAGTAAAGACGTATTAAAAGTTCTATCACATTAGTTAAACGCGTATTTAGAAATCGCTAAATCCAAAGTTAAGTAATAAAGTAATTTCAAAGTGTGAATTTTTGTGTTAATAAAATAAAATCTTTGTTAAAACTTTGTTTATCAGAAACCACTCATAACATTTGGCGCAGTCAGTAGGATCCTGTACGCTGACATACCATTTAAACAGTCGGATATCCTGGTCCTTCACATAACATTGGCAGTAGGATTATCCTGTGCGCTAACACAAAATTTGGTGCAGTCATCCAGATCTTGGACGCCGACAGAACACGCGTAATTCCTAAATTGGTTGCTCACTCCGGCGTTGGATTCCAATCCTTTACCAAGAAAACGAACCCCGCAGACAAAGGAAGAATCGCTCAGCAGAAGCAGAATCCTTCAACAGAAGCAGAATTGCAGTTTCCAAGTCAAAAACAGTGACAGAACCCGCGTAAGTCCTGAATGGGTTGCTCACTTCACTGAACAACTTAGGAAACAAAGCAGATTCACTCAACAAAGCAGAATTGCACAAGAAGAAAAACCAGTCTTCAAATCTACAGTGACAGAACCCGCGTAAGTCCTGAATTGGTTGCTCACTCCACTGGCAGAACTTAGGAAACAAGGTAGGAATCATCATCTTAATTCAATAATAACAATAAAACAATTGTATGTTCTAATATCTTCAAAAGGTAAAACAATCCTTAAAAATAACAAGAAACTGTTATAAAATAATTTAATAAACTTTCAAGAAAAAAAAGAGAACTTTCAAAACTTTTCAAAAATGTCACACACAGAGGAACATATAGAGCCATACAAACTTTCAGAAATTTTCAGTTTAGTTCCGGAATTTGACGGAAATCAAATAAATTTACAAACATTCATAAACGCTTGCGAAACCGCTAATCGCATGGCAGTAGGTGATCAAAATTTATTTTTAACCATTCACATAAAAAATAAATTAAAATTAAAAGGCGCTGAACTAATCAATTCGAGAAACCCAAGCACTTGGCTTGAAATAAAAAATTTACTAGAATTACATTTTGCCGACACGAGAGACTTTTCAAGTTTAATATACGACCTTCAAAAAATGCATCAGTTAGAAAACGAAAACGCTATAACTTTTGTATCAAGATTACAAAGTTTAAATTCAAAGTTATATGCTTCCATTAATAAACAACTTCTGTCCACAATCGAGAAATCCGCTCAAACTCGCATGATAGACAATATGTGTTTAAATGCTTTATTAACAGGTTTAAACGGTCAATTAGGTTACGTAATCAGAGCTGCAAATCCCGCAGATATCGTAAGTGCAACGACTTTGATAAAGAGAGAACTTCAGTTGCAACAATTCGAGAAACAAAAACACGATCTTTTGCCGCGTTCGCAAAAACGCACTTTTACAAATCAAAATTCACAAAACAATGTACTTATTGCAGAAAAATAGGACATTTATACAATGAATGTAGAAAAAGACAAACACAACAATCTAATAATTATCCAAATAATTACTCAAATAACAATCAAAACAATTTCCAGAGAAATCAAAACAATTTCCAAAGACCCCCGAATTTCTCAAACAATTTCCAGAGAAATCAAAATCAAAATAATCAAAGCAATTTCCAAAGAAATCCAAATTTTCGAAATAATTCACAACCTTCAACAAGTCAAAGTAATTTTTCAAACACAGGAACAATTCCTAGACCCCAATCAATGAATTTCAATCAAAGACAACAAAATACAAATACAAATCCAAGAATAAACCATTACAATCAAGACAACATTGAACAATCTTTTGACTCATCCCAACAAATTGATTACGAAAATCATTAAACATTTTTAGAAAATGAAAATTTTCAAGAGGACTTCATTCCAGAAGCTCCACCTCACATAGAAACTCTAACTGCCCAAATACAAACTCTCAACCTTACAGAGAACAGATTCATTTAAAAAACAAATTCCCCCTACTAACGGTAAATGGAGAAAATCTCTATTATATAAAAGATATGACAAACCAATTTAAAATTTTAATTGATACAGGCGCAGGTTTATCGATTTTCAAACCCCAAACTTGCAAAAACTATAAAAAAAGAAACAAAGAAAACATCACTATACAAGGCATAACCAATCAAAAAATTCTAATAACGGAATCAGTATTAATTCCCTTCGGAAACGATAGTCATCACAAAGTGTACATTTATGACTTAGATATCGAATTTGACGGTATTCTAGGGTCAGATTTTCTACGACAATACCAATGTGTAATTGATCTGAAAAATGAACAATTAATCACAAATTTTAAATCAATACCTCTTTTTAAATTTACCAAAGATCATTTTAACGATCAACCCACAGAAAATATTTCAACAATGACAAATAAAAATTCAAATCCCAATGATATTTCAAATGAAATTGAAATAGAACCCCGCTGTGAAAAAATCGTAAAACTAAAATGCAATTTAAAAAACAAATAAGCTGTATTAGTAGCCACAGAAATAAATAAAGTCAGGTTACCAAATGCGTTAATACAAACAAATGATAAAGGAGAATTTTATACCACAGTAATAAATCCTTATGCAACTAATCAAACCAGAAATTTTGAGAATTTACAAATCGAACCTCTCGAAAGTTATTCAATAAATTATTTCTCAAACTCAAATTTTGAAAATAACTCTTACATTGACCGAGAACACGAAATACTACAACAACTAAGATTAGATCATTTAAATGACGAAGAAAAGGAAGACATCATCCAAATTTGCACAGAATTTTCAGATATATTTTATTTAGATGGAGATAACCTCACGTTCACGAATGAAACAAAACATAAAATAAATACAGGTGACGCAAAACCAATTATGACAAAATCATATCGATATCCATACGCACACAAAGAAGAAGTAAAGAACCAAATTTCAAAAATGCTATCACAAGGAATAATCAAACCTTCAATCAGCCCATGGAATTCACCAGTGTGGGTAGTTCCTAAGAAAATAGATGCGTCAGGAAAACAAAAATGGAGGATAGTCATAGACTACAGGAAACTCAACGAAGTGACAGTAGATGATCGTTATCCCCTACCAAACATTTCAGATTTACTCGATCAGTTAGGAAAATGTCAGTATTTCACATCCCTCGATTTAGCGCCCGGCTTTCACCAAGTAGAAGTCGATCCCAAAGACGTAGAAAAAACAGCATTTTCAGTAGAGAACGGTCACTATGAATTTGTCAGGATGCCGTTTGGATTGAAAAACGCACCAGCGACGTTCCAAAGAGTTATGGATTCAATTTTACTAGGAATTCAAAATGAAAGAGCCGCAATTTACATGGACGATATACTCATATACGCACCAACAATACAAGAGCATAATAAAAGACTAAAAGAAGTTTTCACAAGATTACGAAATTCAAGTCTGAAGATACAACCAGATAAGTGTGAATTTCTGAGAAAAGAACTAGCTTATCTAGGCGACATTGTTACAAAAGATGGAGTCAAGCCAGACCCTTCAAAAATTGAAGCAGTAAAAAATTTTCCAAAACCAAAAACCACCAAAGAAATAAAATCATTCTTAGGTCTAGCAGGGTATTATAGACGATTCATTTCAAATTTTGCAAAGATAGCAAAACCATTAACGAGATTACTACAAAAAGACGTTCCTTTCAACTTCATTTCAGAATGCGAAAAATCATTTAAAGAATTAAAAAATGCTCTCATTTCAGAACCAATTTTAAAATATCCCAACTTTGAAGAACCTTTTGTTCTCACATGTGATGCAAGTGCATATAGTATAGGAGCAGTTTTAAGTCAAGGCCCTATAGGAAAAGACTTACCAATAGCATACGCCTCAAGAACACTTTGTCCAGCAGAAACAAGATATTCAACAATTGAACGCGAACTAAAAGCAATAGTTTGGGCAGTCAAGACATACAGATGTTACTTATATTCGAGAACCTTCCTACTAATTACCGATCATCGCCCTTTAACATGGCTTTTTTCCATAAAAGACCCAGGCAGTCGTCTTTCCCAGGTGGCGTCTAAAATTAGAAGAGTACGATTACAAGATAATGTATAAACCAGGACGAATTAATAAAAATGCAGACGCACTTTCACGAATAAAGATCAATCACTTTAAAGAAACTTCGAAATTAGCAACAAAAATATTAGCCTCAAACAACTCAGAAACCGACAGCGAAAAAACAGACACAGCTGACGAACAAGAAATTGATATTGAAGAAATCGACACAGAATTTCAGAACTTCGTTATATCAAACAACCTCATTAATCGATTGTTCAAAAGTGGAATATTTAAATGATCAATTATTAAATAAACAGCACAAAGATAAAATAAGCATATTTTGGCAAAATATAACAAGAGAAGAACTACATGAAAAAATACTAGAATATATTTTCGAAGAAAATTTAGATATTACCTTTAACAAATTAAATATCTTACACAGCGCGACAGTAAAGAACAGAACTTACTACTTAATATTTTTACCCTATGATCCCGATTCAACAAACGAAAGATTATTTTATACTCTTTACAAATTTAAAAATGAACTAGATCCTTCAAATACATATTTTGTGGAAAACAATGTAGATTTACCAATCTTAGAAATGTTATGCTACATTTACGCTGACACGGAAATAAAATTTAAAATATCCCAGAATGTAACAAAGACACCAGATCTTGATGAAAGACAAATTATTTTAGAAGAATACCACAATGGAAAAAGAAACTTACACCGAGGAATAAACGAAACTATACGCAGGATTAAAGAAAAATACCAATGGAAAGGATTAAATAAAGACGTTGAGAATTTTATAAAAAAATGTGAAACATGTCAAAAAACCAAAATTTGTAGAAAAAACCTAAATCAACCCCTCGTAATTACAGAAACCCCTCGTACACCTTTTGAAAGAATAAATATAGATATTCTTGAAATTCCCTCAAAGAATTACATACTAACAATTAACGACGAACTAACAAAATTTATCCTAGCATACCCTCTTAATGACAAAACTTCAAAAAGTATCGTAAATACACTAGTTCTATTTTTTCAACACTATGGTACACCCCTTAGGATCCATTGCGATCAAGGCAAAGAATTTAATAATACTTTAGTGAAAGACTTATGTCAACTCTACAACATCAAACTTACATTTTCAAGCATATCTCATCCTCAATCTAATGGATCAATTGAAAGATTACATGCTACTTTATTAGACATGATCAGAGCCCATCTTTCAGAAAACCCAAATGACAATCCACTAACTTGCATTCCCTATGCAGTAATTTGTTACAATAACACTCAAAACAAGACACACGGATTTACCCCCTTCTAGTTAATTTTTGGTCATACATCTTCGAGACCACCGGAAAATTTATATAATGAAAAAGAAATAATTTCCAAATACATCCGCGATCTAAATAACAGAATTAATTATTTTTATAAATTAGCCAGGGAAAGAACCCAATTATCAAAAGAAAAAGCGAGGGAAAGATTTGATAAAAGAATTTCAGAAAATCGTTATAATTTTAAAGTAGGAGATAAAGTTTTTATAAAAGAATCTCAAATTTCAGACAAATTGAAAAACAAATTTAATGGCCCATACGAAATAACTGAAATTTTGAAAAACTCAGCTATAGTAATAAATCCTGATACACAAAATACGTAATTTCTTTTCAGATGAATGGAACACATTTAACGCTTATCGGATTCATTACACACCTACTCATCATCTCACAATGTCAAGTTCAGATCACTCCCGTAAACAACACGGTAGGAATTTATTATAATTATGACTTGTAGCAGCAGACAGCGCTCGAGAGAGATATCTTGTTGGTTAGACAATACACCTCTCTCTCGACTGTCTTGGCGATATTGTGCCGATAGGCTGCTCAGTTAGTATCCGGTGGCGTGAGTTCGTTGTTCAATTGGCAGAAGGACTATACAAGGGCGCCAGGCCAATGGATACACACAGTTCACAAGGAAAACAACAAGATAACGAAAATTTACAATTTATTTATTTAAATACAAATTAACCAATTTTTCTATTAGTTAAGTTGGTAACAGAGAACAAAATTTAAAACAATCGAGGTATATAAAAACTGTTAGAGTGAAGTTACAAACAAAACAATCTATAAATTCTTGCCTTACAAAATTCTCAGTAGGAATGCCTTTCCGTAGGTGAGTCTGCTGTCCAAGGTCCTGATCCTGGAGCTATATGCCAACCAGCAGCTGGGGTTCCAATAACTCAGCGCGGCCAGGAGTTGCCACTGTCCTACCAGAGGACAAATCGAATCAGGTAGTACTGCCAGTGTTCTGCTCCCTGGATATGAGGCTAGTGGTTACGTATCTGGGCACTCTTAGCCCCAGTTGATGGCATACATGAAAAATTTATTGGCCAATTAGCTATAGCCCTTAGAGTATCGATACTGAATTTTCCCCCTGACTAGTATAGGCGTATATATGCTCTATAGGATCGATTCGGCACGTGTATGAGGTGAGGCACCCTACCTTAGTTTCTTCACTCTAAATTAACTATTTAAATGCTACCAAAAATGAATAAAAAATACTTTAACTAATAAAAGTAAATTTTGAAATGCTTCAAATTCTAGGTAAAAATATATAACGATAAGAATTAAGGTAAATTGCAACTTCTAAGTTACAGTTTCAAATTAATTTAGATTTAAATAACAAATCAATTATTAATTACAGGTAAAATTTAACGGTAAATCAGATATATAAACAATTACGTTTGAGAGTTAATAATGTGTTTAAAGATAACGGTATAAAAAAATATATTCAAGATCTAATGATGTGCCTTCTAATCCGACAAACCGTTCGACGACTGAATGAAAGCGAATTTCCTCCGAGATAAGGGGAAAATTCAGTACTCTAAATTTATGTCAATGTACGGTACTTTAAAAATGATAAGGTAATAAACGATAAAAATGATTATTGCATCTATATTCATAAATATAATAAAAAAATCAGATGTGAAATCTGGTCATAAACACCTCCCCAAGTTAAACAGTTAAAATAAAGAAAACTAGGCGTAGCAAAATGCTTTAGCTCAAAACCTCCTTGGCTCTCTACTGCAAACTCAGAGAAAGGAGAAATTAAAATGTGATTTATTTATAACTAAGCAGACAAGCAACCAATCTGGGCCAATGAATAATGAAAGATCAGCGAGTGACTTAAAAAAATAATATATTTACTGGTATATCTATATGTAAATCAAATTCAATAAAATAGAAATATATATATGAAATACTGAACGAAAATGCAAAGAAAAAGAAAAAAGAGAAATTTTAAGTCACTCACATGATCATTCCCAGTCACAGTCCAACCCAATTGGGGAGCTTCGTCAGCTACTAAATTCAGGCTCACAGGAGACCTCGTCTAGTGGATTAATTTGTCCTTTCCTGATCCTTGGCAGATATCGTCAATCAAATTCTCCAGATTCACCAATACCTAAAAATGCAAAAGAGGCCAGCAATAATTGTTCCCTTTTTCTTTATTTCTTTATCACGATACGTGTGAAAACTCTAGCAACTAACGATTGCTTATCGATGCCAACTACGTCGCAGATGCAAAGCAAAAAAAAATACAAAAAAATTAATGAACTACGCAGTTAAGCCCCCAAATATTTATCGTTGCAAGAAAACGCGGTATATCGATATTAAGATGAATATGAAACCAGATTCACCCAAAAATTCCTTCCAAAATTATTAAAAGATACGATAAAATATGCACTATAGCCGATAAAAAAACTATAAAAAAATTCTTTCGATAAATCAAACTATAACGATAAATTGAATTTGCTTGATTAGAATCAAAGGTACGGTAATAAGGAAAAACGATAAATTAAGCAAATTCTAGCAGATATTTTCACGATAAAGATAAAGAATTTTCCCAATAAAAAAATTAAACTCGGAACGAAATTCGCCTACATACCGCCTTTATGCTGGTCGGGGCAGAAGAGAGAAATCTACTTTCTTCGACATGCGTTGATCCCACTTGTCTAATCATAAAAGTGGGGAAAGGAAATGACACGTTAAAATTTCGAATTTTATTGAGCGCGAAAGCAGGAATATTAATCAATAGTTGGTCAATACGGGAACTAATACAATATAATTTCGATAAAAAAATAAAGCAAAACTTTACTAATTAAATCATAGATAAAATTTTATTAATGACAGTTTCCTTCTTCCCAATAAAATTATATTAATTTAATATTTCCAGTTTGGAGGGAGGTTAGATCAAAATAGCACGTGATGTTCTTTCTGTCAAGGCATTACCGCGCCAAATCAAAGGACAGAGTTGGACTTAGAATACCTTCCAAACGAATTAACTGTGATTTAGAAATTAAAAGCGAAAAAAGCGATTGCATAAGCGAATAAAATAGGAGTATTTACTTACGTGTTTATTTATTAAGGCAAAGACACTGTTTTATTACGATAGAACTCAGTTCAGAAAACGATATAATTAGAAAAGTGATTTGAAAAATATAAAAGGTAATTTATTAATACGGCAAATATTAGTAAATATCAATGTAACAGGGAGAACGGCAATTCACCCGTTACAGACTCATTAATGAAACTATCAAATAACAGGTGGACATTATTAGTTTACAAAGATTTGAAAAGTATAAGAAATGCTTTAAATGATAACAACAATATTTTGGAACACATAAAAAGTATGATATCAGAATCTACAAATAAAATGAGAAGTTTTAAACCACATGTGCAAACACACATAAATATATTAAGTCAGATATCTAAAGATCTTGAAAATAAATATTCAGAAATATTTGCAGACACTTTAGCGAATTACGAGCGCTATAAAAGAGGTTTAATAGATGATATAGGAAATGGAAATTCATATCGGGAAACCTCGATGCTTCAGACGGGAAATACTTTTCAGAGTGCATTGAAAAATTAAATCATGATGAACATCAAATTGAAAATTTAATGAAAAACCAGATATCAGTTACCACTTCGGTAATTAAAAACTTTAATAATACAATTCAAAAGCTCAAAATAGATGAGGAAACTTTTAATGAAGATTTAAAGAAAATTGATAAATCAATTTATACTCTTAATGATGATTTAGCATTTTACGAAAGTAAATTGAAAATATTAGACATTTGCGAAACATTATTGGAAAGTTACACATTTCTCGAAAGTTCAATTGATGATATATTAAACTCAATAACTTTTTCACGATTAAAAATAATACACACTTCAATAATAACACCAAAAGATTTAGTCAATTCATTGCAAGAAATATCTCAAGCTCTAACAAAAGACAATTTACCAATATCCCCTCAACTAACAAACATTGCTAAATATTTTGAAATAATTGAGTTGCATGCTTTTCAAACAGAGTCAAAAATAATATTTGTTTTAAAGATTCCCTTAGTAGAATCCGAGTATTATACTCTTTTTCAACTATATCCTCTACCAATTGAAGATAGTAGAACAGGATTACATCATTCAATAATATTATCAGAAAAATACATCGCAAAAGATGATGAATCTTTACTCTATGTTACATTCCAAAATTTAGACAATTGCAAAAATCTAGATGCAAATTCAAAGATATGTTCTGATGGACTCCCACTACCAATCGATACAAACTCAATATGCGAAGCCCAACTACTTAAACAACAATTCAAATTGCCAAAAACTTGTCAAACGTCATTAATTTATGCAAATGGCTACAATGTAAAAGAAATCCAGATCAATACATGGTTGATCACTGTATCTGATCCACTACCAATAACAAGTAAATGTGTAAATCAAGACACAAAAACTGTTATAATAGAAAAAAATTCAATTATAACACTAACTCCACGTGCAACGCCTTTATTGGAACAACAAGAATAAGAGCCAGAAATAGCAACGACAGAAATACGAAAATATTATACAATACTGTCCCAGTACAAATACCATTTGAATGTTGCAGTAACATTCCAGAGAAGAAATAATTACCAGAGCTCAAACCCTTAAAACTAAATAAAATTAATGTAGACGATTTGAATATTGCACAACATAAATTGGATCAATATTCCGAACAACTGGATCAGATAATTAATGAGCCCTTCGTAAATAAAAATATATCATAGTTTACTTATTTCACCATTGGACTAATCGTAGCCCTAATAGCCCTTTACACGTTTTGTAAGTGTAGAAGAAAACGACCGACAAGAATAAGCATCATGGGTCCAAATCCGCCTCCTCCACCGAGTCCACATAAAAGAAGACGTTTCACATTCGCCAGATTCTTACCAAGGAGAAGACCAAGTGTCCATCCAGAAGAAGACGAAAACGATATTGAACTTGGTTAAACAAAAAATGTGAGTGAAAACAAAAACATTAATTTTTGTGAACTTTTAATTTCAGAATAATATTTATGTACTTTTTATTTTTATGATATTTTAACCACTTACATTTTAACATTATATAATCACATTATGATATTCAAGCTTATATTTTAAACGTTATAATTTTATTAACCAAGTAATTGAAAAATCCAAATAATGTAAAATTTGAATTTTTATACTTTCAAAAGTTGCAGCATTGCCCCAACTTTTTATATATAAGAGGACCTGTTATATGTAAAACTTAACATTGGATTAACCTTCAACAAAGTAACTACATTGTATCAAACAGTAGCTTATTGTTACTTGTTTACTCCGCTATTTTGCAGACTTGCTATATTTGCCTTGCAGGTGTCCAGAACGGAAATGATGCCTAAGCATTCTTAAACTTATAAATTCATTCAAATATGCTTTCTCGTAGCTCTATTACGTTTCGGTCCTCATACAGTTCAGTTCACAAGCTCTATCACGGTGTTCCTCACATAGTAAAGACGTATTAAAAGTTCTATCACATTAGTTAAACGCGTATTTAAAAATCGCTAAATCAAAAGTTAAGTAATAAAGTAATTTCAAAGTGTGAATTTTTGTGTTAATAAAATAAAATCTTTTTTAAAACTTTGTTTATGAGAACCCACTCATAACATATATATATATATATATATATATATATATATATAGGGTGTTGAATTTTTTTTGATGATCAGTATGGGGATCTCGGAAACTAGCGGATGTAGAGTAATGGCTTAATTGGGAAAAAATTGCAGTTTTACTGGCCCAATTTAATGACACTTTCGGATTTCTGTCGATTTAGTCAAATCCCTCTAGCTGCTTTCTTTTTGATTTTATAAAAAATTGTAAATATCAAAATTGAAGGGAATTGTATCCCGAATATGATTTTCATGTCCTGGTTTGCGTGACAGCTCTCGTTTTCGAGATATGACACAAACTTATCTTTTTTGAATGGAAACCATAGTTAGCTATGATCTCAAAAAAATCGGACATTTTTAGAGCTTTTCAACGATATAGATTGATTTATTAATAAGTATTCCAAAAAACATTGAACGATTTTTTTATTAGGTATATCAGATATAACGAAAAAACTAAATAAGTAGGTACTTACTAAAAAGTTAAGAAATTAAAGTACATAATAATGGTTACAATTTATGTTCGAAAAGTCCACCATTCTTATTTAGACAAAAATTGCATCTTTTTAAGATTGACATTACCGCTTGTAATACGGCCTCCCTTAGGTCACCAACTCTCTCATACTTTCTTTTGTATACTTTGTATTTCAGCGCATCCAATAATTAGATAATAATTCGCGTGGGCCATTTCTTCCTATCCAAGAGTTTGGATAGATATTATCCAAGTGTTGTCTTAGTAATAACGAGTTATGGGCAGGTGCTCCATCATGTAGGAACCACTCAAATTCTAAACGAGTTCTTAAATTTAAATTATGCAACATTTCTTGAAAAGTGTATTGCAAGAAATGCAAGTACCGCTCCCCAGTAAGTGATTCGTCATAGATGAAAGGCCCCAGAATAGTAGACCCTATACCACACCAAACATTAAAATTTTATCTGGGGTCGTCTTTGTTCTACATGGAAAGGGATTTTTTATCCCAGATATGCTCATTGTGTCTATTGAACATACCGCAGTTAGTAAATCTAGTTTCATCTGACTATAACACCTTTAATGGAAACTGTGGATTGTCAAGGCACATGTCTCTAAACCATGTACAAAACAAAATATGTCGATGTTCGTCACCAGCATGCAAAATTTGAGAAACTGAAAGTTTGTACGGGTGGAACTTATGCGCTTTCAGTACCTTAACTACAGTTCGTTGAGCTTCTGCCGCAATCTCACGAGTTGGTGTAGATGAATTTTGATTTGCCATTGCCAAAACATTTATTTGTGCTGCTGCGTTAATTTGATTACGTTCTTTTGGTGGTTTAGTAAAAGATCCATATCTGCGTGAACTATTGTAAAGCCTCTTAAATGTACGTAGAGCAGGTTGACGACGATAAAAATATCTATGAAAGTATTCCTCAGCTGCACGAATTGAATTTTTATGGCATATGATATAATATTCCACCATATTCAGTTTTTCTTCGTTAGAATATTCCATTTTATAACGAAAACTTGTCAATATCGACTGTCAGTTCAGCACTACTAATGGAATTACTCTCAAATGAGGAAACGTCAAAGTGAAAACAATCTTTTTCATGGCTACCTAGGTTAAAAGTGAAAATAAGAGAGAAAATCATCCATAACTCCGTTATTTTTATGAATAACTATATCGAGTAATATATCGTTGAAAGGCTCTAAGAATGTCCGATTTTTTTAAGTCATAGCCAACTATGGTTTCCTTTCAAAATTAGATAAGTTTGTGTCTCATCTCTAAAACAAGAGCTCTCACGCAAACGAGGACATGACAATCATATTCGGGATACAATTCCCTTCAATTTTAATATTTACACTTTTTTCATAAAATCAAAAACAAAGGAGCTAGAGGCCATGACTAAATCGACAGAATTTCGTTTTTTCCAAATATCTAATAAGCCATGACTTTTTACAAAAATCTGAAAGTGTCATTAAATTGGGCCAGTAAAACTGCAAATCTTTCCCAATTTAACCATTGCTCTATCTTCGCTAGTTTCCTAGATCCCCATACTGATCATCATAATCTCACCCTGTATATATATATATATATATATATATATATATATATAATATTTTTTGCACCACGCTGTTTAAATATGATTCTACTGCGCACTCTATTCCAAATACCATGTAAATGCAACCGCTAATACGCTACCCTATATATAATTCTGTTTTCTAACAACCCTTTATAACTATAAGTGCACCACCACTCAATATTCTAAACAGTCTGGACTACCCAATAAAACATTTGGTTTATAACATATCTGGTATCACCCTGTATAATTGTAGTCTACAGCGCCTTATATGTCAGCCTATTTATATAAGCATATGTAACGACTCTCAAGACAACTTTATTGTGTGCCTCAAATTAATATGAAAACATAGTCTTTACCCATACAAAAATGGCCTAACCAGCACTTTTTACATTACCTGAAAGGTTCGGCTATAAAAATGTAATGCTAGAAAGACAGTATAAGTGTAAAATCGTACACATCAATTTGCATTGAAAGAATTTTTCATAGCAGTTTCATTCCCAAGTAGGTCACCAAATCACACTCTATTTAACAAAACTGTCATAATTGTAACATTCTCGTTCTTCCACGATAATACGATTTTTCCCGAGCAATCGATTTGTAGATGCCAAAACCCCAAAATGGAATTTCGACAATATGATAAAATAAACAAACATTATATGTAGTATTATTAGATAAATAAATAAAAATATATTTGCAGCATATATTTTACATCTCGTTGAAAGAACATTAAACAATTTTTGACTGACTGCTATTTTAGATGACCTCTTAAAATTTATTTAAAAGATTGTCCTTGAACCCAGTAATGGATACACCAAAACATTAATAAATTGTTATTATATTTGTGAAAAATAATAAAAAAAATTATCAATTAGCTTTAGAATCTCTAAATAGTTATTGTATTTATGTAAAACTTTTCATGTGGATTCTTCTGTACATGCGCAAACTTCTTAAAAACACACTCAATTTGTTCACAACACAATAGTTTCTGAAGTCAACGTTTTTGTAAAAAAGTAAAGACATAAGTGAGTAGAAAAGAAGGTTTTTAGAGCATACATCATAGAAAGTAAAAGTCGATTATTAAAGCAATATTTATACTTCGCTACACGATTGATATATATTGACGGGTCTTAAATTTAATTTAATATAAAAATTTTAGGACGCTATATATATACCTCAAACTGTATATTATATGATGCACATCCAAGAAATTATTACTTTAACGATATATTAATTGTGCAATAAAACCTTCTTATTTCTCAACGTTGTATTAATTTTTTTTATTTCAAAAAACATGTTTCTTATTTTTGAAAAACCCTGTAAACCTCCAAAATTTATGGCAATTGTTTTGTAAAATATTTATTTCCAATAATGTACAAATAATGATTTCTCCAGTAACCGGAAATAAAACTTCAACAACATACCAAATTTTCAAAAAAATTGAGTGAGCTGGGAATTTTCTGATATGCGATGGCAATATATACTAGGTGTATCTCGATGAGCTTAAACTACTTGTGTATTAAAAACTAACTGGATATTGATGAAAAATTGACTAAAATATTTGTCTTTGTTGCTCATGTAAAGATTTATTTTCAACGTTCGGTCTATATAGGGTGTTTCGGAAATAAACGACCACCTTAGTGATTGTAATTTAGTACATTTTCCAATTTCACTTTGGGAGAATAACCTATACCAAATGTTAATTCTTTTTGAAATGTTTTTTAATGACAAATGCAGGCCTTTATACTAAAAATTCGTCCAGAAAACTCCTTACCCAAACAAAAGAGAATAATAATTTACAACGAATCTCGAAAAGATACTATCATAATAGCATTGATAGGTTTTACCTATGAATCCCTAGTTGTCTTTACTGATCTCGCGATAAAACACTTTTTTTAATAAGAAATGATCACTTAGATTTTTGAGTTAGTATCTCAAAATTGTTAATTTGTGTTTTGCATTCAACGGAAAATTTGTCTGTAGAATTTTAGGTATGCTTCGAAAATGTACTTCAAGTTGTTCCATTTAAAATGAGAAAGATATTCGTGACTTCCGAAACACTCTCTATAGACTGAGAATTGAAAACATTTTCTTGAGGTAGGGACAATGCAGGTGAGGATCCAGACCGGGGAGGAGAGTCCCAAGGTCGGTGAGTTCAACATTAAAACTACGAAATGTTACCTCCAAGACCTTAAAATAATGTAATTTTTGAAATTCTTAATACACTAGCGCAAAAAATACAATGTATCCTACACTATAGAGAAGCCTCCCGACAATTTAAGTAAATTTTTTAGATTCGCCCCTGGCACAACAGTAAACTGGATTTACATAAATTTTCATAAATAACCCGCAATAGTCAAACTTTGTATCATCTAAACACTGACAGAAACCTGTAACTTTAGTACGAATAAATTACAGTTTACAGCAAACTGATTAATATTTCATAGTTATATACTTAATAAGACTGAGAAAAAACACTTTCTTCTTAAATTTACAATATAAAGTTATTATATACAAAACCGACTCAAGACATTTTCTTAAACATAGTGTCAGAACATAGGTGTTTTTACAATAATATCCATGTTTTGAAGACATTGGCATCAATATCGTATCACCACCTCCAAGCCACGTGAAGGTTGACTTCTATTGTTGCTATAAAATATTGGATTCAAAACTTAGAAACACTTTCAACGTGAAGCCTGGACAGCAAAAATTCATTGAAATCCATGACAATCAAGGAACATATGCAACAATGTTTGATAGATATTTTTTTTTAACTGAAACTTGTTGCATTTCCTTAAATTAGGCTTGTGTAAAAGACAACTAATGGAGTTAGAGTGCTGACTTCATATTATTAAAATCAGTTTTAAAAACAATATGGCGGACGTGATTAAACTTTGGAAATTTTAATACATGTGTGTTTTTCCTGGGTCACTCTGAATAGATTTAAAAGAAATATTTTCAAATCTAAAATATCTGTGAGTAACAGGGGATTCGCGCATTAGAATCCGTCAAAAAATAACTGACATATGACAAATTAAATTTAGGTATATTTTAACATCCTACCGTCTAATTTCTCTCATTAACCCCGGACGCAAAAGAGAGGTATTTATAAGTTTAAGGTGTGCATCTGTGTGTCTGTGGATCTGTGTGTCTGTCTGTGGCATTGTAGTTCTTAAACAACTGTACCGATTTTGATGCGGTTTCCCGTGTTTGACAGCTGACGTGACTGAGACTGTTCTTAGCTACAATTTATGAAGATTTGTTAAGCCATTTGAAGATCATCAGTTCAGTTCCTACTTGACGAATGCATCTTACTAAAATTTTTTAAAACTATTCCTAAGCGACTGGAATGATTTTGATGAACATCTTGTGTCGGTTTCATTGGGTTCCAGGATCTTTCAGATTCACAATTGGACCAGGTTGGTGGCAAAGCGATTGGGTTCTAGGAAAATTGTTGAACTCCTAAATCACTGGACTGTTTTAATGATTTGCTTTTGCGTATGTTTAAATGGGCCGCTGGATGGTTTAGATTCACAACTAAATCCGATAGATGGCGCTACGATGGGACTCTAATACTCAAGGAATATAAATGTTGAACATCCGAATAGCTCGACCGAATGAATGAGAATGTTTGTAGGTGTTTCATTGGACCCGTGGCAAAGGCGACACCTAAATACTCTCATTAGCGTATGTGTTTTTAATGACTGATTCCCATGAAAATATCACGTCAAGTATTTACAACAGTCAGAAGTTCTATTTACAAGAAATACTCTCAGGTATGAAAATCCAATTGTGGTGATACATTTTTCTTGGTTGTGTACAGCTGCTATTTAGAATTATATTGACGGCTGTGAAGATTGTGCTAGCTAATGACGATTTTGTAATAAACAATAAATAATACAAAGTGAGTCAAATCCTGGTAAAGTATTCTACTGCGCTATGAAAAAATAGTACCACCCATTTTTCCGAGTTCAACTTGACTCCTTGCTCGATAACAATCAAATCAAACTTATACTTTCCCGAAATTCCTCCATACTACATTACAAAGGTGTTGAACTTATCCGTTTCTCTAGAAAGCGGTTTAGGTGAAAGATACAACGTTTTGAGCATTTATAAAATGATTTGCAATGAAATTTTTTCGCCAGTAAACCATATATCTTTGATCCTACTTACCTTAAAACTTATTTAAAAGTTTTCTACTCCCTAACAGTCTTCTGGTAAAACTTTAATAGTAAATACAAATGATTATTCGAATAATTTTGACCCTCTTGTCAATGTGCGGAACGCTTAGGCTAGTACCAGACTCTTTCAGGGCCAACTGGCATTCACCTACTTCGGGCCTGGCAATTGATTGTGTTCGGTAAAATTTATTAAATTGTTTTTATCGCGAAATTGTAGCAAGAATTCAATTATCCTGTATCGTCCCAATATAAGTTTTAATAAAAATTTTGTCGTCATTAGCCAGGATCATTTTCGTAGTTGTTAATAATTCTAAATACCCCTGATACACAACTAAGCGAAATAAGCTTATTTAGGTTTGAAAAATAAGAGAAAGTGCTCCCCAGGATGTTAAAACATACCTACATAGAACGTAACATAGGTCACTTATTTTTTGACAGATTGGAATGATCGATTTCTCGCTTTACTCAGTAAATTTCAATATTTCTGAAACTTTTAAGCTAAATAAAGTGTCCCAAGAAAGTACCAGCATGTTTTAAAAGTTGCCCAAGTTTAGACAATTCGGCACTTTTGTGTTTAAAACTGAATAAAAAAATATGAAGTGTCTTACATAAGCCTAATTTAATTTTAAAAATCTGTAAATCAAAACGTTGTAAAATAAAAATAAAATTCCCGTTTTTTTTTGGACAACCCTATATTTCCAGTGTTAAATTAATGCTAATGAAAGAACGTAATAATTGGTGAATGCCCTGGAATCAACAAACTCAATAGAGCCAGATAAAATACAAGGGCACCAAACTTTAAGATTCAAGCAACATCACTTTAGATTTCACGTTATGTGCGCACAATTATAGAGACAACTACAGTTTTATATGTAGATATAGATTAGACTTACCTTGTTCATTTAGCTTCAACATGATGCTTTAAGTCGCAAAATTTTTATGAGTAAACCAGTCAAAAACTACACGAGAAATAAGAAGAGATTCTGGTCACAAGTTGCAAATAGTGCCGAATGCGATTTATGGAGAGGAGATATAAGAGAGCGACTAAGATGATTAGACAAAACGCTAAACAAGGAAAATGGAAATGGCAAAATTTTTATGTCGGAGAAACTACAGTATGCCGCAAAAGGAGAAGTCCTTCTCTGGGGAGTCAACGAATCATGTGGTCGGACAGAAAGGATATGTAGTATAAAATGGGAAAGGGGCGTACAAACCCACAATGTTCCTGGACACTGTGAAAACTGTTCGAAGCCATGGTGATAGCGAGAACAAGGGATGAGTGAGAAAGGAACGGAATTACTACAGAGATACAATTTGGGGTCCGCGAGGTTAAGACGGCAGTGGATGCGATAATGCATATGCCGGGTAAATGAAAGGTTGTCCGGTGTAAATGTATCGATGTCTAGATCATGTTATGGGGATGAATGTGAGTGGGTACCCAGTAAATATTGAAGTGCCATAGGGGTACTACAAGATGAGAATAATATATAACCAAATATTTATGTCAAGAAAGAAAAGCTTATGTGAATAAGAACTACAGACTATAAGAGAATCGTTTGAAGCAAAGTGGCTGGTAGGAGCAATAGAACAAATGGTGACTGTCATCATAAAAGGACAACATAAGAGGAAGGGCATTAAGATTAAATGCGCGATAATGTCATTATGCCCGTGAAATACTTGAAGTATTTGGGAGTGGGGAAGGGAGAATGGGGACGGCGATGAGCATAACTGTCTCCGTCGATGCACTTTATGTGTTAACGGGGGAATTGCCTACACGGCCTGCAGTGGTCGAAACGGGGAACGTATATAACAATGTAAGTACCGGGTATGAAAGGAAGGGGAAATGCTAGGAGAGGATGACTAATGAGCGGCAGGCGGAGTGGCAAGCGCAGAGTGAGAGAAAGCACAGTGGATCAAGGCAATTATCTCAGAAATCAGGCACTGGTTGAGATGCAGGCAAATGAACCTAAATTCTGAGGTAACTCAGTTACTGAGTGGAAATGGGTCTTCAGAAAATAGATATTTCTAGGGAAGAACATGATGGAGGGTAGCAAAATGGGAGAGGGATCATTGAGTTTGTAATGAATGTTGTATATTATGGACTTGATGATGTATATAGTCTTGAATTAGTGCCGGTGTACGCTATGTATATCTAGATGTAAATAGTCCCGAGTACTCATAGCGCACCTGCAGGCGTCTTAGCCGTTCAGGTGTTCCATTATATTTATACAAATGCTTGCATTTAGGTTGGGATATCAATAAATATGAATAATCTTATAAACTATGATAGTTTAATATGATATATAGTTATAGAACCATTTAAACATTCATTCATTTAAAATTGATTTCATTACACCTGAGCCATCCGCATATCGAATAGTTTACTTAAGATTTAGCACCATAGTTAGTAGAGAGTAGAACAATTTTACTATCTGCAAATAGAACATGAATTTTAAAATTTAGTGCTTTTCTTAAATATTGCTTACCTTTAGAATAAATTGGTAATTTATAATGACTAGTCCGAATAAAGAAATTTCCACTTTCTCTTCTGTATTTGGCAAAATGATTAAAAGTAATTTCCTGTTCCTGGTATTCCAGTCAGGCCAACTACACATGCTTAGTTTCTTATGTATTCTTTCATACTAAAAAGAGATAGATTAGATAGATAGATTAACTTAAAAAAAATCCTTACCACATCAGTAGTCTGTTGACTGAAGTAACTATAAACTACAGCAAATGATGAGTAACATATAATTGAAAATGGTATTCTATATGTAACTTCCTCATTTATATTCTGAAAAAATAAATAGAGTTTATACTGTCCAATTAGGAAATTCCGTTGGTGTGTTCAAAACCGCGAGAAGCTAAATGCTAGAATCAGAATCGTTTGCGAAAGAATTACAACGAAACGCTTATTTAAGAACATTAAATAAATGGATTCGTGATTAGTCATTTTGGCAAATATGATCTATACGATGGAGGAAAAAAGGATCAGTATTATTTTTAGAGTAATTCAATACCTTTCAAACATAGTTATTCACTGAACCGAGAAAGATAATTCATTATTTTGCAAACCTTTTTTATTGGATATGCCGGTAATTCCCTGGGAACTAGTATATATAATATTCTTGGCAAATGATTAGAGCTGGAGTTAGTCATTAGGCAAAAATTCAGTTATGCAATAGGATGCGGTAATTTTACTAAAGAAAATTTATATTTTTTTTCCTCAAAAATTCCTTCACTTAAATGAATAGAGGCAAACTTATGCAAATTTAAGACTTAGGAGATTGAAGATCCAGGTAAAACCACTTTAGGAATTTAAGAGACCCTAGACAGAATATATATGCTAATAATTAACATGGAATAGAACAAAAAGAGGCAATTTACTGAAGCCAATTAAGAGAAATTAAGATATTTTGTGAAAGTGATATTAGAAATATACCCACGAAAGATTCACAAATATACTCCGAAAATTAAAGTTAATGAAGAATATATTTTTGTGAAGAAATGGATAGCTGCACATTACTACAGTAACAGGTGAAACAGGAGGAGGTATAATTGTAATGAAAAAAATATTAGAAACACATGAGAGTTTAGTTATATAATGTGTTAATTCCCTTGATAGTTTCTGGACAAATTGTTTCATTTTTTGCCATTTGTGAAGATGAAACAAGTTAAGTCTGACCATAGTCTTGATTTAGTCTACCCATCATCCCATGTTGTCCCTCACTAATCAGTGAAATATTTCTCCTTGCAATGCGACTAAAAAATCTTAGCACTAATTGGTTTATTTTTGTGACCAAGTGTGTACCTTCTGGCATAGACGTAAGTTGGTGGTAGTGATTGCTGCAGCATGTCATATTTTATCAGTTTGCTTAATGCATTCTTAACTGTGGAAGTTCTACGCCAAATTTCCTATTCGCTGCCTCCCCTCCCACTTTGTATCACAGATCAGAAGTAATTGATGTATTCAACCAATAATATCTTTCGGAGTTTTGTGTTTGAAGTTCGTTATTATGGAAGTGGCCAACAACTACCTTCTTCGATTCTTTACTAACGAAACCAAGCCTATCTACAAAACCATGTAGGTGCTTTCACTGGCTGTGATTGCTCTCGTATAATTCACGTATCTCATATGGTTATCTTTCTTTCCCCCACAGATATTCCACCCTTACCAGCATCCATAACACATAGCATAATATATTCAGTAAAAATGTTCCCTATCCAACTACATCTTTGATTATAAAAGTGCTTGAAAATGTATTGTTCACTTTGATCTCTACAGTGTTGTTGTCATATAATTGTCCCTATTATACAGTGTCGAAATCAAAAATTTTCGACTGTTTTATGATCTGTCAAAAGTTTTCTCTAGTACATTTCCCAGGAAATAATCCTCTTTGCTTCTTTGCAATGTGCAGAAGGAGACACGGTTTGAGCCGTTCATTCATAATTGAACTATTTTACTAACAACTGGGATTAAAGCAAACGTGTTATAATTGTTACCTCCTAAAGATGATTTATTTGTGAATTGCCATGAAAACGGATTTATACCTATATTTGTTTACATGACTATAATCGTGACAAAAATCTCTCTTCAATGAGGGTAAGAGTACTACCTTATAAGAAGAGTTACCAGATGTAACAACCGAAGGACTAAAGTATCTACTGAGACAAACGAGAAATGGTAGACCACCATGGCGAAATACTAATTTTTGTGTAAAATTAGGAACTACAAATTTATTTTTTTACTACAATAATGGCTATCTAACAGGCTACCATATGAGGTAACCTTTATCAAGATGACACACAGTAACAAAAAATCAATCTTTGTAGATTAGTGAAGTCAACGATAACAAAGTAACCTATCAATGCAAAATGTTCTCTAATCTAGTTAAAAGCGCAACTCCAACAAACCACCTATACTAATTTATTACTTTCAAATGTGGATGATGTTTATATATCATAGCTTCTACTTGTATTGTAGAATTCATTTCAGCATAAGTTTTTCTTAAAAGTGTTGAAATTAGAGGAAAAGATATATTGGATATGCTGTGGAACCTTTGGTGTGTCACAAATGCAAAAACACAGTTTGGCACCTAACTCCAAATCATCAAGGAGTAAACCAAACTAAATCGAAATTACAATTTTCTCTAATTTATACCTACCACTAAACTATTAATTAAGTAATTAGTACAAACGATAAATCCCAAGTGCCTGAATTCCAAATAAAAGATGTCACAGATGAGGCAGATTTTATATAATGTAGGATGTAATGCATGCATGTAATGGTTATCCAACAGATATTATAGATAAATTAATTAGGAAGACGCGATATGTAAAGACTGACATCTAGTATCAAATACATAAAGAAGTGTTTCGAGAGGATATTCAATTGTGGGAAACGAAACAGATGAAGGTTCACTAACAAGAAAAAAATATATATTATATATTTATCTTGCGTAAAAAAGAATGACACCTCGAAGAGAGTATTTAATATCTCTGACAGGGAAAGTTAACATGAAAACTTGGAATTACGGGTAACAGCAATTACATGGAACGGCTCCCGATTCGAAACCTCTATGTGCTAGTTCCCCTAAAATCCTAGATGTCGGTCTTTACATCTCGCGTCTTCAAAGCTACACTTTGTTCAATATATTTTCTAATTCTTTAATTTGGGATCGCATCAATACTAATGTTTAAATAACTACTAGTGAATTATTTAATCTTGAAAATAGAAAAATGTGTTAATAACAAGTGAGAGATAGTTTTTAGTGTACCTTATAAAACTAAACATATTCAGTTAACTACTAAATAATAAGCTACATAGGTGAGACCCTTGATGAACATCAGATTTAATAAAAATGACTACACACTTCTCGTTTTTCATAGCAAAACTGTGTTCTGTTGAACATATGAGAACAAACAAAAAACAAAACCGTGTCAACTGCCTTGTACTTGTAATCAGTTTAGGTACACAGCGCATTTTGATTGGCTTTATTCATACATTTTTTAATATACTGCGTTAATCGTACTAATTACATAGCCAATTATCTGTTCTTCAATATTATATATTTAAATTCAGTAATACAGCCTTTGACAACAACGAAAAGTTACTGGATCTTGGTTCTTGACTTCCAAATCTTTACCAATTAAATTCAATAAATATATTAGCCTGTAATTGCTAACAACTTCCCATTCAGTAGATTTAAGAACAGTAATAAATTGTATAATCTTCAATTTATCTGAAAAGCGTCTACTCTTGTTGAAGTTTGATGAAACATGCTAGAATTGCTTCCTGCTCATGATCCTTACTAATACGTAATGATTTTAGTGCGTTATATTGATGTGACAACTGTAAGCTGAACATGTATCTGTTATTACCTGTTTATATCAAAGCCTAAAGGAACAGAAATGTTTCTAGGAATCTATGTATTTTTGTATTGTTGTATGTTCCATCATAATGCCTAAACTACTCATTCTATTTGCGTGTCAATCTTGTCGTTATTATGATCCTGGTAACATAGGAGGACCTTTTTGTAAGAAAAATAAATATACTGGATGTTGTGGTGGTTTCTGAACTTTTTCGTATTCTGTCGAGTGGAATGTCAAATGAAAGAGGATAAAATACAAAATACACAAATATGAATATACTACAGTAATAAATGCTATACGAAGTGAGAGTAAACAAACTTAATATGTTTTAGCATTTATAACCACCACCTCACGTGATTTGTGTTCTAGATAGATATTCATTTTAGAATCTAACTTATTAGTATTAGTAACACCACTAAACCTACCAAAAAGTAGTTAAAATCCGTACATAAGGACATTGTTGTAATCTGCTTCAGCAAAAAGAGAAATTTATGACTTTTATGCAACAGTACTTAATTAAGACAATGTTTTCATTTATATATAAATGAACACTTCAGTTATATTTATTGGAATACCATTAACAACGAGGTTAGATTACAAACTTCCTTATTAAATAAGACATGATAGATATTTTTATTTTAACGAAATTTCCTTAAGCCGGCCCTGGTTTCATTCCAGCACGACACCGATCGCTTTCAGGAAAAAAATGGTTCTCGAAATGGCTCGGCGGCTTTAGAATTGATGAATGAATGTACGAGAATTTTCGATGCTGGTTTTAAAAGGACGCAGCGCACCATCGCAAGTCAGTTCGACAGCGACAACGAGCGTATATTTTAATGTTATTGCATCAGCTGTTCTGTATAATTTCATGTAAATTAAAGTTCTAGAAAAGTGAAAGTGAATAGTTGTACAATTTTAATTAGACCCACGGATATATAACAATTTGGTGATCAGAAGTGCAGGAATAAGTGCAGTTAAAATCGTAATTTTATTTATGGAAACCCGTAGCATGAAAAAAATGGACGAAACTACCAAAAAAATAGTCAAGCAGGTTACGGAGGGACTAGACGAAAAAATAGCCCAGATTCTAGAAAAACGTGACAAGAAGGAGAAACAACATCAAGAAGAAATTCAACAAAGATTAGTAAAATCTTTTGATAAAAAACGTAAAATAGAATTAGAAAACATAAATTAATTGAAGGATTATTGAATTAAAACGACAAAATGAATTTAAATTATTAGCTGAACAGAGACAAAATGATTTTAAAGTAACTCAAGAAAAAAGGAAAGTGCAATTTGAACAATTAATGCAAATTGTATCGCAAGTTAATGAAAGAGTTATTGAAAGAATGCAAATAGTTGAATCCGAAATAAAAGAAATAAACGACGACATAAAAATGCTAAAAAATAATGTGGAGACTCTTGAAATCATAGTAGATGACATCGATTCCATTCAGAGCCAGGTGGAATTTGAAATCAGTTCCATTAAAAACACGGTACAAAGTGAAGTAAGTGAAGTAGAAAATAAAATCAGTGCCATCCAAAACAACGTAGAAACAGAAAAAAAATGCAACAGGACTTACAGCGAGAAAATACTAGAACACCATGAGTACCAAAGGTTCCGTTAGCAAACTACCCACATTTAATGGCAGCTCATCTTGGCCCATGTATAAACAGCAGTTTGAAGCCGTGGCAACAGCTAATGGATGGGATAACCAAGAAAAATCCACGTCTCTGGTAATTTTGTTAAGAAGTCCGGCCCTAGAACTCCTCCAAAGCATTCCAGTCGATGAACAAGACAATTTCGACAAGATTATCGCCATTCTAGAAAAGAGATAGGACAATCAATCCTTGAGCCAGGTATACCAAGTCCAACTCAGTGGAAAAAAACAAAAATCCGGTGATAGCCTCCAAGAGTTCAAAGCAGAGATCAGACGGTTAGTATACTTGTCCTACCCAGACCTGCCAGTGTAAACGAAGGACCAGTTGGCCACACAGAGTTTCATAAACGACATCAGAGATGTGGAAGTACAAAGAAATTTAAGACTGAATGGCGTCAAGAAAAGTAATGAAGTTTTACTTCGGGCTTTGGAAGTAGAGGCCGTCATGAACATGTCCTAGCCTAGGGTTCAAGCAGTTTCCTTCAACCAGGAAGAGTTAGAGTCACCATTTCAAGCGCTGCTGGCTAGTCTGAACAAAATATTAGAACGGTCACAAAGAACTGGCACCAGACGTTCATATTACCGCTGCGGACGGACAGGAAACTTCCAACGGGACTGCCGAGTAAGACTACCGGAACAATCACCAACCAGGGGTAGCCAACAAACCGACCTTAGTAACCAGGGAAACTCCGACCAGTCAGCATCAGGGGGCGAATGCTGACCCACCCTCCACCAGCCCCCAGGACAATATCCATCTGGGGATTTTTTGCAGAGATAGCAGCAGCTTAGTCATCAGGGGCCCAATCAATGGCCGAGCAATTACCATCCCATCGACACCGGCGCCGTTATGTCTATTGCCACGTCCAGGGTTTTGAGGTCATCAGAGATCCGGCCAGTTAACAGTAACATCCAGCTCAGAACAGTCACCGGCGAGTTCATATCAATACAGGGGGAGGCAGATGTCGTGCTACAGATAGGGGACAACATGATCCGGCATAAGGTCCTGGTAGCGAATATTGAGACGATTTTATACTGGGTATGGACCTATTCAGCCAGCTTGGATTTAGGTTCGACCCGAGCTATGATGTTCTTCGATTCCCAAATAAGGAACTTGTATTGACACGGCCCGTTAACATCGACCTCCATAAAAATTGTAGCAAAATCTCCATCCAGAATTCCCGGTCGAACAGAACAGATTATTCATGGGCAGCTAGACAGCGATCCTGGGAGCTACGTTGGAATGGTGGAGCCCGTACACTCAGCTCAACACTTCTTAGTTGGACGGGCTATAGTTGAAACCGGACGAGATATACCAATCAGAGTCCTAAATTTGTCCAACAACGACATCATAATTGCCAATCGTCTAGAGATAGCTTTTTTCGAGCCAGTAGGGACCATCATCAATTGCGAAGAAGAGTATCAGACGTCGGTGAAGTAGATAGGGTCCAGTAAAGAGTTTCTACGACAGTTCGCTGACCATTTGACACACCTGACAACAGAGAACCAGAAGAAAGCCAAGCAATTTATCTCAAAGCACTGGGAAATTTTTAACAAGATCAAGATGGAACCGCGGGTCGCACCAACATCATCCAGCATCGAATAGATACAGGAAAGGCTCAATCCATCAGAATACCACCTAGACGACCACCATTGGGGCAACAACAGGCAGTCGAGGAAAACATCGAGTCCATGTTACAAAATGGAGTAATTGAGCCATCCATCAGCCCAAGGTCTGCTCCCGTCGTGCTAGTTAAAAAGAAGGATGGAACCACCCGATTTTGCGTGGATTACAGAAAGCTGAATGATGTCACGAACAAAGACAGCTATCCACTACACCGAATCGATGACACTCTGACCACACTAGCAGGTTCCCGTTGGTTCTCCACACTAGACCTAAAGAGTGGATATTGGCAGGTTGGTCTACACGCAAACGACAGAGAGGACGGCGTGCTCCACCAGTAAAGGGCTGTTTCAGTTCACGGTTATGCCCTTTGGGTTATGTAATGCACCAGCTACATATGAGAGGCTAATGGAGTATGTACTGAGCGGGTTAACATGGAGGACGTGCTTAGTATACCTCGACGACATTCTAGTCATGGGTCAGACATTTGACGAGCATCTGAAGAACCTGGGCGAAGTATTTTCCAGAAACCTGAAAAAGTGTTCCTTCTTCCAAAAAGAAGTACAGTCTTTGGGCCACGTCGTTTACCAGTCAGGAATCCGCATCTACGAGGACAAGATAGAAGCCATCCATGATTGGCCAGTCCCAAGAGACAAGCATGAACTGCGAAGCTTCTTGGGCCTCTGTTCCTACTACAGGCGATTTGTTGAGGGATTTGCCACCATTACCGCGCCTCTACATCGGCAGACCACTGCGAAAGAGACCTTCCGTTGGAATCAGTATTGCGAAACATCATTCAGGCGACTGAAGGCAGCACTATGTTCCAGCCCAATCCTAGCCTTTCCCACATAGTCCGGCAAGTTCATCTTAGACACCGACGCCAGCAACACAGGTTTGGGGGCTTCCCAGGTGCAAGATAGTCAAGAGAGGGTGATCGATTATTACAGCAGTGGATTCTCGAAAGAGGAAAGAAGTTATTGCGTCACCAGAAACGAACTTCTGGCAATAATAAGGGCTGTAGACCATTTCCACAAATACCTTTATGGTCGTCATTTCTTAATCCGGACAGAACATGCCTCCCTCAAATGGCTGCTGGACATGAAGACACCGGAAGGACAACTGGCCAGATAGATGGAGAAATTACAGCAATACGATTTCAAGGTGAAACACCGTGCCGGCCGTTTGCACATTAATGCCGATGCCCTATCCAGAAATGCGGACATTGTCTGAAAACGGATCAGCGAGAGGGTATCTCCATCTGACAGATCCGAGTGCAGGCCAATGAAGACTGGACAACGAAACAGTGCATCCAGGACCAAATGGCTGATCCAGACATAGAACCATTTTGTCACACAAAACGAGAGGGGCACCCAGACCACGATGGGACGAGGTAGCTAGATACTTGGGCGTGCTGAAATCGTTATGGGCCCAATGAGACTCTCTAAGAGTAGAGAATGGAATGCTCAAGCGGGTTTGGGAAAGCATCGTTGGCCGAGAAACCAAGTCTCAACTGGTAGATTCTAAGAAAAAATTACCAGCCATCCTGACCGAAGTACTTATGGGATTACCGGGGGCCATCTGGACATGAACAAAACCCTAGACAAAGTTCCCCAGCGATACTACTTTGAAGACGTCAGAACTTGGTGCAGCCAGTAAGGGCTCGAAGACCCGGACCAAGGGCAGAATGCAGCAGTACAATGTGGGCGTCCCATTTGAGAGAATTGCTATCGATATCGCCGGTCCGTTACCCGAGTCTGAGGGGGGAACAAATACATTCTGGTTGCAATGGATTACTTCTGCAAATGGCCTGAGGCATATGCGATACCTAACCAAGAGGCAACCACGGTAGCGACGGTTCTAATAGAACAACTATTCAGCAGGTTTGGCGTCCCGATGGAACTTGTAACGGGTGAATTGCCGTTCTCCCTCTTACATTGATATTTACTAATATTTGTCGCATTAATAAATTACCTTTTATATTTTTCAAATCACTTTTTTAATTATATCATTTTCTAAGCTAAGTTCTACCGTAATAAACCAGTGTCTTTACCTCAATAAATAAACAAGTAAGTAAATACTAATATTTTAGTCGCTTACGCAATCGCTTTTTCGCTTTTAATTGCTGTATAACAGTTAATTCGATTGGAAAATATTCCAAGTCCAACTCTGTCCCTAGGATTTAGCGCTATAAATGTCTTGACAGAATAAACATCACGTGCTATTTTGATGTAACGTCCGCCCAAACTGAAAATATTAAATAAATATAATTTTCTTGGGAAGAAGGATCATTAATAAAATTTTTTCTACGATTTAATTAGTAAAATTTTGTTTTGTTCTTTTATCGAAATTATCTTGTATTAGTTCCTTTATTGACCAACTCTTGATTAATATTCGTGCTTTCGCGCACAGTAAAATTTGAAATTTAACATGGCATTTCCGTTCCTTTCTTCTGTGATTGGACAGGTGGGAGAAATGCTTGTTGATTAAACAGATTATGCTATCTCTTCTTTTCCGGCTGCCAAAGTGACGACACGTGAGTGGATTTCGTTCTGAGTTTAATTTTTTCTTGGGAAAATTTTTTATCGTGAAATTATCAGTTAGAATTTGGTTATTTTATCGTTTTCCTTATTACCGTATATTGGATTGTAAATAAGCAAATTTAGCTTATCGTAATAGTTTGGTTTATTGAATGAATTTTTTTATATAGTTTTTATCGGCTATAGTTCATAATTTATTGTATCTATTAATAATTTTGGACAGAAATCTTGGGTGAGTCTGATTTCATATTCATTTTATTATCGATACCGCGTTTTATTGCTACGATAAATCGTTTGTGGCTTAACTGCGTGGTTAATTAAATTTTTTTATAATTTTTTTGCTTTGCATTTGCAACGTAGTTAGCGTGGGTAAGCCATCGTTAGTTGCTAGAGATTTCACACGTATCGTGATTTAAAAAAAATAATGAAAAGGAAACAATTATTGCTGGCCTCCTTTGCATTTTTTAGGTATTGGTGAATCTGGAGAGTTTGATTGACGATATCTACCAAAGTACAGAAAAAACAAATTGATCCACTTGACGAAATCTCCTGTGAGCCTAAATTTAGTAGGTGACGAAGCTTCCCAACTTGGTTAGACTGTGACTAAAGGTGATCATGTGAGTGGCTTAAAAATTTCTATTTTTTTTTTGTTCAGTATTTCATATATATTTCTATTTTATTGAATTTGATTTGATTAGTTTGTCGGATTAGCAGGCACATGATTAGATCTTTAATATAATTTTTTTATAACGTTATCTTTAAACACATTATTAGCTCTCAAACGTAATTGTTTATATATCTGATTTACCGTTAAATTTTACCTGTAATTAATAATTGACTTGTTATTTTAATGTAAATTAGTTTGAAACTATAACTAGCAATTGCAATTTACCTTAAGTCTTATCGTTATCTATTTTTACTTAGAATTTGAAGCGTTTCAAATTTATTTTTATCAGTTAAAGTATTTTTCATTCATTTTTGGTAGTATTCAAATACTGTGTAGCTTTTTCGTTATAGGTGGAAGTCGGTTATATATTTTTTTAATGTTTTATATATGTTAAAAATTTTAACTACAAATTTGAATATATTTAAAGACCGAATCTTTCTATTATTTTTTGGTAGGGAATCAGTTAGTTATTTATTTTTGTCTGTATTTTATCTAACAAACAATTAATTTTAAATTACCATGTTCCATTCCTGAAAATTCATGGGTTTATTACAAGGTAACTGACTCTTACCTAAAATAAACATGTCATTGATATTTTTGCGATGTGTTATTAAAATATAAAGAAATTCAATGCATTTACTGATTTTTTAAAATAAGTCCACCAAATAATTCTATTCTATAAAGGAATATATTTTCATTGAATATAATTTTCCTTCCAAGCGTTACCTGCTGTTAAATTATCTTTGATAGTTCTTAATCAAACGCTGTTTATTGTTCAGTAATAAAATAGTCAATGTATTAGATCAGTATTGATTTTTCGGACAAGTAGCAGTAACTACCGTTTTAATTATTTTGTAAGTTTTTATTGTGAATTTAATTATTTTATTACTACATTATTTTCACGCGAAAGCGTGCTGTAACAAATTGACAATCATTGGATAACAGAAAACATATTGTAGTTTTCCTAAGGTTGGTGGACACATATATTTTTTTTATTTCATGACTTGATTCAAACTGCAAATGACGAAAACTTGTAGGTTACACAGTGCAATCCCAGAAAAAAACTAGGGGTCACACATTTTTTTAAATTATTTGGAATACCTATATTTGATAAAATACTCATATATTTTTTTATTTCACTAGATTTGTCAATATGATATGAACGATTTGGAGGGGGGGGGGGTTCATGACGCCTTCTTCTGCGGTTTCTGCTCCACTTTATTTCTGATTGACACATACTATTGACAAACCAATCTCAATAATGTTTACAATTTGATGAAGTTGGGCGATCACTAGTTTAATCTAAATGCACATCGAATATTAAAATTTATTCAGGCCATAATATAATAAAAGCTATTTCACTCTGAAAATTGTAACTTATACACTCCAGATATAGAATTAAGTTATGAGGAAGATTCACGGAACGTCAACCGCATGGTGGAGTCACTGCATACAAGGGTACAATGGCCACCATATATCCAAAGTTCTTATACTTGAGCTGCCATTGTACCCTTATATGCTTATATGCAGTGGCGCCACTATGCGGTTGACGTCCTGTGAATCTTCCTCATTGTATCTTTCGCATTAAAAATTTGATTTGTCAGTTAGAATTTTCAATTAAAGTTATGTTTCCGCAAATAAACCAATCAATAGAGATTTTTAAGTAAGTAACATAAAATTCAACAGCCAACCGCACATTCTGTCACGTTAGTAGTAGTTTATAATCCGTAACCGACATTCTTTTAACAACAAATTCGAAGAAGTAAATTATTTGAGCCATAAGAATCCCAAAGATATGAGGCATTTCCCTCAATCTAAAAATTGTAGAGAACCAGAAAACATTCAAAATGATTTTTTATAAAATTTGTTTCAGCATTTTTTATAAAGGGAAACTGCAAAAACTGATAACAAGTGAGTGTTTTTAAAAATCGTAACGTTTTTGTAATAACAGCTGGAACTTTAATCTGCCTCATAATGATAGTTAATATCGTTGAAATTAATAAGCCTGAAGATCGACATTGTCCGTTGCAGAATTGCAATTGAAATAATTTTTTGGAATATTTTACAGAATGTATCGTATTAACCACGATAATTCGATAGATCTATGCAAAATATATTTTGAAAGTTCAGAAAATACACTTCACTTTGTATATGTTATGTTTGTTATAGTGCCGTAAAATGTATTAATTCTGCTTGTAAATTTTGGCTTCAAGGACCGATCCATACTTCTCCTCAGATGTCTTCACAGCGGCGTATCTAGTCATTGGAAAGAAGTAATTTAATTTATAACAGTGAGCAATATACAGATAATTATTAACTTAAGAAACCAATGTAAATTAAGGCCAATTTGGTGTAAATAAAATCCCAAAGAGAAAAAATTTTCTCTTGGCCCCACCTAGATCCGTCCATGCACCTTGACAGCTATTGTCAGTGCACAGCTATTTGACTGTCGCAAAGTAATGTTTACTATTATTTTAAACCAATTTCCTGGCATTATAGCGAAAATGTAAGATAGACAAATTGGTGTGGAAGTTATCACCTTTTAAAATTTCTTCAGTATCTATATCCCGATAAGACCAGTCTCGTTAATATGGTGGGATGTGCAAAACATCTGTGTTAATTCGTGAAATTCCAATACTTCAAAGCAACTTGTTCAATAGTATCCTTCGAGAGCCCATATAAACTTACCACCATCACAGAATATCGTTTTAAAGATGATATTGCAGTGTTACTAACCAGAAAGATATTAATTTTTGAAAAAACATCCAGTATATTTGGTGCAAAATGATCCAATCACGATCTATAATCGCTGATTAAAAAGGGTTGCTAATTCTCTACAAATTTCTGTAGACGGCATTACGATTCCTTGATTACTTTTCATTACTGTTCATTAGCAAAAATTAAGGAAATTTTTATTTTTGTGTGTTTTTATTATTTAAATAGTTTATTTCTACGAGTTTGTTGTTAAAATATTATCAACTATTCTCTATAAACTGTTACTGTTGTGAAGGTATAAGCGAATTGCTGTTGAACTTTATGTCCAAAAGTGAGTCTAATATTGTTCTATTAACTGGTGTAACAAGATTCGCTATTCATTTGTGATTTCGAAATGAATAAGGCTAACGTATTTGAATTAAATATTGTTATATTTAAGTTGTAGGTAAATTAAGATTTGAGTATTTGACTTCCTAATAAATTAAGTAAAAAACATTTTTGAGTAAAAGGTTTTTTTTAATTAAGACAATATTGATGTAAATAATGTTCTAAAAGCTAAAAAATAATTCGGTAGTTCGTAGGTACCACTCATCACACCACTGTGCTCATCAATCTAGGGCATTATTTAGACAAAAAAAATAAACTCGTGGAAATTTCTATAAGTGCAAGGGAATAGATTATTTTATCCACCCTATTGCCACAGAGTCCTCGGCACGTTTTATTCTTTTACCGTAACTTGAATGGTGTACCACTAAGGACGTATAATTTTAGGCACCCTAACGCCACACAGTCCTTGACACGATAAAAAATCTTGTTTTGTTGGCGGCAATACTGGATTTGTTTTCGTAGTGAATCTTATTCTGTTATTCTAGCCCATATTGAGGTAGTTGTGAAAGCATCCATTTTGTAGTGACGTCCATCTTGGATTTATAATGTATTAAATTGTATTGTCATTAACACTAAATGTGTGCGCCCAATATCAGATCAATCTTAAAGCAGGAAGGTGGTGAAATTTTAATTAGTAGATTTGATGTAAACAATCAAATAAATAAATAATTTGATCAAGTGCGAATTGGACTCGCATACTAAGGGTTTCGTACCACCTTCAAGATTCTAATATTCCGGTTTCAGAGAAGCAGGGAATGAGTGCATTTTCTTATTATTTACCCTAATATCGTTTAAAGGTAGCGTTTTAAATTTATAAAAAATATACACTTTTATTTTCCACACATTTTTATTTTATCTGCTTCAGGATTCGCTTGATTTTAATTTCCTAAATTGGCACCCAAAAATTAACATTAGAGTTTTATTTTAGTAATAAGCTTGCAGGGAAGCCTTTTATAATCTATTATCTGAATTTTGACGCTCCGTAGATTGGAAGATAAAGAGCAAAATAGGTCAAGTTTTAAATTATAAATTATTAAATCTGTTATTCAAATTATTTAAAAAACAAATAAAATATATTTTTTAAAATTTAAATAGTGTAGTTTCTAAATGTTTAAAATTTTTGTTAATATCTTTTGAGTAAATGATTTTATGATATATTTGCAATTTATATAATGAGCCTTTTATCTGATATATTACATGATGCGTTTGAAAATTGAATTTTTATTTTAATTGTATAATTTGTCACTAAAATTACTATGAGGTTTTCTAATAATTTTTCTTATAAATTTCAAGTGAGCCCCAGTACCCCTAATTATTTTCAAAATTTTAGGTAGTATAGTTTCGGAAAAAAGCGTGAAATGGGAATTTTTTATACCTTTATGTTAATAGCTTGTAAACAATTAATTTTGAAAATATGAAAAATATATATCTGTATTTCTCATAATAAGCCCTTTCATTTGATGTATTGGATGAAGCGTTAAAAAATATTTGTTTATTTTCCGTTTAATTCTATAAATTGGCCCCCAATATTAATATTAGAAATTTCTTCGTATTTTTCCTGTAAACAAAAAAAAAATAGGTCATATAATTTGGCGAATAAAGGGAGGAATGGGTAATTTTTTTAAATATTTTTTAAATATATTTGAAAATATTTATTTAAAAAATTAAAACAATATATTTGTATTTGTCATAATGAGCCCTGTGATTTGATATATTACATGACCCGTTAGAAATAATTATAATTTTTTATTTTCCATTTAATTCTGTAATTTGCCCCCCAAAATGAATATTAGGGGTTTCTCCTTATTTTTCCTGTAAAGTTCAGGTGAGGCGCTATACCTCTATTTTTTTCAAAATTATACAACTTATAGTTTCGGAGATAAGGGACGGAATAGGTAAATTTTTATACATTTTTATTAATATCTTTTAATTTATTTATTTTAAAAATATGAAAAAAATATATATATTTGTTTTCGTCATAATGGTATATAAAATGATGCGTTAGAAACAATTTTATATTTTCCATTTAGTTCTGTAATTTGACCCCCTAGATTAAAAGTAGAGGTTTCTCCTTATTTTTCCAGTAAACTTCAGGTCAGACCCTATACCTCTAATTTTTTTTCAAAACTTTAAGTTTTATAGTTTCGGTGATAAGGGGGAGGGAAAGGTTAAATTTTGGTATATTTTAGTTAATATCTTTTTAACTACTTTTTTTAATATGAAAATAATATTTTTTTTACTCAGAATGGGACCTTTCATTTGCTATAATACATGATGCGTTTGAAAAAAAATATATTTTTATATTTTCATTTAAATCTATAATTTCCCCCCCAAAATTAATATTAATTGTTTCTCCTTATTTTTCCTGTAAAGTGCGGGCAACGATCTATATTCCCTATTTTTTCAAAATTTTTGGGCTCTGCAGTTTCGGAGATCAGGTGGAGGGGAACGGTAAATTTTTTTAGTTTTACCCCCAGAAGTACCACTAAAATCAAAATTTCATCTTTTTACGATATGTACTCCTGATGGGGTCGTCAAACTATACATTGATACCAAATATCAACCGTCTAGTAGTTAGGAGAAAATTGCTGTCATGTGACAGAGGCAAAAATCCGAAGTGATATTATAAGGGTATCCGTATATTGTATATACGGAACCCTAATAAACTGTAAAAATAAGTTTATTGATTAAATTATTATCATAATCATTCTTAACGGATCTACTCCTGATGATATCTAGTTAATTTTTTAGCCTACTACCTACTGTTATAGATAAAACCCCACTTGTTCTAATTCCGAAATTTATGCATTAATTTAATTCCGTTTGAAAATGACACAGTTTATGTCAAAACTGATCACAATTCTGTTTTTATTTAATAAATAAATAAATTAGTAACATTAAACAGAGTAATTTCATTTCTACAATCATAAAGAGAATATTTCTCAAAGTAATCGCTTCCACCATCAACCACTTAAAACAAGAATAATTTATTAACCTATAGGATTATTTATTAAAAATATCTTGACTGATTTAAACTTTTCTGTTAAACGCTTCCAAATTTTTTTTTCCATATTCTAATATTGAAAAGAAGAATAATTAACTAATGTTTGTTTACATTTTATGAAATTATATTTTATTAATTAGGTTTTGCTACAAGGTACTTACCAAAAATAGACAATATAATGCAACAACGTAACTCACTGTGCCTGCTGGGTAATACGTTAATATAATAATATTCTGTTCTCTTCGGGTGAGATACACTATCCTGCAAAATATATAGGAAATTCATATTTATGTGCTGAAACTTGAAAATGTCACAGGCACATAAAGTGTTGTGCATTATTATTGGTGTATTATGAAAATAATCTATCATATAGTTTTTACTGAATTGATATTATTTCAGAATTGAAGGTGTATAAATCACATATGTATAAATGCATTTTCGCATTGTTTTCTATTTTGTGAAACAATATCAATCGAATAATATTTAATAATATTTCCTACAAATATTGTCTCTATTTTTTTTTTAAATCTGCCCAGCTCAAAGTGCTAAACAAGTTCGCCATATCTTTGCTAAGGATATCTTGGGGTTAGGTAATGTCAACAGGGTGGCTATGTGCCCGTACATCATTGTATCATCGTCAGTGTTGAATTTTAACTCAAAGTTTATATTTCAGCAGTAATTTATTTCTCAACATATTCAGTGAGTGACGGCTCAATATCAAACATTATATAAAACAATTGGGTTCCTTTTCTTGTTATTGTTCTCAATTCTGATTGAGAAACACTTCAGTTAGATAGTAGCTTTTAAAAATGCCAGATAAAATTCTTCAAGGAAGAATTAAGCCGATTCAACAGACGAACAGCTGTAAACCGGAAGAACATATCGAACATATATATATATATATATATGCCCAGAGCAAGAAGTAAGCCATCTCTCAAAGAAATTCCCGGTAATAGTGAGGTCCAAGTCAAAGAGAGGACCGTATACGATCCTCACTTTGTATATCACTCTCAAATAGTCCCAAAATGTGTAATTATTAATTCTAGCATTATTTTAACTGGACCTCACTTTGACGAAAAATGCAAATTTAGTTCACCGAATTTTAGACTGAGGGCGCTTCACCGTATGTATAGTTTCACGACGTATATTTTTACGACTATTCAAATATTATGCTATGCAATAAGTGAAGACATATAATCGGCAACCAAGTACAGTCCTCACTAAGAGTGTGGTTCTATTTATTAATATACATGTTATTTCCATTGACGTTTAAGTAAGTAGTAAATTTCTTTGGTCGATGTTTACAGTTAAACTGAAAATTCTAATTTAAATTTATTCTTTGACAATCTTCAGGAATAAAACATTTGAGACTAGATATTGTTATAAATTCCCAGGGTTCAATTAATTAAAAACTAATATTCACTAAGTATCACTTTCTAGAAACTTTTATTTACATCAAATATTCACAAGAGCTGATTTGAATATCACAATAATAACACGAAATAATCTCTTCGCAATAAATAACTAACTCTTCGATGCTGGGCCGCTCCTTTTAAAATCCGCATCGAATGCTTCTAGCAAAACCGAGTGTCAATTTTAGAGTTGTCGAGTTATTTCGAGATAAATTTTTTTGTCCTCTCAGCGATTGCTGTATTGAAATAAAATGCTTTACGTTACTCGCCACGGACGGAATAGATAATTTATAACACTGCCCTCCTTTTAATTCTGATCGTCCCGGTCAGAAACATCCTCTCCATGGTAAGGAGCGAGTCGATCTAAATGGACCACCTTCAACTTAGCCCTGAGGTATCGACGGATACGGTAGACGACGTCATTAATCCTCTTGACCACCTCGTATGGGCCATCCTAGGCGGGCGTAAGCTTTGGAGATATACCCTTGCTCCGTTGGAGGTTGTATAGCCAGACTTTGTCCCTCTCTTGCAATCCGAATGAATTGGCTTTGAGGTCATATTATGTCTTCATCTGGTAACTGATGGCCAACATCTGCGTTCGCGATAATTCGTGTATTGCCAGCATGTTATATCGGAGCATAATTGTTGATGGCTTGGGAAGGTTCTTCGGGGGAGCGAAAAGTCTAATCACAGGGTAATTGCAGCTCTTTTCCGAGGCTGGAGCCAGGCCTGTACTGTTATGGACGGCCGAGCAATGTGCCAACAGGATTAGATGAATATGCTCATCCCAATCAGGTCTTGTTCCAATGTCCTGTTGAATCTTTCCACCATTCCGTCTGACTGTGGGTGCAATGGTGTTGTTCCCGTTTTCCTGATCCCCAACATCGTACAGACCTTCTGGGATACATTCGATTCGAAGTTACGCCCCTGGTCTGAATGTAGTTCCAACGGGACGCAAAACCTGCTGAATTGCTGTTCTACCAGCACCGTCGCTACCGTGGCTGCCTCTTGATTGAGAGTCGTCTATGCCTCAGGCTATTTACTGAAGTAATCCATTGCGACCAAAATGTATTTGTTCCCCCTCACACTCCCCGGAAATGAACCGGCGACATCGATGGCAATTCTCTCAAAGGGAACGCCCACATTGTACTGCTGCATTCTGTCTTTGGTCGGGGTCTTCGGGCTCTTACTGGCTGCACAGGTGTCACATTTCCGGCACCAAGCTCTGACGTGTTCGAAGTAATTTCCCAGTAGTACCGCTGGCAAACTTTGTCTAGGATTTTATTCATACCCAGATGACCCCCGATAATCTCATCATGATCAGGATGGCTGGTACTTTTTTTGGAACTACCAGCTGAGACTTGGTTTCTCGACCGTTAGTGCTTTCCCAAATTCGCTTGAGCTTACCATTCTTTACTCTTAGAGAGTCCGATTGGGCCCATAACGATTTCAGGAGGAGTATCTAGCTACTTCGTCCCATCGTGGTCTAGGTGCCCCTCTCTTTTTGAGCGACAAGATGCACTGTCCCGTTGTTCAGTCTTCATTGGCCTGCACTAAGATCTGTCTGATGGAGATACCTTCTCGCTGTTCGGTCTTCAGACAATGTCCGCATTCTACTCTACAGGATCTTCTTGATAGGGCGTCGGCATTATTGTGCAAACGGCCGCCAGGATGTTCCACCTTGAAATCGTATTGCCAGTTGTTCTTCCAGTGTTTTCATGTCCAGTAGCCATTTGAGGGCGGCATGATCTGTCCGGATTAAGAAATGACGACCATAGAGGTATTTATGGAAATGATCTACAGCCCTTATTATTGCAAGAAGTTCTTTTGTGGTGACGCAATAATTTCTTTCCGGTTTCGAGAATTCACGGCTGTAGTACTCGATCACCATCTTGCACCTGGGGTAAGACGGCCCCCAAAAGCTCTGTTGCTAGCGTCGGTGTCTAAAATGAACTTGCCGGAGTGTGTAGGAAAGGCTAGGATTGGGCTGGAACATAGTGCTGCCTTCAGTCTCTGAATGATATTTCGCAATCATGATTCCAACGAAAGGCCTCTTTCTCAGTGGTCTTCCATTGTAGAGGCGCGGCAATGGTGCCAAATCCCTCAACAAATCGCCTGAAGTAGGAACATAGGCCCAGAAGCTTCGGAGTTCATTCTTGTCTCTTGGGACTGGCCAATCACGGATGGCTTCTATCTTGTCCTCGTTGGTGCGGATTCCTGACTCGGAAAGAACGTGGCCCAAAAACTCTACTTTTTTGGAACATGGAACACTTCTTCGGGTTGAGTCTCAGGCGCGAGTTTCTGAGCCGCGACTATATAACATCGTGCGCGCTCCTGAAAATATCAGTATTCGAGTAACTAGAAGCGAAAGCAGAAGGCTACGCGAATTATGCGAACCGATCTGAAGGGGGCAGATGTGACTCTGCCGAAACGTCGTCATTTTACCATCGATCCCGGCAGAGATCAGTTATCAACTACGCGGATGAACTCCCGGAAACCATCTAATACATTTAGTGCCCGCGAAAACTTAAAAACATATATATATATATATATATATATATATATATATATATTGTTACGAAATTTACCCAAAGCCGACCCTGTTTCATTTCAATACGATAACAAACGCGTTGAGATAAAAAATGGTTCACGAAAAGACTCGGCACCTGTTGGAGTGATGAAGATTTTTACTGGAGAATTCGACTAGAAAAGTGAAAGTGAATATTAGTTTTATAATTTTAAATTGAACCCACGGACTATATTGCAATTTGTTGTCAGAAGTGAAGGATTAAGTGCAGTTAAAATCGTAATTTGATTTTTGGAAATCCGTAGCATCGACGAAACTACCAAAAAAATAATCAAGCAGTTTACCGAGGGACTGGACGGAAAAATTGCACAGATTCTAGAAAAACGTGCCAAGAAGGAAAAACAACATCAAGTAGAAATTCAACAAAGGTTAGTAAAATCTTTTGATGAAAAACGTAAAATAGAATTAGAAAATCTTGTCACTACAATGGAAGAGAAACAACAAAATCTAATTTCCACGATGGAAAATGAACAACAAAATTTAATTGAGGGATTATTCTCGAAATTGGATGAACAGAGAAAGAATGATTTTAAAATATCTGAAGAAAAACAATGCAAAACGGAAGAGAAAAGACAACTGCAATTTGAACAACTAATGCAAATAGTATCGCAAGTTAATGAAACAGTTAATGAAATAATGCAAATAGTTGAATCGGACATAAAAGAAATAAACAACGACATAAAAATCCTAAAAAGTAATGTGGAGACTCTTGAAATCAAAGTAGATGACATCGATTCCATCCAGAGCCAGGTGAAATTTGAAATCAGTTCCATTAAAAACACGGTACAAAGTGAAGTAAGTGAAGTACAAGCTAAAATCAGTGCCATCCAAAACAAGGTAGAAACAGAAATCAAAAAAATGCAACAGGACTTACAGCGAGGAAAATACCAGCACACCGTGAGTACCAAAGGTTCCGTTAGCAAACCTCCCACATTTGATGGCAGCTCATCTTGGCCCATGTATAAACGGCAATTGGAAGCCGTGGCTAAACCTAATGGATGGGAAAACCAAGAAAAATTCACGTCTCTGGTAATTTCGTTAAGAGGTCCGGCCCTAGAACTCCTCCAAAGCATTCCAGTCGATGAACAAGGCAATTTCGACAAGAACAACGCCATCCTAGATAAACGCTACGACAATCAATCCTTGAGCCAGGTATACCAAGTTCAACTGAATGGAAAAACGCAAAAATCCGGTAAAAGCCTCCAAGAATTCGAAGCAGAGATTAGACGGTTAGTTCACTTGTCCTACCCAAACCTGCCAGAGGAAACGAAAGACCAGTTGGCCACACAGAGTTTCACAAACGGCATCAGAGATGTGGAAGTACAACGAAACCTAAGACTAAGTGGCGTCAAGAAAAGTAATGAACCTCTACTTCGGGCTTTTGAAGTAGAGGCCGTCATAAACATGTCCAAGCCGAGGGTCCGAGCAGTTTCCTTTAATCAGGAAGAGTCAGAGTCACCATGTCAAGCCGTTCTGGCTGGTCTGAACAAAATATTAGAACGGTCACAAAAAAGTGGCACCAGAGGGGCATGTTACCGCTGACGTGATTGTCGAGTGAGGCCACCTGAACGATCACCGACCAGGGGTAACCAACAAAACAGCCACATGTCCAGGGACCGTCAGTCAGTCAGCATGGGGGGGCAAATGCTGACTGTCCCTCCACCAGCCCCCAAAACGTTATCCATCCGGGTATTTTGCCGAGATAGCGGCAGCCTAGTTATCAGAGGCACCATCAATGGGCGAGCAGTTACCATCACCATCGACACCGGCACCGCTGTGTCCATTGCCAAGTCCAGGGTTTTTAGAGCATCAGAAATTCGGCCAGTTACCAATAACATCCAGCTCAGAACAGTCACCCACGAGTCCATGTCAATACAGGGTGAGGCAGATGTCGTGCTACAGATAGGGGACAACATGATACGGCATAGGGTCCTGGTAGCGAATATTGAGGGCGATTTTATACTGGGAATGGACCTAATTAGCCAGCATGGATTTATGTTCTACCGGAGATATGATGTTCTTCGGTTCCTAAATGAGGTATTTATATTGACACGGCCCGTCAACACGTCAGTCACCCCCATAAAAATTGTGGCAAAGTCTTCAGCTAGAATTCCCATTCGAACGGAACAGATTATTCATGGGCAGCTAGACAGCAATCCTGGGAGCTGCGTTGGAATGGTGGAGCCCGTACACTCAGCTCATGACTACTTAGTTGGACGGGCCATAGTTAAAACTGGCGAGATATACCAATCAGAGTCCTGAATTTGTCCAACAACGACATCAGAATTGGCAATGGTTAAGAGATAGCTTGTTTCGAGCCAGTAGACACCACCATCAATTGCGAAGACTACCAGACGTCGGTGAAGGAGACAGGGCCCAGTAATGAGTTCCTACAACAATTTGCTGACCATTTGACACATCTGACACCAGAGAACCAGACGAAAGCCAAACAATTTATCACAAAGCACTGGCAAATTTTTAACAGTCAAGATGGAACCACCGGTCGCACCAACATCATCCAGCATCGAATAGATACCGGAAAGGCTCAACCCATCAGAATACCACCTAGACGACTACCATTGGGGCAACAACAGGCAGTCGAGGAAAACATCGAATCCATGTTACAAAATGGAGTTATTAAGCCATCCATCAGCCCATGGTCTGCTCCCGTCGTGCTGGTTACAAAGAAGGATGGAACCACCCGATTTTGTGTGGATTACAGGAAGCTGAATGACGTCACGAAGACAGACAGCTATCCACTACTCCGAATCGATGACACTTTGACCACACTAGCAGGTTGGTCTACACGCAAACGACAGAGAGAAGACAGCGTTCTCCACCAGTAAAGGGCTGTTTCAGCTCACGGTCATGCCCTTTTTGTTATGTAATGCACCCGCTACATTTGAGAGGCTAATGGAGCATCTACTGAGCGGGTTAACATGGAGGACGTGCTTAGTATACCTCGACGACATTCTAGTCATGGGTCATGGGACATTCGACGACCATCTGAAGAACCTGGACGAAGTATTCTCCAGAATTAATAATGCCAACCTGACACTCAATCCAAAGAATTGTTCCTTGTTCCAAAATGAAGTAGAGTTTTTAGGCCACGTAGTGTCCGAGTCAGGAATCCGCACCAACGAAGACAAGATAGACGCCATCCGTGATTGGCCAGTTCTTGGGTCTCTGTTTATACTACCGGCGTTTTGCTGAAAGATTTGCCACTATCGCCGCCCCTCTACATCGGCAGACCACTGAGAAAGAGACCATCCATTGGAATCAGGATTGCGAAACATCATTCAGGCGACTATGTTCCAGCCCAATCGTAGCCTTTCCTACACAGTCCGGCAAGTTCAACTTAGACACCGACTCCAGCAACATAGGTTTGGGGGCCGTCCTATTCCAGGTGCAAGATGGTGAAGAGAGAGAGATCGAGTATTACAGCCGTGGATTCTCGAAACCGGAAAGAAATTATTGCGTCATCAGAAAAGAACTTCTTGCAATAATAAGGGCTGTAGACCATTTCCACAAATACCTCTATGGTCGTCATTTTTTAATCCGAACAGCTCATGCCGCACTCAAATGGCTGCTGGCCATGAAGACACCGGAAGGACAACTGGCCAGATGGATGGAGAAATTACAGCAATACGACATCAAGGTGGAACACCCTGTAGAGCGGAATGCGGGCATTGTCTGAAGACGAAACAGCGAGAGGGAATCTCCATCAGGCAGATCCGAGTGCAGGCCAATGAATACTGGACAACGGAACAGTGCATCCAGGACCAAATGGCTAATCCAGACATCGAACCAATTCTATCACTCAAAACGAGAGGAGCACCTAGGCCACGATGGGACGAGGTAGCTAGATACTCCGGCGTGCTGAAATGGTTATGGGCTCAATGGGACTCTCTAAGAGTAGACAGTGGAATGCTTAAGCGAGTTTGGGAAAGCGCCGATGGACGAGAAAGCAAGTCCCAACTGGTAGTACCGAAGAAAAAGGTACCAGCCATCCTGACCGAAGTGCATGATGGAAATACCGGAGGCCACCTGAGCATGAATAAAACCCTAGACAAAGTTCGCCAGCGGTACTACTGGGTGAACTACTTCGAAGACGTCAGAGCTTGGTGTCGCAAATGTGCCACCTGTGCAGCCAGTAAGGGCCCGAAGACCCGGACCAAGGGCAGAATGCAGCAGTACAATGAGGGCGTCCCATTTGAGAGATTTGCCATCGATGTCGCCGGTCTGTTTCCCGAGTCTGAGAGGGGGAACAAATATATTCTGGTCGCAATGGATTACTTCAGCAAATGGCCTGAGGCATATGCGATACCCAACCAAGAGGCAACCACTGTAGCGACGGTGCTAGTAGAGCAACTATTTAGCAGGTTTGGCGTCCCGAAGGAACTACATTAAAACCAGGGGCGTAACTTCGAATCGAATGTATTGCAGAAGGTTTGCACGATGTTGGGGATCAGGAAAACGAGAACAACACTATTACACCCACAGTCAGACGGAATGGTGGAAAGATTCAACAGGACCTTGGAACAACACCTATTCAAGGTCGTCAGCAATAACCAGCGAGATTAGGATGAGCATATTCCCCTATTCTTGTTGGCATATCGCTCTGCCGTACATAATAGTACAGGCCTGACCCCAGCCAGGGTCATATTCGAAAAGGAGCTGCGATTACCCTTCGATTTGGCATTTGGCTCCCCCGAAGAATCTCCCCAAGACATCGACGATTATGCCGACCAGCTCCGACATAACATGCTGGCAATACACGAATTAGCCCGAACGCAGATGTTGACCGGTTGAAGACGCGATACGACCTCAAGGCCAATTCAGTCGGGTTCCAGGAGAGGGACAAAGTCTGGCTGTACAACCCCCAAAAGTCCATACGAGGTGGTCAAGAGGCTTAATGACGTCGACTATCGGATCCGTCGAAACCCCAAGGCTAAAATGAAGGTGGTTCATTTAGATCGACTAGCTCCCTACCATGGAGGGGATGTTTCTGATCGGGACGAAAATGGTTCTCGAAAAGACTCGGCACCTGTAGGAGTGATGAAGCTTTTACTGGAGAATTCGACGCTGGTTTTATAAAGGAAGCCCGCCACGATCGCAGTTCAGTTATACCGAGACGACTAGCGTATTTAGGAATATTATTATGATATTTGAATCAGCTGTTTTAATGTAAATAAAGTTCTAGAAAAGTGAAAGTGAATATTAGTTTTATAATTTTAAATTGAACGGACTATATTGCAATATATATACATATATATTATATCTTTGATTTCAATTTAGACTTTTAAAAAAAATTATTTTATTTAAGACATAAAAATAAAAAATTAACACTTTTAACTTGGAAAATAATGAAATGTAAATGGATTATAAAAACTTACTGGACAAAATAAGGTATTAGAATGACGACGGTGGGATCGCTTCGGTTGTATTTATGATTTAATAAAAGCTGAAGTCAGCTAAAAGATATTCACATGATGCGTTCCCACGTTAACATCGAAGTACCAGGAAGCTGTCAGCGTAATATGATACCGTTCCATCATACACGTGTATGATTACACCTTGCACATATATAAAATTATCACCTAACACACACACACACACACACACACACACACACACACACACACACACACACACACACACACACACACTCGGGGTGGTTGTTGGTCCACTACCGGGCGCCTCCCCAGGTGGCGGATAGGGGAACGCTCTCCAGCAATGGGGAGTACTGAGGATTTCCTCAGGGCGGACCAAAACCAGATAGGGGAAGGAACCCCGAAAATAAACCATTCATGGATATGGGTGATAAGGTCAACTTAATACCCCAGGTGGGTACCTCTGCAGAGGATAATCCCACCACCGGTTCCGATCGAGTGAAAGCCTCGGTGGCCGGTGCACGCTCCACGGATTCTGGGGGGAGCGAATTATCACTGGTTCCGTCACATGGTGACAAGAAGAATAAGAACACTGCTAATGGTACAACATCGACCATTAAAACTAGAGCTGGCAGCAAGACACTATTCAGCCAAGTCCTCCAAAAGGCGGATAGTGCAGTTGACGCCTCCCAAAGGGCCACAACTGAGAGTGGCGCTCCAAACAAATTAGGAGCAAAGATCGATGAGCTCTTGAAGTTCATTGGGCCTAGGCACAATGTACATCATGAGATCAAGAAACTGGCACACGCCATTAAGTTAGAATATGACAAATATCTGACGTCAACGACGCGGCCACCTCCTGTAGCGAAACCTGCTACAACACAGACATCGCCAGTAAAGGTGTCAAACACTCAGACACAAGGTGAAAAGCAAAAGGAGGTCCCAAAAGCGGCTGCCTCAAAAGCAGCCAACTCAAAACCGACTGCATCAACACCGGCGGCCCCAAAGCAGGCGGCTTCAATAAAAGTAGCCTCAGTAGCAAGGACCTCGCCACCGAAGGCCTCGCCTTCAGTAGCCCCATCAAGTAAGGCACCACTAGTTAAAACTCTTAAACCGGTGCTACCTAGCAAGCTAAAGCCCGGTAAAGAAGGTTGCCAGAACATCGGGCAAACCACCCAGGCAACAACAAGTAGGGTGGTCAATTCAGAAGCGGAGCGAAACAATGGATTAAAACCCAAGTTTAAACCGCAGACCAAAAAACAACCTTCAAACCAGTCGACTGACTGGCAAGTGGTAAAGAGGAAAAAGGCCCCGAGGACCAATAAGCAAAAACCAGCCCAACATTGTACGCTGCTTATAAAGAAAGGCGAGAAGAGCTCCCATGCAGATATCTTGCGAGGTATCAAGAATGATCCCACCTTGCAGGATATAGGCAAAAAAGTCAATAAGATCCGACGAACAGCTAAGGGAGATCTACTTTTGTTATTCGCCAAGGCAGACGCTCAGGAGATGGAGCGCTATTGTAACGCCATCAAGAATAAGCTCCCAAACGGGGCCACTGTACAATCTCGAATACCCCAAATCGAGATTGAAATTAAAGACCTGGACGAGATCAGTACCAAGGAAGAGGTAGTAAACCTGCTCAAAGATAATATCGACGGCCTGGCAGAGATCACTGAGGAGGCAGTGAAATCACTTCGACGGGCATATAGATCAACACAAACGGCAGTTGTTTGTCTCCCAGAGGTCCAGGCCAAGAAAGCCATCGCACTTGGAAAGCTGAAACTTGCGTGGGGCACAGTACGTGTTCGCGAGAGGATCAGCCTTCGACGGTGCTTCAAATGCTGGCACTTTGGGCACAACGCCCAGGCGTGCAGAGGCAAGACTGACCGAAGCAGTTGTTGTCACAGATGCGGAGGCGCTGGTCACAATGCCTCGGCTTGTCAACAACCTGCCAAGTGCTTACTCTGCAAAGAGAAAGATAGTAGGTCAGACTGCCGGCACGTTGCGGGTAGTTGGAAATGTCCGATCTACCAACAGGCGATGAGAGCAGCACAAGCCCGTAAATGAAAGTACTGCAACTCAACCTCAACCATTGCGAAGCAGCCCAGGACCTACTGGTACAGCGGGTGCGGGAATTGGATTGCGACGTAGCCATAATCTGCGAGCAGTACAAAAACTTCGACACCCTGTCCTGGGTAAATGACACAACGGACAGAGCAGCGATATGGGCTTGCGGTAAACTTCCGTTCCAACAACTCCCAAATACCCCCGAACCATGGCTTGTGAGAGCCAAAGTGGGAGGGGTTCACTTCTATAGCTGCTATGCACCTCCTAGTGCACAGCTCGAGGAGTTCGAGTTATTCTTGGACACCTTGGCGGAGGATGTACGGAAGCGTGAATCGGTCGCCATCGCAGGAGATTTCAACGCCTGGGCAATTGACTGGGGATGCCGGGAAACGAGCGCGAGAGGACGAGCTCTCCTTGAGACCATGTCTTCGCTCAACCTGGTACTCCTCAACACAGGAGACGTAAGCACATATCGCAAAGGCACAGCCAGCTCCATTATTGATGTGACTTTCGTTAGCAGCAACCTAATTAAAGGGGGCTGTGAATGGCGGGTCGATGAGGAGTTTACTAATAGCGACCACCAAGCTATTATATGGGAAATCAACACCACTCCCAAACGAAGATTGTGTGTCAGTCGTGCGAGGTCACAGCCAGTCGGTTGGAACAAAAATGCTTTCGATGCTGATTCATTCGCCTTGGTTATGGAGCAGGAACCATTGTCAATAGCAACAAGCGCAGAAGCCACTGCCAAAGAGGTAATGACAAGCGTTGTCAAGTCCTGCGATGCATCCATGCCAAGGAGACGGCAGAACAACAGCCGCCCACCAGTTTACTGGTGGAATGACACGATCTCACAACACCGACGAGAGTGTCTCAAAGCACGAAGGCTGCATCAACGAGCACGGAGACGCGACAGGGTCACAACAGAAGAACTAAGGCTCGACTATGAGATCAAAAGACAACAACTACGAAGAGCCATTCTCTCAAGCAAGAGATCCTACTGGAAGGAGTTGTGTGACGAAGTTAATCAAGATCCATGGGGAAAACCGTATAAAATCGTTATGCATAAAATTAAGGCCCCTCCCATGACATCAACGAACTGCCCCGAATCATTGCACCGCATTGTCACTCACTTGTTTCCTGCGAAGCCTGAGCTACCCGCTTATCCTTCGTGGCAGGTGAGGGACGAAGATATACCACCAGTGACTATGAATGAGCTGATGGGCGCGTGCAACCGGCTCCAAAACGGTAAGGCTCCCGGTCTAGATGGCATACCTAACATCGCGCTAAAATGCGCCATAGCCAATAGGCCTGACATGTTTCTACACATGTATGAGACCTGCCTAAAGCAGGGGGTTTTCCCGACTAAGTGGAAAAAGCAGAGGCTTGTGCTCCTACCTAAAGGGGGAAAGAAACCTCCAGACGAACCGTCATCATATCGTCCCCTCTGTATGTTGGACTCTGCGGGAAAACTCCTTGAAAGAATAATAGCAGATAGGCTGGAGCCCTACGTTGAGCCAAAACTTTCCACCAACCAATTCGGGTTCAGAAAGGGGAGATCAACCATCGATGCCGTGACACTCGTTACCAACATCGCCAGAGAGGCTATCTCGGGAAAGAGATGGAGAAGAGGTGGAAAAAAGTACTGTCTAATAGCCACCCTGGATATCAAGAACGCCTTTAACTCGGCCCGCTGGGACCGCATTTTGGAGGCTCTTGCCAGGATGGAAGTTCCTCAGTACTTGCGGAGAATGGTCTCAGCGTATTTCAAGGACCGCATCTTATTGTACCAAACTGAAAATGGGCAAGTGGACTATAAGATCACAGGAGGTGTACCTCAGGGCTCTGTTCTTGGCCCCCTCTTATGGAACGTAATGTACAACGACCTACTCCTGCTCGGTCTGCCTGAGGGCGTCAGGCTAGTGGCATTCGCCGATGATGTGGCATTGATCATAGTGCGCAAGCACATGGAGGAGATACAAACAACCTTCTCATTCGCTATAGCCACAATTCAGAATTGGATGCTCGCAGCGGACTTGAGTTTAGCAGAGCAAAAGACCAAAACACTTCTTGTTAGCAGTCGGAAGGCAAGGGAAACCATCACCCTCAAAATAGGCGACACCTACATACAGTCGCAGCCCTTCATCAGCTATTTGGGGGTGCTCCTGGACACAAGGCTCAACTTCAAAGAGCACATAATCGCGGCCAGCAAGAAAGCAGCTGGGGTACAGGGGGCATTATCTAGAATAATGCCGAATGTCGGAGGCCCTAGACAGATAAGAAGACAGCTACTGGCAACAGTAACTACTTCTGTTTTGTTGTACGGGGCACCGGTATGGGAGAAATCGCTCGAGCTACCATCGTACCGCCGGAAAATGAAATCAGTCCAGCGGCTCTCAGCGATTCGAGTGGCATCATCCTACCGCACTGTGTCTTACGAGGCGGTGAGTGTGATTGCCTCTACCCTGCCAATCGACATCCTGGCTGCAGAAAGGGGACGGCTTTATCGCAGAAAGTTAGAAAAAGACCAGCCGACAGGAAACAGCGATGAAAGAGCCATAAGTCTAGGGCAATGGCAGGAGAGGTGGGACAGCTCTACTAAAGGCAGGTGGACATATCGATTGATACCTAACATCAGTCGTTGGGTCAACCGCCAGCATGGGGAAGTTGGGTTCTACATCACTCAACTCCTGACTGGACATGGATGCTTTCGAGCATACCTGCACAGGTTCGGGAGGGCAAGCTCCCCAAACTGCCCACACTGTACGGACGTGATAGAGGACGCGGAACACGTGTTCTTCTCCTGCCCCCGGTTTCAGGATCAACGTGCTGAAGTGGAGAGGATTCTGGAGACTAATATCGTCCCAGAACGGTTGGTAGAAGCCATGCTGAAGGGCCCCCAAGCCTGGAACTTGGTATCAGATTATGCGGAGACTATCCTCAAAGAACTCCGCGATACGTTCGAGGAGTAGGCTTTAGAAGCTTTCAGTGTAAGAGCGGTGAACATCTGCAATGAACCACCCTTGCGAAGTAGTATTGAGTAAGAGTGCCGCAAGGGACCATGGTTGTAGGAGAAAGAGGTTAGGGTTTTAGCGGGTATACGGTATACTGGTTTCAATTGCAACGATCTACTCTTGCTTTGAAGTCATTGCATCGGGAGTCCCGCACGACGGCTAGCACGTGCTAGCTAAGTACGCAATGTATTTCCCCCCTCTTCGGATAAAAAAAAAAAAAAAAAAAAAAAAAAAAAAAAAAAAAAAAAAAAACACACACACACACACACACACACACCCGGTGGCGGATAGGGGAACGCTCTTCAGCAATGGGGAGTACTGAGGATTTCCTCAGGGCGGACCAAAATCAGATAGGGGAAGGAACCCCGAAAATAAACCATTTATGGATATGGGTGATAAGGTGAACTTAATACCCCAGGTGGGTACCTCTGCAGAGGATAATCCCGCCACCGGTTCCGATCGAGTGGAAGCCTCGGTGGCCGGTGCACGCTCCACGGATTCTGGGGGGAGCGAATTATCACTGGTTCCGTCACATAGTGACAAGAAGAAGAACACTAGTAATGGTACAACATCGACCATTACAACTAGAGCTGGCAGCAAGACACTATCCAGCCAGGTCCTCCAAAAGGCGAATAGTGGAGTTGACGTCCAACAAAGGGCAACAAATGATAGTGGCGCTCCAAACAAATTAGGAGCTAAGATCGATGAGCTCTTGAAGTTCATTGGGCCTAGGCACAATGTACATCATGAGATCAAGAAACTGGCACACGCCATTAAGTCAGAATATGACAAATATCAGACGTCAACGACGCGGCCACCCCCTGTAGCGAAACCTGCTACAACACAGACATCGCCAGTAAAGGTGTCAAACACTCAGACACAAGGTGGACAGCAAAAGGAGGTCCCAAAAACGGCTGCCTCAAAAGCAGCTAACTCAAAACCGGCTGCATCAACACCGGCGGCCCCAAAGCAGGCGGCTTCAATAAAAGTAGCCTCTGTAGCAAGGACCTCGCCACCGAAGGTCTCGCCTTCAGTAGCCTCATCAAGTAAGGCACCACCACTTAAAACGCTTAAACCGGTGCTAGCTACCAAGCTAAAGCCCGGTAAGGAAGGTCGCCAGAACATCGGGCAAACTACCCAGGGAACAACAAGTAGGGTGGTCAATTCAGAAGCGGAGAGAAACAATGGATTAAAATCCAAGTTTAAACCGCAGACCAAAAACCAACCTGCAAACCAGTCGACTGACTGGCAAGGGGTAAAGAGGAAAAAGGCCCCGAGGACCAATAAGCAAAAACCAGCGCCACATTGTACGCTGCTTATAAAGAAAGGCGAGAAGAGCTCCCATGCAGATATCTTGCGAGGTATCAAGAATGATCCCACCTTGCAGGATATAGGCAAAAAAGTCAATAAGATCCGACGAACAGCTAAGGGAGATCTACTTTTGTTATTCGCCAAGGCAGACGCTCAGGAGATGGAGCGCTATTGTAACGCCATCAAGAATAAGCTCCCAAGCGGGGCCACTGTACAATCTCGAATACCGCAAATCGAGATTGAAATTAAAGACTTGGACGAGATCAGTACCAAGGAAGAAGTAGTAAACCTGCTCAAAGATAATATCGACGGCCTGGCAGAGATCACTGAGGAGGCAGTGAAATCACTTCGACGGGCATATAGATCAACACAAACGGCAGTTGTTTGTCTCCCAGAGGTCCAGGCCAAGATAGCCATCGCACTTGGAAAGCTGAAACTTGCGTGGGGCACAGTACGTGTTCGCGAGAGGATCAGCCTTCGACGGTGCTTCAAATGCTGGCACTTTGGGCACAACGCCCAGGCGTGCAGAGGCAAGACTGACCGAAGCAGTTGTTGTCACAGATGCGGAGGCGCTGGTCACAATGCCTCGGCTTGTCAACAACCTGCCAAGTGCTTACTCTGCAAAGAGAAAGATAGTAGGTCAGACTGCCGGCACGTTGCGGGTAGTTGGAAATGTCCGATCTACCAACAGGCGATGAGAGCAGCACAAGCCCGTAAATGAAAGTACTGCAACTCAACCTCAACCATTGCGAAGCAGCCCAAGACCTACTGGTACAGCGGGTGCGGGAATTGGATTGCGACGTAGCCATAATCTGCGAGCAGTACAAAAACTTCGACACCCTGTCCTGGGTAAATGACACAACGGACAGAGCAGCGATATGGGCTTGCGGTAAACTTCCGTTCCAACAACTCCCAAATACCCTCAAACCATGGCTTGTGAGAGCCAAAGTGGGAGGGGTTCACTTCTATAGCTGCTATGCACCTCCTAGTGCACAGCTCGAGGAGTTCGAGTTATTCTTGGACACCTTGGCGGAGGATGTACGGAAGCGTGAATCGGTCGCCATCGCAGGAGATTTCAACGCCTGGGCAATTGACTGGGGATGCCGGGAAACAAGCGTGAGAGGACGAGCTCTCCTTGAGACCATGTCTTCGCTCAACCTGGTACTCCTCAACACAGGAGACGTAAGCACATATCGCAAAGGCACAGCCAGCTCCATTATCGATGTGACATTCGTTAGCAGCAACCTAATTAAAGGGGGCTGTGAGTGGCGGGTCGATGAGGAGTTTACTAATAGCGACCACCAAGCTATTATATGGGAAATCAACACCACTCCCAAACGAAGATTGTGTGTCAGTCGTGCGAGGTCACAGCCAGTCGGTTGGAACAAAAATGCTTTCGATGCTGATTCATTCGCCTTGGTTATGGAGCAGGAACCATTGTCAATAGCAACAAGCGCAGAAGCCACTGCCAAAGAGGTAATGACAAGCGTTGTCAAGTCCTGCGATGCTTCCATGCCAAGGAGACGGCAGAACAACAGCCGCCCACCAGTTTACTGGTGGAACGACACGATCTCACAACACCGACGAGAGTGTCTCAAAGCACGAAGGCTGCATCAACGAGCACGGAGACGCGACAGGGTCACAACAGAAGAACTAAGGCTCGACTATGAGATCAAAAGACAACAACTACGAAGAGCCATTCTCTCAAGCAAGAGATCCTACTGGAAGGAGTTATGTGACGAAGTTAATCAAGATCCATGGGGAAAACCGTATAAAATCGTGATGCATAAAATTAAGGCCCCTCCCATGACATCAACGAACTGCCCCGAATCATTGCACCGCATTGTCACTCACCTGTTTCCTGCGAAGCCTGAGCTACCCGCTTATCCTTCGTGGCAGGTGAGGGACGAAGATATACCATCAGTGACAATGAATGAGCTGATGGGCGCGTGCAACCGGCTCCAAAACGGTAAGGCTCCCGGTCCAGATGGCATACCTAACATCGCGCTAAAATGCGCCATAGCCAATAGGCCCGACATGTTTCTACACATGTATGAGACCTGCCTAAAGCAGGGGGTTTTCCCGACTAAGTGGAAAAAGCAGAGGCTTGTGCTCCTCCCTAAAGCGGGAAAGAAACCTCCCGACGAACCGTCATCATATCGTCCCCTCTGTATGTTGGACTCTGCGGGAAAACTCCTTGAAAGGATAATAGCAGATAGGCTGGAGCCCTACGTTGAGCCGAAACTTTCCACCAACCAATTCGGGTTCAGAAAGGGAAGATCAACCATCGATGCCGTGAAACTCGTTACCAACATCGCCAGAGAGGCTATCTCGGGAAAGAGATGGAGAAGAGGTGGAAAAAAGTACTGTCTAATAGCCACCCTGGATATCAAGAACGCCTTTAACTCGGCCCGCTGGGACCGCATTTTGGAGGCTCTTGCCAGGATGGAAGTTCCGCAGTACTTGCGCAGAATGGTTTCAGCGTAATTCAAGGACCGCATCTTGTTGTACCAAACTGAAAATGGGCAAGTAGACTATAAGATCACAGGAGGTGTACCTCAGGGCTCTGTTCTTGGCCCCCTCTTATGGAACGTAATGTACAACGACCTGCTCCTGCTCGGTCTGCCTGAGGGCGTCAGGCTAGTGGCATTCGCCGATGATGTGGCATTGATCATAGTGCGCAAGCACATAGAGGAGATACAAACAACCTTCTCATTCGCTATAGCCACAATTCAGCATTGGATGCTCGCAGCGGACTTGAGTTTAGCAGAACAAAAGACCGAAACACTACTTGTTAGCAGTCGAAAGGCAAGGGAAACCATCACCCTCAAAATAGGCGACACCTACATACAGTCGCAGCCCTTCATCAGCTATTTGGGGTTGCTCCTGGACGCACGGCTCAACTTCAAAGAGCACATAATCGCGGCCAGCAAGAAAGCAGCTGGGGTACAGGGGGCATTATCTAGAATAATGCCGAATGTCGGAGGCCCTAGACAGATAAGAAGACAGCTACTGGCAACAGTAACTACTTCTGTTTTGTTGTACGGGGCACCGGTATGGGAGAAATCGCTCGAGCTACCATCGTACCGCCGGAAAATGAAATCAGTCCAGCGGCTCTCAGCGATTCGAGTGGCATCATCCTACCGCACTGTGTCTTACGAGAGTGTGATTGCCTCTACCCTACCAATCGACATCCTGGCTGCAGAAAGGGGACGGCTTTATCGCAGAAAGTTAGAGAAAGACCAACCGACAGGAAACAGCGATGAAAGAGCCGTGAGTCTAGGGCAATGGCAGGAGAGGTGGGACAGCTCTACTAAAGGCCGGTGGACATATCGATTGATACCTAACATCAGTCGTTGGGTCTACCGCCAGCATGGGGAGGTTGGGTTCTACATCACTCAACTCCTGACTGGACATGGATGCTTTCGAGCATACCTGCACAGGTTCAGGAGGGCAAACTCCCCAAACTGCCCACACTGTACGGACGTTATAGAGGACGCAGAACACGTGTTCTTCTCCTGCCCCCGGTTTCAGGATCAACGTGCTGAAGTGGAGAGGATTCTGGAGACTAATATCGTTCCAGAACAAATAGTAGAAGCCATGCTGAAGGGCCCCCAAGCCTGGAACTTGGTATCAGATTACGCGGAGACTATCCTTAAAGAGCTCCGCAATACCTTCGAGGAGTAGGCTTTAGAGGCTTTCAATGTAAGAGCAGTTAACATCTGCAATGAACCACCCTTGCGAAGTAGTATTGACAAAGAGTGCCGCAGGGGACCATGGTTGTAGGAGAAAGAGGTTAGGGTTTTAGCGGGTATACGGTATACTGGTTTCAATGCAACGATTTACTCTTGCTTTGAAGTCATTGCATCGGGAGTCCCGCACGACGGCTAGCACGTGCTAGTTAAGTACGCAATGTATTTCCCCCCTCTTCGGATAAAAAAAAAAAAAAAAAAAAAAAAAAACACACACACCCGGGGTGTGGTCACAATGCCTCGGCTTGTCAACAACCTGCCAAGTGCTTACTCTGCAAAGAGAAAGATAGTAGGTCAGACTGCCGGCACGTTGCGGGTAGTTGGAAATGTCCGATCTACCAACAGGCGATGAGAGCAGCACAAGCCCGTAAATGAAAGTACTGCAACTCAACCTCAACCATTACGAAGCAGCCCAAGACCTACTGGTACAGCGGGTGCGGGAATTGGATTGCGACGTAGCCATAATCTGCGAGCAGTACAAAAACTTCGACACCCTGTCCTGGGTAAATGACACAACGGACAGAGCAGCGATATGGGCTTGCGGTAAACTTCCGTTCCAACAACTCCCAAATACCCCCGAACCATGGCTTGTGAGAGCCAAAGTGGGAGGGGTTCACTTCTATAGCTGCTATGCACCTCCTAGTGCACAGCTCGAGGAGTTCGAGTTATTCTTGGACACCTTGGCGGAGGACGTACGGAAGCGTGAATCGGTCGCCATCGCAGGAGATTTCAACGCCTGGGCAATTGACTGGGGATGCCGGGAAACGAACGCGAGAGGACGAGCTCTCCTTGAGACCATGTCTTCGCTCAACCTGGTACTCCTCAACACAGGAGACGTAAGCACATATCGCAAAGGCACAGCCAGCTCCATTATCGATGTGACATTCATTAGCAGCAACCTAATTAAAGGGGGCTGTGAGTGGCGGGTCGATGAGGAGTTTACTAATAGCGACCAACAAGCTATTATATGGGAAATCAACACCACTCCCAAACGAAGATTGTGTGTCAGTCGTGCGAGGTCATAGCCAGTCGGTTGGAACAAAAATGCTTTCGATGCTGATTCATTCGCCTTGGTTATGGAGCAGGAACCATTGTCAATAGCAACAAGCGCAGAAGCCACTGCCAAAGAGGTAATGACAAGCGTTGTCAAGTCCTGCGATGCATCCATGATGCCAAGGAGACGGCAGAACAACAGCCGCCCACCAGTTTACTGGTGGAACGACACGATCTCACAACACCGACGAGAGTGTCTCAAAGCACGAAGGCTGCATCAACGAGCACGGAGACGCGACAGGGTCACAACAGAAGAACTAACGCTCGACTATGAGATCAAAAGACAACAACTACGAAGAGCCATTCTCTCAAGCAAGAGATCCTACTGGAAGAAGTTGTGTGACGAAGTTAATCAAGATCCATGGGGAAAACCGTATAAAATCGTGATGCATAAAATTAAGGACCCTCCCATGACATCAACGAACTGCCCCGAATCATTGCACCACATTGTCACTCACTTGTTTCCTGCGAAGCCTGAGCTACCCGCTTATCCTTCGTGGCAGGTGAGGGACGAAGATATACCATCAGTGACTATGAGTGAGCTGATGGGCGCGTGCAACCGGCTCCAAAACGGTAAGGCTCCCGGTCCAGATGGCATACCTAACATCGCGCTAAAATGCGCCATAGCCAATAGGCCTGACATGTTTCTACACATGTATGAGACCTGCCTAAAGCAGGGGGTTTTCCCGACTAAGTGGAAAAAGCAGAGGCTTGTGCTCCTCCCTAAAGGGGGAAAGAAACCTCCCGACGAACCGTCATCATATCGTCCCCTCTGTATGTTGGACTCTGCGGGAAAACTCCTTGAAAGGATAATAGCAGATAGGCTGGAGCCCTACGTTGAGCCGAAATTTTCCACCAACCAATTCGGGTTCAGAAAGGGGAGATCAACCATCGATGCCGTGAAGCTCGTTACCAGCATCGCCAGAGAGGCTATCTCGGGAAAGAGATGGAGAAGAGGTGGAAAAAAGTACTCTCTAATAGCCACCCTGGATATCAAGAACGCCTTTAACTCAAGTCAAGGCAAGTCGACTATAAGATCACAGGAGGTGTACCTCAGGGCTCTGTTCTTGGCCCCCTCTTATGGAACGTAATGTACAACGACCTGCTCCTGCTCGGTCTGCCTGAGGGCGTCAGGCTAGTGGCATTCGCCGATGATGTGGCATTGATCATAGTGCGCAAGCACATAGAGGAGATACAAACAACCTTCTCATTCGCTATAGCCACAATTCAGCATTGGATGCTCTCAGCGGACTTGAGTTTAGCAGAGCAAAAGACCGAAACACTTCTTGTTAGCAGTCGAAAGGCAAGGGAAACCATCACCCTCAAAATAGGCGACACCTACATACAGTCGCAGCCCTTCATCAGCTATTTGGGGGTGCTCCTGGACACACGGCTCAACTTCAAAGAGCACATAATCGCGGCCAGCAAGAAAGCAGCTGGGGTACAGGGGGCATTATCTAGAATAATGCCGAATGTCGGAGGCCCTAGACAGATAAGAAGACAGCTACTGGCAACAGTAACTACTTCTGTTTTGTTGTACGGGGCACCGGTATGGGAGAAATCGCTCGAGCTACCATCGTACCGCCGGAAAATGGAATCAGTCCAGCGGCTCTCAGCGATTCGAGTGGCATCATCCTACCGCACTGTGTCTTATGAGGCGGTGAGTGTGATTGCCTCTACCCTACCAATCGACATCCTGGCTGCAGAAAGGGGACGGCTTTACCGCAGAAAGTTAGAAAAAGACCAGCCGACAAGAAACAGCGATGAAAGAGCCATGAGTCTAGGGCAATGGCAGGAGAGGTGGGACAGCTCTACAAAAGGCCGGTGGACATATCGATTGATACCTAACATCAGTCGTTGGGTCAACCGCCAGCATGGGGAGGTTGGGTTTTACATCACTCAACTCCTGACTGGACATGGATGCTTTCGAGCATACCTGCACAGGTTCAGGAGGGCAAACTCCCCAAACTGCCCACACTGTACAGATGTGGTAGAGGACGCGGAACACGTGTTCTTCTCCTGCCCCCGGTTTCAGGATCAACGTGCCGAAGTGGAGAGGATTCTGGAGACTAATATCGTTCCAGAACAATTAGTAGAAGCCATGCTGAAGGGCCCCCAAGCCTGGAACTTGGTATCAGATTACGCGGAGACTATCCTTAAAGAGCTCCGCAATACCTTCGAGGAGTAGGCTTTAGAGGCTTTCAATGTAAGAGCAGTTAACATCTGCAATGAACCACCCTTGCGAAGTAGTATTGACAAAGAGTGCCGCAGGGGACCATGGTTGTAGGAGAAAGAGGTTAGGGTTTTAGCGGGTATACGGTATACTGGTTTCAATGCAACGATTTACTCTTGCTTTGAAGTCATTGCATCGGGAGTCCCGCACGACGGCTAGCACGTGCTAGTTAAGTACGCAATGTATTTCCCCCCTCTTCGGATAAAAAAAAAAACACACACATATATATATATATATATATATATATATATATATATATATATATATATATATTGTCTTCTAAACGTTGTTTGTGGCATATTCTTGATTACTTTTATGTTTTTTTTTTGGGCAATAACACCACAATAGAAATAAAACGACGTATATTGCAGGAATACCAAACGTTTCAAAGTCTATTCTGACTTCGTTGTCAATGGCTTTATATTTATTGATGTAGATTGCAAAATGAAAATTGTATAAAGCCATTGACAACGAAGTCAGAATAGACTTTGAAACGTTTGGTATTCCTGCAATATACGTCGTTTTATATATATATTGTTACAAAATTTACCTAAAGCCGACCCTGTTTCATTTCAGTACGACAACAAACGCTTTGAGATAAAAAATGGTTCTCGAAAAGATTTGGCACATGTAGGAGTGATAATGATTTTTACGAGAATATGGGATTGTTATTGTGAATCAGCTGTTTAAGGTAAATGAAGTTCTAGAAAAGTGAAAGTGAATATTAGTTTTATAATTTTAAATTGAACCCACGGACTTTACAACAATTTGGTGATCAGAAGTAAAGGATTAAGTGCAGTTAAAATCCTAATTTGATTTATGGAAACCCGTAGTATGGACGAAACTACCAAAAAAAATAGTCAAGCAGGTTACAAGGGGACTGGACGAAAAAAATTACATTGATTCTAGAAAAACGTGACAAGAAGGAAAAACAACATCAAGAAGAAATTCAACAAAGGTTAGTGAAATCTTTTGATGAAAAAACAACAAATCTTGTTTCCACGATGGAAGAAAAACAACAAAATTTATTGGAATGATTGTTCTCGAAATTTAAATTATTAGATGAACAGAGACAAAATGATTTTAAAATATTTGAACAAAAACAAGATCTAATTGAATTAAATCGACGCGAAACTGAACAGAAAAGACAACTGCAATTCGACCAATTAATGCAAATAGTAGGAAAAGTTAATGAAACAGTTAATGAAAGAATGCAAATAGTTGAGTCAGATATAAAAGAGATACATGATGACATTAAGACCATAAAAAATACCGTGATACTCTTGAAACAAAAGTAGATGATCTCGATTCCATCCAAAGCCAGGTAAAATTAGAAATCAGTTCAATTCAAGACACAGTTCAAGATCAAATCAGTTCCATCAAGCAAACAGTACACAGTGAAGTACAAGATAAAATCAGTGCCATCCAAAATAAACTATAAACAGAAATAAAAAAAATGCAACAGGGCTTACAGCGAGGAAAATACCAGAACACCGTGAATACCAAAGGTTCCTTTAGTAAATCACCCACATTCAACAGCAGTTCATCTTGGCCCATGTATACACAGCAATTTGAGACCGTGGCTACAGCTAATGGATGAGATAATCCTGAAAAATCCACGTCTCTGGTAATTTAGTTAAGAGGTCCGGCCCTAGCCCTAGCATTCTGGTCGATGAAGAAGGCAATTTCGACAAGATCATCGCCATCCTAGACAAACGCTAGGACAATCAATCCTTGTATACCAAGTCCAACTGAGTGGAAAAACGCAAAAATCCGGTAAAAGCCTCCAAGAATTCGAAGCAGAGATTAGACGGTTAGTTCACTTGTCCTACCCAGATCTGCCTGAGGAAACGAAAGACCAGTTGGCCATACAGAGTTTCATAAACGGCATCAGAGATGTGGAATTACAACGAAACCTAAGACTAAGTGGCGTCAAGAAAAGTAATGAAGCTCTACTTCGGGCTTTGGAAGTAGAGGCCGTCATGAACATGTCCAAGCCGAAGGTCCGAGCAGTTTCCTTCAACCAGGAAGAGTCAGAGTCACCATTTCAAGCGCTGCTGGTTGGTCTGAACAAAATATTAGAACGGTCACAAAGAACTGGCACCAGAGGGGCATGCGTTATCGCTGCGGACGGACAGGACACTTCCAACGTTACTGCCGAGTAAGGCTACCGGAAAGATCACCAACCAGGGGTAGCCAACAAACCGACCTTACGAACAGGGGTAACCAACAGAACAGTCACATGTCCAGGGACCGTCAGCCAGTCAGCATAAGGGGGCGAATGCTGACTGATCCTCCACCAGCCCCCAAAACGTTATCCATCGGGGATTTTGCCGAGATAGCGGCAGCCTAGTCATCAAAGGCACCATCAATGGGCGAGCAGTTACCATCACCATCGATACCGGAGCCGCTGTGTCCATTGCCAAGTCCAAGGTTTTGAGAGCATCAGAAATTCGGCCAGTTACCAATAACATCCAATTCAGGACAGTCACCAGCGAGTCCATGTCAATACAGGGTGAGGCAGATGTCGTGATACATATAGGGGACAACATGATCCGTCATAGGGTCCTGGTAGCGAATATTGAGGACGATTTTATACTGGGAATGGACCTAATTAGCCAGCATGAATTTATGTTCGACTCGAGATATGATGTTCTTCGGTTCCTAAATGAGGAATTGGTACTGACACGGCAAAGTCTTCAAGCTAGAATTCCCGGTTGAACGGAATAGATTATTCATGTGCAGCTAGACAGCAATCCTAGGAGCTGCGTTGGAATGGTGAAACCCGTACACTCAGCTCATGACTACTTGGTTGGACGGGCTATAGTTAAAACCGGACGAGATATACCAATCAGACTCCTGAATTTGTCCAACAACGACATCAGAATTGCAAATGGTCAAGTGATAGCTTGTTTCGAGCCAGTAGAGACCATCATCAATTGCGAAGAAGAGTACCAGACGTCGGTGAAGGAAACAGACCCCAGTAAAGAGTTCCTACAACAGTTTGGTGACCAGTTGACACACCTGACACCAGAGAACCAGAAGAAAGCCAAGCAATTTATCACAAAGCACTGGCAAATTTTTAACAGTTAAGATGGAACCACCGGTCGCACCAACATCATCCAGCATCGAATAGATACCGGAGAGGCTCAACCCATCAGAATACCACCTAGATGACTACCATTGGGGCAACAACAGGCAGTCGAGGAAAACATCGAGTCCATGTTACAAAATGAAGTTATTGAGCCATCCATCAGCCCATGGTCTGCTCCCGTAGTGCTCGTTAAAAGGAAGGATGGAACCACCCGATTTTGCGTGGATTACAGAAAGCTGAATGATTTCACGAAGAAGACAGCTATCCACTACCCCGAATCGATGACACTTTGACCACACTAGCAGGCTCCCGTTGGTTCTCCACGCTAGACCTAAAAAGTGGATATTGGCAGGTTCGTCTACAAGTAAACAACAGAGAGAAGACAGCGTTCTCCACCAGTAAAGGGCTGTTTCAGTTCACGGTCATGCCCTTTGGGTTATGTAATGCACCCGCTATGTTAACATGGAGGACGTGCTTAGTATACCTCGACGACATTCTAGTCACGGGTCAAACATTCGACGACAATCTAAAGAACCTGGGCGAAGTATTCTCCAGAATTAATAATACCAACCTGACACTCAATCCGAAGAAGTGTTCCTTGCTCCAAAAAGAAGTAGAGTTTTTGGGCCACGTAGTGTCCGAGTCAGGAATCCGCACCAACGAAGACAAGATAGAAGCCATCCGTGATTGGCCAGTTCCAAGAGACAAACATGAACTCCGAAGCTTCTTGGGCCTCTGTTCATACTACCGGTGTTTTGAGGGATTTGCCACCATCGCCGCCCCTCTACATGGGCAGACCACTGAAAAAGAGACCTTCAATTGAAATCAGGATTGCGAAACATCATTCAAACGACTGAAGGCAGCACTATGTTCCAGCCCAATCCTAGCCTTTCCTACACAGTCCGGCAAGTTCATCTTAGACACCGACGCCAGCAACACAGGTTTAGGGGCTTTCCTATCCCAGGTGCAAGATGGTGAAAAGAGAGTGATCGAGTATTACAGCCGTGGATTCTCGAAACCGGAAAGAAATTATTGCGTCACCAGAAAAGAACTTTTTGCAATAATAAGGGCTGTAGACCATATCCACAAATACCTCTATGGTCGTCATTTCTTAATCCGAACAGATCATGCCGCACTCAAATGGCTGCTGGACATGAAGACACCGGAAGGACAACTGGCCAGATGGAGAAATTACAGCAATACGACTTCAAGGTGGAACACCGTGCCGGCCGTTTGCACAATAACGCCTATCCAGAAGACCCTGTAGAGCGGAATGCGGAATTGTCTGAAGACAGAACAGCGAGAGGGTATCTCCTTCAGGCAGATCCGAGTGCAGGCCAATGAAGACTGGACAACGGAACGTGCATCCAAAACCAAATGGCTGATCCAGACATCGAACCAATCTTGTCACTCAAAGCGAGAGGGGCACCCAAGCCACGATGGGAAGAGGTAGCTAGATACTCCGACGTGCTAAAATCGTTATGGGCTCAGTGGGACTCTCTAAGAGTAGACAATGGAATGCTCAAGCGAGTTTGGGAAAGCGCTGATGGACGAGAAACCAAGTCCCAACTGGTAGTTCCAAAGAAAAAGGTACCAGCCATCCTGACCGAAGTACATGATGGAATTACTGGAGGCCACCTGGGCATGAATAAAACCCTAGACAAAGTTCGCCAGCGGTACTACTGGGTGAATTACTTCGAAGACGTCAGAGCTTGGTGCCGCAAATGTGCCACCTTTGCTGCCAGTAAGGGCCCGAAGACCCGGACCAAGGGCAGAATGCAGCAGTACAATGTGGGCGTCCCATTTGAGAGAATTGTCATCGATGTCGCTGGTCCGTTTCCCAAGTCTGAGAGGGGGAACAAATACATTCTGGATGCAATGGATTACTTCAGCAAATGGCCTGAGGCATATGCGATACCCAACCAAGAGGCAACCACGGTAGCGACGGTGCTAGTAGAACAACTATTCAGCAGGTTTGGCGTCCCGATGGAACTACATTCAGACCAGGGGCGTAACTTCGAATCGTATGTATTCCAGAAGGTTTGCACGATGTTATGGATCAGGTAAACGAGAACAACACCACTGCACCCACAGTCAGACGGAATGGTGGAAAGGTTCAACAGGACCTTGGAACAACACGTATCCAAGATCGTCAGCAATAACCAGCGTGATTGGGATGAACATATTCCTCTATCCCTGTTGGCATATCGCTCTGCCGTACATAATAGTACAGGCCTGACCCCAGCCAGAGTCCTATTCGGAAAGGAGCTGCGATTTGGCATTTGGCTCCCCCGAAGAACCTTCCCAAGACATCAAGGATTATGCCGACCAGCTCCGATATAACATGCTGGCAATACACAAATTAGCCCGAACTCAGATGTTGGCCACCAGTGACCGGATGAATTCTGTCGGGTTTGAGGAGAGAGACAAAGTCTGGCTCTATAACCCTCAACGGAGCAAGGGTAAATCCCCAAAGTTTACAACCGCCTATACTTGCTCCCTACCATGGAGGGGATGTTTCTGATCGGGACGATCAGAATTAAAGGGGGGGCAGTGTTACTAAATATACCCAAAGTCGACCCTGTTTCATTTCAGTACGACAACAAACGCTTTGAGATAAAAAATGGTTCTCGAAAAGACTCGGCACCTGTAGGAGTGATGATGATTTTTACGAGAATTTTCTATACTGGGCTTATAAAGGAAGCAAGCCACGATGGAGAGTGTAGTTATACCGCGACGACTAGCGTATATGGGATTGTTATTGTAATATTTGAATCAGCTGTTTTAATGTAAATGAAGTTCTAGAAAAGTGAAAGTGAATATTAGTTTTATAATTTTAAATTGAACCCACGGACTTTACAACAATATATATAAACATGTGTAAATAAATATCAAGAAATAACATATCTAAAGTAAAGTAAATTCATAAATATGATATAATATAACAAAACCAATGTTAGATAATGCAATCGAAATTTTAAAATGTAAAAAATGAAATGAAAACATAAGATGCACTTCAGAGATAATGATCGTATAAAAATGATTTAATTAAGAAGCTTGAAAATGAAATTATGATTTGTAGGGAAAAGTCTATTCACTGGATAAAACATAATGAAAACATACAGTACTTAGAAAATATAAAATTTACCTTAACATTTTGATACACAAGTAGGGAAGCGAATTGTCAAAACGTACATGGTCTGGAACTTTCATCTGTCAAAACCTTTGGAACGAGATTGTAACATAATCTACGAAGCCTTTGGTTAGACAAAGTGGGAGCGCTAATTCAATAGAACACATTAATTTGGGCAACAATGAAAAGTTTTATTTAAATTTGACAACTCAAGAAAGGTGGTATACCAAAATAAAACAACCATATCCCACACAAATATAGAAGTTCAAGTGCACCAAGTATATGGTATTGCACTAGAAGGTGATAAGCAGTAAAATGGAAAGCAATTGATTAATTATTGGAGGTATAGCAGCAGCAATTCAATTGGATATAATCAAGTAAAGCAGATAACACAAAAAGGTGTAGAAAGTCATCTACCAGGAGAGCAGTTAAAAAGGTTGAAAGCAGATTAATATATAGCAGAGTACTAAGACATCACTTTTATTTACTCTTCGATTTATTTAAAAACACAGCCGAACTCTATAATTTCTTTCGGGAGATAGACGGACTTGACGTGACGTGACGTGAGGTGACGTGATGTAATGTGACCTGACATGACAGACGTGCGGTACGTGACGTGATGTGCGTTACGTGACGCTAAGTGACATGACGTGACGTGATGTGACCTCATGTCACCTGACATCATATCACATCGCATCGCATCGAATCGCATCGCATCGAATTGCATCGCATCGCATCGCACCGCACCGCATCGCATCGCATCGCAGCATGACATGACATGACATGACATGTCACTTGTTTTGGCGTAACAGATAAGTATACAAGGTTTTTAACAGACTGCGTTAATGTCATTGTTAACGTTTTTCTTATGGAAACCCCGGCAAATCATTATTTTCTGAAATTTCCATTAGATATATATTTTTTTAAGTGACACATAAGGTTCGTTCCTTCAACCGATTGTCGACCGATCGGCAATTGGTTAATGCATCGGTACATGAACCGTTTATTGCGCAATTCGATGCATGTACCAGTCGGTGGCTGCACCACCGATTCCACCCTGAAGCCGGTGATCGAAATTACCGTACATAAACTGGTTGCGTATTAATCACCGTGCCACTTGGAACACGAAACTGAACCGTTCACTAAACGGTTAATTGTTTAAAGGAACGCTATTTTTCTTGTGCGCAGGTACGCGATCGTTGTGTATCGGGTATATAGGCCGGATGAACGAACTATAATATACCTAAAGTAAAAAGTTACCAAGGATAGTATAAATTAAACCCACCACTGTTCATCTATATGTTTATTTTCAATAAATGAAGAGGTTAAAAAAACAGTGGTGGTCAAGAGGAACAGTTTGAAGGATTAAGATAACACTTTGAAACTGTTAGAATGATGCAAGGTTTTTCAATTTGCAATTTATTTTAAAAAAAATAATTTGGCGCTCAACTATATATATATTATTAATTCTAAAGTTTATTTACTGGGAAATATTTTTTACTAGCGGGTTTTTATATATCAAAATTAAATTTCAGAATTGCATATAATCATTCATTACATTTTAAATTTGGTTGTAACTAAGAAAAGAAATATTCGAACACAACAAATCTTTTTAGATTAATTTCATTATTTGATAGTTAAGAGTTTGTTTGATGATTACAATTTAATAAAGAACATTTGATTTTTGATTAATATAATATTAAGTTTATGTGTTGATAATTTTGAAAATTTTATAATACAAAAACATAATAAATTAAATTAAATTAAGTCATTATTGAGATACATTACATTGTGGCGAAGTTTAGCCAGGAGGCTACTCTTACACTTAACCCAAATGCAACTATAAATGTTTAAGTAACAAATCACATTAAAAATTAAAATATATATGTATATATAAATATATATATATATATATATATATATATATGTAATAGAAAAAAAAAACAAAAAACAAAAGGAATGATACTAAAGCAAGAAAAAAAACAGATACCTACTATATAGAATATAATAAACTATTTGTTAAGATTTGATAAGAAAATGAATGATTTATTAAGCACTAATAACTATATACAAACACTTGTATACAGTCATGTGCACATATAGACATATTTACATACATATACGTATATACACATATATACATCCACATATATATACAGACATATACATATATATTCGTACATTAATATAGAGTCCGGCAGCTGTCTTTTGATGATTTTGTTGAACACAGTATTGCTTTTTTCTTTGTTGACTTTTGAGATTTTGTGAAAATGATTTATTGCGTTGTAAGTGAAGTTTTTTTGATAGAAAGCTGTTTTGTGGCGAGGCATTGTTAGTCGATGGTGATGTCTAAGAGTCTTTGCACTATCATTTCCTCTCGGAATAAGTTTTTCTTTTAGGTATGAAGGAATCGACGTGGTAGTAATTTTATGCACTAAAGTGAGTAAGCTGAATTGGTTATTAAATTTGAGCCAATCTAGTTCTTTTATTTTGTTAGTTACGTGACTATATCTACGTAGACCAAAGACGAATCTATAATAATTGTTCCGTATTTTCTGTAATTTAGTTTTTGATCTATGGTCAAGACAAGGGTAGTAAAGAACTAAAGAAAAATTTGTTAAGGATAAAACTAAATTTTCTGCCAGCTTTTTCCGGGATTTAAAATTCAGTATATGCCGACTTCTATACAGTTGCTTTAGTCTGATAAATGTGGATTTTATTATGTTTTTTAAGGTTTCTCTAAATCGTAATTTTGAATCTATTGTAACACCCAAGATTTTGATATTATCTACTAAAGGGATGATGGAATTTTTTATTTTTAGTTCGATGTTCCTGGCTGCTTTGTCGTATAAATTATTCTGAGCAAATAGAATAGTTGCGCTTTTGTTAAGATTAATTTCCAGACCATGCATTCTGAAGTAGTTGTGTGTATTAAGTAAGTCCACATTTATTTTATATGAAACTTCTTTCAGATAAGCTACATCAAAGGAGTAATATAGTTGTATATCGTCGGTATATGTTTGTACCATATAGTGTTCCAAGTTTGTATGTAAATTAAAAGTATATACAAGGTACAGTAACGGACCAAGGACCGATCCATGTGGTACTCCGGATGGCACATACCCTATACTAGAAACAGCTTGAGACGTTTTGACTGTTTGCTTCCTATCTGCAAGGTATGATCAGAAGAATCTCAAAGGGACATCAGCTAATCCATAATACTTTAACTTGCTTATTACAATACTATGGCCTACCATATGAGTATAGTGCTCTTGTGGTTATCTAGATTACGTATGATGTTATCTGTTAAATTTAATAAAGCTGTAATTGTGCTATAGCCTCTACGAAACCCTGATTGATAGTTAGGAAATGTATTATGTATTGTGAAGTAGTTAACTAACTGCTTGTATACTGCTTTTTCTAAAACTTTTGGGAAGAAACATAAAAGACTAATTGGTCGTAAGTGCTTGAATTCACTGGGATTACTGGTTTGGGCCCGGGGTACAATGACTGATGTTTTCCAATTATGAGGAAAGCGACCTGTTTCAAAACACACATTAATAATATGTATTATATAGTTTATTATGTACGGTGTACATAATATAACCATATCCTTATTAATATTTTCTGATCCTGAGCTTGATGATTTAATTGAGGAGACTATATCTATTATTTCATTTTGATCCAATGATCGGAATTCAAAGGGAGATAAGCTTCATTGAACCTGTTAACAGTATTATTACTTATATAGTTTTCATCACTATTGTACCTATAATAATATAGGAAACAGCTATTGACTACGTTTGGTTCACGTAAGTTAGTGGGTATGTTAACATTAGCTTGAGAACAGACATTTAACCTTCTTAGTTTACTCCATTATGCTTTAGAGTTAAGGTTTCCGATGAGAGATAGATAGGCTTTCTTTTCTCTTCTAATAGAGGCTAATGCAAAATTTCTCAGACTTTTGTATCTCACCCAATGATTGTTATTTCTGGTCTGACGGAACGTAAATAAGGCAGTGTCTCGCTCATGTAGTATGCGTTTAAGCACCGGCGGTAGCCACGGGGCTGGTTTTTTGGTTATTCGAATTTTTCTTACAAGAGCATGGTCATTAAATATTTCAGTTAATTTATCAGTTAAATACCGTACTTTAGTATCAATATAAGGCTATATACTATCCAAGTTCAAGTTAGACAATTGATCATCGAAGGCTACAATATCTATGTTCCTCAAGTCTATATAAAATAAGAATGTGGGTTTAATCTTTCGTAATTCAGTACGGAGTTCAGAGAAAAGTAATTTATGATCACTGATATGGTCTACATTCAATGTTCCTGTTTTAATGACCTTATGGGAATTATTTATAAAGATGGGATCAATCAATGTAGTACTGAATTGAGTTATTCTGGTGGGTTTATTTACAAGTTGGGTGAAGTTGAAGCTATCAAAACATCTAGTGAGTAAATTATTGAGATTGAAGAGATCTATGTTGACGTCTCCAAGTACAATGACATCATCAAACTGTGGTGTGTAAAATGACAATAGATTTTCAACATACTCGATGCACTCAACAATGGAATACTGAAGAGGTCGATACAAGACAGCGATAAATAAAGTACTTTTATTTATTTTAAGTTTACAGCAGAGAGATTCTACTGCATTAGTACTAAAACTATCAGTATTAATTAGTTGACAGACATAATTGTTACTTAAATATAGAGCCACACCTCCTCCTCTAGTGTTTCTGTCTTTCCTGAACAACGGGTAGCCGTCAATGGTGACAATATTGTCACCTATATGGTTGTTCAGCCAAGTTTTTGAGAACGCAGCAATGTCAAATTGAGCTTTTACAGTGTTTTATTTATTCGAATTATAACTGGTAAGTCTTTAAAATGATTACAAAATTTATTTGATCAGACAATGTTCGAGAACCCAAAGTAAGAAGAGTATCAAAAACCGGAGCATTTTAATATAATTGTGTGGAGTGCATATAAGAAGGCAAAACAATAAAATTAAAAAAACCTCAGTTAAGTAAAATTTAAAAATAAAAACCTCTATAAATACTCTATAACAATATATATTCGTGGTTCCGGGTGAGAATCGCGTCCGAATTTATTATGTACCCAACGGTTTGGCTCCTGCTTTGTAGCCATTATCAAGAGACAAAAGTGAAAAAGAGTTTCGGAGTCTAGATTGAACTCGGGGCCTGAATCTACCTACTCCCCAAGAGTCACTAGGTAACTGAACTGAATTTGGGTCTGCTCTGCTTCTTTTATTTATAGTTAGCGATGTGTTAGAAAGATGGTGTCACATGATGAAGAGGATGTGTGGTTATTAGTTGGGTGTTGGTGGGCGTGTCTGCTTTGTATAATCTGGCAATTATGGAGGTCCATGCTGAGGGAATACAATGGAAATCGAATCCGATTCTTCGCTTCCGTTTCTTGATTTCCTCATAATAAAAACTAGCAATGGCAGATTCTCACATACAGTCTATAGGAAACCAACCCACACCAATCGATACTTAAATGCCCAATCAGATCATCACCCTGACCAATTAAGTTCTGTAATGAAATCTTTGGCCCTTAGAACTATTCGCTTAACAGACATTGAAAACTGACAAAACGAACTTAATAATCTTCAACAAAACCTTCGACAAAACGGTTATCATCCAGACCACATTGCACGCATATTTCGTCAATCGCAACAGCCCCCGAATTCACCAACCTCATCAGAAACAGACCAACAATACCGGAAAGCCTTCCTTCCGTACATCGAAGAGACACTGACAAAATAGCACGGATCCTACACCGACATCAAATATAGAGAGTCTTCAATACCAGTCAAACTATCGCCAACATTACCGGAAACCTAAAAATAAAGTACCTAACGAAGATCAAGGAGTTTACGAACTTCCATGTCGTGACAAAGCTACATCGGTCGTACAAATAGGCGCGTCAACCATCGAGTATATAAACATTCTTTACCAGTTCGCAAAAAAGATCCGACTCTATCAACTTCTAGGACAGTCGGACTAAGGTATTTCTTAACTCCCTTAGGGCATCTACTTTCGCGAGGCTATAGAAATAGAGAAAAGACTCATCTGTATAAACCGACGTGATGCCAGCTCTCGCTTTCCCACAGCATGTACCTCCATAATTGCCAGATTAAACAAAGCAGACATGCCCACCAACACCCAACCAATCACAACACAGTGCTAACTATAAATGAAAGAAGCAGAGCAGACTCAAATTCAGTTCAGTTACCTAGTGACTCTTGGGGAGTAGACAAATTGAAGCCCCGAGTTCGAGCTAGACTCTGAAACTATCCAAAGGAGGTTTCGGAAAGCTACCTTCCAGCCTACGAGACCTAATGGATATTTCAGACTGGAAGACTGGAAAACGGCCTCTGCAGTATCTAGGCATAATGCTTTTCAATCATTTCGAAGTTTCTGCAACTTAAAACTGTGATGAAAAAACTTAGTTTAATTGATTGACTGTTATGGAAGCAAATTATCGACTTGAAAATTCTTTCCATATGTCAACCCATTTTGCAGACGTTCTGCAAGCAACTGGTAACTTTTTGGAGAAAGAAAGAATGAAATCCATCATGAAGTCGTTAAATGAAGCGACACGTTTGATTTCGGCAGCTGCACATGATAGCGATCATCCGGGTAGAACAAGCGCCCTCTTTTATCATTCTGACAATACTTTAGCCATACTATACAATGATGAATCCATTTTAGAATCACATCATGTAGCTTTAACCTTCAAACTCACATTGGGTGACGAAAGGATAAATATATTCAAAAACTTAGATAAAGAAACATACAAAGTGGCAAGAACTAACATGATAGACATGATTTTAGCAACATAAATGACAAAACAAGTTCGTTAATGTATTTTGCACGAAATCGAAATATTCGAAATTTCAGAGAATGAGAGAAGAAGAAAGCCAAAGATCTGCTCGTAGTTATACCCGTCTTTGAGCGAATTACATGTTCCATACCCAAGTCACAGATCTTTCATCGATTATATCATTAACGATATGTTTGAAGCATTCATTGGAATGCCGGAAATTTTGGTTCACTTGAGGCAGAACGAAATCAGATGGTGGCTTGGTGGGAAAGTGTTTCAGCTCTCTTAAATGTATAAAAATTGGAGCTTGATAAGAGGTCTTTACTCGGGATCAAATCCCAGTCAAGTCAAGATTTTTTCAATTAATAAAAAATTGTGACACAATTGCGGGTTGCAGTTGTCTCCGATATAAATGGCAAAACCAGGGAAATCGGCATTAACCCCTTACCAACCCGCACTAAGGCAGCTTGTTATGCCTCATATCCCCTCTAAAATTAAAAAAATATTTATCATCTTTTTAGTCCTTGGAGACAATTCCCCCCAAAAAAGACCTTTTGCTCTTGATCTGTTCTCTCAAAATATTAAGGGTCTCCGATCAACTCTTCGGCTTTTCTCTTCATTTTTACATTTCTTTCTGCGTTTAGTTATTTAAAGGCCAATATTTGACCATCTAGCCTTGGGTTACCGATAAAAACTGACAAAATTTGTTTTTCTTCCCATTACTTGGAGCCACTTCTTCAATTCTTCAGCCCTACATTTCTTCTTCGTCATTTCAGATAGTCAAAAAAAACCATTTGTCCACCAATTCTCTTCAATACAGTCCTTCACACAGATCTTAAGCTCTTCTCAAGACAAGTTCTAAGTTCTCCAATTACACAGCCCTTCAAGTTCCTCTGCAATCTTGCCATTCTTCAGGGAGGCTACACCATGAAAAATTGGTTGAATATAGCTGCATATGATATATATATATATATATATATATATATATATATATATATATATATATATATATATTTATATTATTAATTACACAATTGTAAAAAACTTTTTATTTGAAATACAAGGATTAATACATGAAAATAACAATGTTGAAATAAAATATAACTTAATGAATTTAAAAAACTTAATGACGCTCGCTGTCGTCGCATGTGAATTTAAAATCTTGGTTTTGCAAGCTAAGCATCAGCAGAATACACGTGCGAGGAAGCCGAGCGTTGTCCGTGGGAATTGCTATATCGTGAAATATGAGACGTAATACAACAACAACAACAAAACAACAACAAAAGTGATTATGATTATTGTAATCGTAGCGTATGTAAACCAGGATATGTTTCTGTCTACAAATAGCTGGTTGATAAGGTCGTCTAGGTCCCTGGAATATTGATCTAACTTATGGCTCACTATAGAGAGCTCGTCCATATTCAGGTCATCTAGCTTTATGGACTTGAGCTCTGGAATATCTAGTTTTTGGGGTTGATAACTGCAACAGTTGTAAGAGATTAATACAAGGTATGAATTGTCGGAAATGTTTATAAATTTTTGGGGTTAGGCTTGTATTTTTGTGATTCCCACGAAAGCACTGCAGTCTGATTGTAAGCGAATAATGGAATTGTTTGTTAAAACTATTGTCTTAGTATCTGTTCCGGCACAATTAATTGTCACATGTAAGGGCTAAGACACTACGGATGTTCTTGAGAAGTTGAGCTTCGCAGGGTGCATTGGAGTCGATGGGGTAGGCATATAACTCAGAACACAGTATTTGTTGTGGAGTTAGTGGCTTGCATACACTCAAGTCCTTAATGGGTATGTACATTAGAGAATCATCATTTCGCGCAATCTATTTTTGTGTGAATGAAAGAATATGATGAAAACCAGTTCTGTCATCTAAAATTGAGATAGGATATATATATATATATATATATATATATATATATATATATATATATATATATAGAGTTGTTGCTCTACAAGAGGAATTTTCAAAATAAAGGCTAAATCTGAATTAGTTTGAACCGCTTCTAATTCGATTACTTCCAAATATTGGGCGACACTTGAGTATCTGACAGGTAACGGTAGATTGATTTTAACAAGATTTTGCGAAATTTCCTGTAGTGACTTTATCAAATAATCAGGTGTGATTATTGAGGAATGAATTATTTTTAATCGAGCAAATGTTATGGAATTTAAAATATCGTTGAGGTTATCCTCAAGAAATAAATAGCTTGTCATTAATTTCTCGCATATTCCCAAAAATGACTGTTTTGCTTGGATAAGGGCTATTTTGTCGTTTAGAGTATGTATTGACAAGTTGATTGCGTCAATATTTTCGTTACAGTTTGCTTCGTCAATTTGGAGTTTTTGAATGGCTTCGTTGAAAGTTTTGATAATAGAAGTAGTTACGCTTATTTGAGTTTTTAGGAGATTCTCTACTTGTAATTGTCCCTGGTTGAGTTTATTGATACTATCTATGAAGAATGCGCCATCGGTTGTGTCAAGGTTTCCAGTGATGGCTTTAAAGATAGTTACTATACCGTTAATTAGTCCCCGTTTGGATCTTTTAGTGACAAATGAATATTTCTGAAAATTTTGATTAAATCTGAAATTTGGGATAAGAGACTGATGCGAGTTGGTACATGAATTCCGAATGCACTTGTGTCATAAAATTTGAAACCTGGGATGGGATCGACAGTGTTTTCCAATGTTTTGAGGATTCTGTTGTTGTTTTCAAAGATTTCTTTAAGTATCGTCAAGTTACGATGAACTAGTAATGTCCATTTATAGTTGGAGATGACTATTCTAGTTTCGTCGTGATAGTAAACACCAAGAGTGTTGTTTATTGGTTTGATGTTGAACTGTGAGACTGCTGATCCGAACAGCAGTAGTAACCTGAAAAGAAAGTTAGTTTTCAGAATAGAGTTTCATTCTGTCAAAGTTAACTTTGGTTCGTTGGGTTGTTTTGAGATTTAAGAGTGTGGCTGAATTATTATGAATATCTAAAAATTTGGAATGGACCGTTGAATTTGTTATGAAGTTTGTCTTTAATTTGGGATTCCTTAACGTAAACTTTGTCACCAATTTTAAATTCGGGAAGTTTGTCGGAAACGTGTTTATCAAAACGTTTTTTAGCCTTTTGCTTTTATAAGTCAGTTTTTTCGCGAGCTACTTTGTAGTAATAGAAAATGCGATTGTTCAAGTCTCGTATATATATACTAATCAATTCCTTATGGTTGTAGGTGGTTTCACGTGGTCTGCTAGACGTATGTTCAAGTACTAGTTCGTAAGGCGAAAAGCGATGGGTTTTATTTGTCGAGTTATTGCAAGCAATTGTAACGGAAATTCCTCATGACACCTTTTAGAAAATTAATTAAACAATTATTAGCAAAACATCATCAACAACCATTCTAGGTAACCTCATTAAATTCAGCATGTCTACAAATATTATCACGTACACCAAACAGTTGAAATAGCAAAACAATCGACTGATGGCACACTTTCGATACTTGATGTAAATCGCGAACCATCAGTCGAGTAAAACATGTAGCCATGACAAGTCGAGTTCCAAATGTAACATAGTAAAGATTAGATGTAGTTAGTATAGTATAACCAGAACTAGTTAGTATGGTGTAATCAAGTAACGAGTAGAAATAAACATGTAGTCTTTACAATTAGTATTATTGGTCGAAGGCCGCTGCAAAATTACAATATCACATGGCGATCCTGAACAATAATTAAAGACCAATCTTCACATGGCGATCCTGCCCTCGAACATAATCTTCTGACAGAATAATTCAGCCGATCGAAAACTACATCATTTTCAATAATGGGTACCACACAGTCAAACAGACAAACTCAAGAAACGTCCGACAATGGGGAAGTCAATTCCAATGTCTATATAAATGAAGATAAATTCCCGCTAGACGTAAGAGTGCTGTTATACGTAATAGCTGCAGTAGCCCTGGTAATGCTGCTAATAAAACTTAAAAATATGCACAGGAGAAATATAAAAAGGGACATATCAAGAAGTATGGCTATTCTAGATAGGCAAGCCCAACAGCCCTAAAAGTTGTAAGGTACAGAACATTATAACATTATAAACGTAACTCATATAAAAATAATTAATTGCTTGTGACCATAATAATGAACTATTTTATATATTATATTATTTGTGTATCTATGATTATTATGTCTTAATTTAAGAATTTTAGGAGATTTATTTTAGCATATATATAAGAAATATCGAACGCTTATAATACATTGTGAAGGAATTATGAACGTGCTGAGTAAGTACATTATATCATGAATGAACTTAATCTCTAAAGGTGTTAATAACCTGTGATATAACTAGGTCATTAAATGTTCTATTTACTATATTTTTGCTGACCCATACTCATCATTGGCCTTGTAAGGTATTTGAAAACTTCCTTGTATTGCTTGCAAATTAAAATATCGAGGTACTTAGGAATTATATTTTTTTACGAAATCTTTAACAAAGCTACTCGTACAATACGTAGACTGTAGGAATGTCAATTGACCCTCGACAATTATATGAGCAATTAGGTGTAATTAAACTAGAAATAACCGCGCAGGCCAAACGTGCCCTAAAAACTAGAATTCCAACAGGTGCTAGCACTCGAAAAGATATCACGGACAAGTTAGTTCTATTATTTAATAATTACACAAGTTTAATCGACAACCACTGGAGTTCGTTACAAGATCCAGATAGATTAGAAGTTAGACGTAATTTTCTTTTCGTTAGGGATAAAGTCCTTAGAGCCTTCCAGAATTTAGAAGTAAACTATAAAATACCGATCTCTTGTACCGAGAAAATCGACATTAGTATCGTTGAAGAAGAAATTTTGCTCACGGAGCCGGTATTCACAATGTCTTCTGCGGAATTTTTCAATCTTATCAGTAAAATACTACCCACAGAATTCAACGGCGATACGGAAAAACTTTTTTAGATGCTCTCGAACTACTACAATTACATGTAGGGGAACATGAACAGACAGCAGTTGCGTATATCAAAACTAGATTAACTGGTAGAGCACGAGATTTAATCTCCACCGAAAACACAATAACCTCCATATATAATACCCTGAAAAATAACTCGAAATTTGAGAACTCTAGAACAATAGGCAATAAACTCTCAAACTTCAAACAAAATGCCAGAACCAACGCCAACTACGCAAACGAATTAGAGGTAATTTGCAACAAACTAAAAAGAGCTTACATAATGGAAGGAGTACCATCGGAAGTAGTGGAAAACTATTCCAGAGATACACTAACCAGAAGTGTAATCCAAAACGCGAACTCTGACAGAACTAAACTGATCATAGAGACCGGAACATTCAAAAGCACAAAGGAAATCATCGATAAATTAACAAATATCACACCGCAACCTTAGCCGAAGATATAAGCGAAAAATACACCATACCCTGCAAAATATACGAAGCCTTAGGTAACGTTCACTTGATGAAATTGCCAATATTATAATTTAAACTTTTCCCAAATTCATTGCAAATGTTTATAAAACATAAAGGTAAAATGAGCTCAAATTTTTCTCTGCCGTAACCAATGGTAGATTTCTCCTAGAAGAAATCCTATCTAAGCTAAATAAAATGGCTGGTAGTGTTGAAAAATTGCAATTAAAATTGTACCTCGAGGATGTAATATTTAAAGTGTACACTGTGAATGAATTCAAAGAAATGGGACAAGAAATATTGAAGAATGTGAATATAATTATATGTCATAAACCAGTACTAATTACCAACAGAAATGATAAGGCAAGTATAATAGAAAAATTCCACACAGATCCAATGTATGGTGGCCATTGCGGACAAAAGCGTTTACTTAAAAAATTAAAATCAACATATTTTTGGAAAAATATGTCAAGAGACGTAGCAAAATTCGTCAAAAATTGTCACAAATGCCAGATCAATAAAGCCAAAATTAAGCACACAGAACCTATGCAAATAACTCCAACCCCGCAAAAAGCTTTCGACATAGTGTCTATAGATACTATAGGTCCATTCCCCCGCACAGAGCTAGGAAACGCATATGCAGTCACTTTGCAATGCGACTTAACGAAATACATCGTGATGACTCCAATCCCCGACAAATCAGCAGCTACAGTAGCCAAAGCGATTGTCGAAAATTTTATACTGATTTATGGATCAATGCAAGAAATTAGAACAGATCTTGGTACGGAATATGTTAATGAGCTACTACGCAATATCTTACAATTGTTAAACATTAATCATAACACTTCTACCCCATATCATCATCAATCAATAACTTGTGAACGGAATCACAGAGTTTTTAACGAATTTATCCGTATGTATATTAATAACGAGCAAAACGATTGGGACACATGGATTAAATACTATACTTTTTGTTATAATACCACCCCCAGCGTATATCACGATTATACACCCTTTGAATTAGTTTTCGCCAAAAAGGCTATCCTTCCCGACAAATTAAGTCAATCATCCCTACAACCACTATATAATATCGATAGTTACGACCAAGAAATAAGATTTAGACTTCAGATAGCACTGAAAAGAACTCGAGAAGCTCTCGAAGCAGCAAAACGGCATCGTAAATTAGCATACGACGCTAAAGCGAAGAACTTACAATTCCAAAAAGGTGAACAAGTTCTCATAACAAATGAGAATAGGTTAAAATTTGATCCATGGTATAAAGGTCCGTACATTATAACGGAACCGGACATAGGAAACTCCAATTGCTTAATTTCAAATAATACAAAGGAAATTAAGATACATAAAAATAGAGTTTTCAAATACTAATTAGAAACTATGTACCATTATATAGGTTAAGTTTGGGACACTTTACAATAAAATAACCGAACTCATAAATATAGGCTTAAGATTTCAGTGAACAGTGACATTAAAAACTGCGTGACAAGTGTTAGAAACTATAGTGGACTTGAATTTATGGACATATAGTGAATTTCCTTAGAATAAGACATATGTAAGAATTTAGCAAGTAAACTGTTGTGAGTCAGAGGAACTTCCGCAATTATTAGTTAAACTTTGAAATTGCGTGGAATACGCTACCGCGGATCCCACTTCCTTAAGGAAGGGTGGTGTAACGGAAATTCCTCATGACACCTTTTAGAAAATTAATTAAACAATTATTAGCAAAACATCATCAACAACCATTCTAGGTAACCTCATTAAATTCAGCATGTCTACAAATATTATCACGTACACCAAACAGTTGAAATAGCAAAACAATCGACTGATGGCACACTTTCGATACTTGATGTAAATCGCGAACCATCAGTCGAGTAAAACATGTAGCCATGACAAGTCGAGTTCCAAATGTAACATAGTAAAGATTAGATGTAGTTAGTATAGTATAACCAGAACTAGTTAGTATAGTGTAATCAAGTAACGAGTAGAAATAAACATGTAGTCTTTACAATTAGTATTATTGGTCGAAGGCCGCTGCAAAATTACAATATCACATGGCGATCCTGAACAATAATTAAAGACCAATCTTCACACAATAACCGCATACGGGGGTACATATAGGGCATGTTCATCTGGATTTTCGGCTTTAGGGATTCGAATCATTTCTAACCAAGTAGAATGAAATCGTTCTACAGAGCCATTTGTTTGCGGATGTCCTACGCTTGAATAGGTTAGTTTAATGTCGTACAGTATACACAAGTCTTTAAATATGGCGTTGTCAACTTTCCTACCATAGTCACAATGGATACGCAATGGCGTACTAAAATGTTGGAAGTATAACATGATAGTACTGACAACTGATTTGGCTGATTTGTCTGCCAAAGCATACGCTTGTGAGTATTTTATCAGTTCGTCTCTTACAGATAATATATAGTTCCTGTTAGGTATTTCTAGTATGTTAATATTAATTCGCTCAAATGGTGTTTTAGACATTTCCGTAATGACGGTTTTTGCGACACGCTTTAGTTTTTTGACAAATTTCGCAGTTCTTAACGAAATTTTCAATATCTTTTGTGTACAGTTCCTTAATACGGCGGACGGTTTCGTTAATGCCGCGGTGCAAGTTACTTTTCCCTTTATGATATCGTTCAAGGATCAGCGGTATTTCGTCTTATTCTAGGGTTTTTGTAACGTTTTGGCAAATTTTCCATTTGATTACTTTTTTAGCGAAAATGAAAGAGAAGGTCCGTTAAGCTAGAGGGGACACTATAGCTGAATCCAAAATAACCCATACCATAACTTTTTACTAATTTTTTACGGCTATAAAAATTTTTACTCCGAAACCCACCCCGTTATAGCTTCCCCGCTAGCTTAACGTTTAAGCTAGCGGAATATTGTATAACTTCAAGAGGAAAACAGCTATCGACCTAATTCCAAAGCCATAATATTTTTCTCGTCAAGTACTAGAAGAAGGTCTATAGTGGTTATCGCAAAAACCACCCCCTACCCCTCACCACTCTTGAAATGTAGTTTCGTTAATCTTGTAGGTACTTTATAAGGGAAGCAAAAATAAAGTATATCATAATTTTTTAGTACTTTTTGACTAATTTTTTACCGCCATAAAAATTTTTTACTTCTAAACCTACCCCTATACAACCTTAACGTTTAAGTCAGCGGAATATTTTATAACTACAAGAGGAAAAGAACTAACGACCTAATTCCACCTCCATAATTTTTTAGTCGTCAAGTACTAGAAGAAAATTCTTCTTTTGATAATATAGGCAAAATGGTGAAGAATTTTATTGAAAATATAAAAAACATTGATATTTTACACAGCGTCATCAGTCATACGAAAATGCATTAATAATTATGGTGGAATTTTCCAAAATTCAACTCAATTTGATTTAGTGAAAACTTTGTCATCGGTTTTTATTTTAATTTTTTGTTTTGAATTAAATCACAAATATGTAATGTTTTAGTTGTTGACTTTAGTATATTTAATGAAACAATACTTTTATTTGTTTATTTTTTTTTAGGGAAATTTTAAGAAAACATAATTACGGCATTTTGTTTCAAAACTAAATGATAAACTGTTTTTTTAAATTTACATTTTCCAACGAATGCTTTATTTAAATTAAATAATGACATTCGTATTCTGTAGCTATAAAATTATTATAATCCCAAAAATCATAGAAACAAATTTTACAAACTTCTATTTTTTATGCTATTGTAACAATAAATGAAATCTAAAATTAAATTAATATTCTTACTTTATTGAACAGCAAAATAATATGAATTTAATTAGGACTCTCAGTTGAGTTTAATTAATGCAAAGTTTTAGTGATTTTTTTTATAGAATGTAGTTTTTGATACACTTATTTTTATGTAAATTTCCAGTACCTACACGCGTTAGAAATCAAACCTTGGGTGGTGTTATCTAAATTTACTATAGTTTGTTAATTTTTTACCCAATAAACTGTCGATTTTTGTAAATTTTTTGTAGGATATTCTTTAAGTGAAAGTCTTAACTGTGAATATTTAAAATATCTTTTAACTTATTGTACATTAAAAATTGTTTAATGGTTGTTTATATAGGGGATGCATTTAAAACATTTAAATTGTCTGATAATAGAAAAAAAATCAGATTCAAATGTGTTAACAAATTTGTTTATGAGAATTGCTTCACCGATATTTCGGGGAACGACGATTACTTGTATAGACGGTCTGGGCGAACGGTGTAGTTTGAAAAGCATTTTCAGTGTTTTGATTTATTTGATATAAATAAGTTCTATCATTTTCAGCAATGTCACAACAAATATGTGTATTTGTGTGAAATGTTCTCACAATTAATAAGTATTAAGTCCGAATCGAACATGAACATAGTAAATTACATAATGAAATAAGCAAAATATTATTCGAAGCCAAGGGCGTACACAGTTTTTAGTTCAGGGGGGGCGAATAAGGGGCAAATCATGAAGAAATATGTCCTAGGAAGAGGTGCAAATCAGAACAAATTTTGGCCAAGGGGGGGTGCAAGTCAGGAAATTTATGTTCGAAGCTAAATATACAATTCATCAGTATTTCTCGATTAGCTATTGAACGGCAAAAATTTGTAAAAATTAAATTTATCTTTCATTTTATGATATATATTCGTTGTATGATTGAGAACGAAAATTATACTAACATATAAGGTGTGCTACATGTAAATCACTGATTTCGCCTTTTTTAATTATTATTGGTGCATTATGGTGTTTTATATCAATATTGCAAACGTGTTGTCTCCTGACTGATAGTTATTGATCAAAAATTGATGGAGCACTCTGTTTGTCGATAATAAAAAAGAGAAGAAAACCGTAGGATCATAAGAAGTGCATCTACTCTTGGTTGATCTGCAGACCACGTAAACAGTGAAAAATCTTTTATATTTATAAATCCGTACGTCCGAAGGTTTACATTACAGACAAAAAAACATCTAAAATTTAATAGCTACTACCACTTTTTATTTTGAGATTGTCTAGTCCAAACCATTGGTATGTTTTAATCTGCAAATTATCTAGGATTCGAAATATTCTTTATCTTGTTGGGACATATCGAGAATTTGAAAAAATCGAAATAATTTGCTTCTTGAGAAACTGCTTAAGATCTAGATTTCAGTACATAAAAATTATTGACATTTTCTAATGAGAAATGAGTTTGTTAGATTACTAAGTGGTTACCAAAAATATTACAGTTCTTGTTCGGTTTCAGACAAACGTGATTATCTAACATATTGTTTTTATTGGAACGCATAACAGGTGGTGACAAAATGCGATTAGATTAAAATATTTACTTTTTCAATGGTTAAAACCTGAGCTAAAAAATACAAGTCAAAGAATTTTTAAAGAAAAAACAGGCCAACAAAACACCTTGATCGAAATATTAGATGAAAGATCACCAAAAAAATAAACTTAATGTTCTAGTAGAATTTTGATTAGTGATTGGCGAGTAATTCTAATACTGAATAGCCACTACAATACAGTTTGATTTGTTTTGAAAAAAATACAAGAATTAAATTAATACAAAAAATAAAAGTGTGCCTAAAGATTTAGATCTGAAGTAATTCTGGAGGGCAGATAAATTGAAGTTCATTACGGGGAATAAAACTAATCGGATATATTATTGTTACAATTTTTCTTACAATTTTGTACTTATGACTGTTCTTCAGCTTCAACATACTAAATATAACAATTCATTGAAGCCCCCCGCAAATAATCTGAGTGGTATGCTTTCTTAGTGTTTATTCTGCTAAAATCAACCTTCAGTGACGTCAAGCCCCCCCCAAACGAGATCAAGTCCCCCCCTTCTAAATGACAATCCTGGATCCGCCCCCTGATAATTCTACCTCAAAAAAGTATGAAGAGATTTTATTGTTCTTATAACGAAATATTTGTTCCATATTGTGATATAAAGTTACACAAGAATTTTCGCATAATAGAAAATATTATTTAATTATCTTCAAGTGACCTTAACGGTATTAAACTTACGACTAGAAAATGATTTTTTTTTATTAATAGTCTCTCAAAAATAGTATTAGAGAAGTATAGTGAGGTGACCGTAGAATAATTTAAGCTATAGTATAAGTAGATATTGAGTAGGATAGCAAAACAGATGATGAGATATAAAATTAACACATGGACACAGCTAATGAAGGACAATAATATAAAGAATATATATAGACTATGGAAAAAGTAATAATAAATGACATACATGATTAAAGTAAGTCAATAACCGGCTTATTCACAAAAAAACAGGAAATTGTTGAGATATAAAATTGCTAACCAAATTCTGTAAATAAACAAGCGTAAAAAGCAAGATCAGAACTCTTAAAAGGATAAAACCCGACATGCCTTCAAGGCAAATAATATAATAAACGCTCTGTAACGAAAGATAAAAAACTGGTAATGAAAAAAAGATACCATCACATCTGTTTATTGGCATACATAATAAAACTCTAAAAAAATAAAAATCAGGGATTAACGCGTTTTCGTAACAATTTCCAGTGTAAGTTTTATTTAACTTATCTGCTATTTTGGGAATGCACTGCATAAATAATGTATTGTAATGTTTTTATTTTTTTTTTTTATTTTGACAATCGGGTTCTTGGATTTATTTATAAACATTGTCCAACTCACTCTAGTTTATTCCTACTACTTTAACACCCTTTATATTAAAAGAACTGGAATGTCTTCGATGGCACATTCCATAGAGAATATCCAAAAAAAATGTATGAATTAGATGTTGCGGTTTTAGTTCAATGCTGGTTCAATGCAAGTATATAATTTGACGAAGGACCTTTAGCGGAACAACCAATAAACACGTGCCGTCACATAAACGAATCACCAAATAAAAGTTATCACTAACCTTTAAGTCGAAGCTCTGGTCTTTTCTTGGTTCTTCTTTCTTCTGAGGCTAGCCCCGTGAACAGTTTCTTAGAGCTTCGTCTGGACAACACGTTACACAAAAAATAGCGACGTAATGTTCATTGATTGAGCATACAAAAAATGCGGGTTTAACAACAAATGGTGCGCTTTTGTAAACACAAAAGAAACAAAATGAAAGCGGTTTAGCGGTCGTTACTATCGAAGCTAATAACTCGCGAAATCGTAACACAATAACAATAAGCGGCGTCTCTTCAGACGGGATCAAAAAATGTCCGAATAGTTCGGAGCACAACACGAACCTCCCAAGCGTCCTAATAGCTAGGGAGCCGAAACACGAATGTTAATACAGTCTATATTTTACACGCAAAAAAACACTTAACATTAGCATTAGCGCGACGGAATGTTTTAGAAATGGTGCAGAAGTTTAAAAATCAATGAAGTAATTCAATCAAATTGAAAACAATACACTAAACAAATTGCGGGAACGCACCATTCGGCCAGCCTTGAATTACTTATTTCAAAACTAAGGGTCCACTGGCAGTGGACAAAGCTTTACAAGAGGTCGCTTCAAAGTACCACTTGCAGTTCTAACTGTAGCAACGCGTACAACACCATCACCTCCAGGATGTACGTCAATAATGCGCCCTAATGGCCAATTCAAAGGAGGTGAACTGTCTTGCTTCAAAATAACAAGAGTACCTGGCTTAACAACCTCCGAGGGATCAGTCCATTTACTCCGTTAATGAAGAGTATGTAAATATTCTTGCGACCAACGTTTCCAGAATGCCTGATGCAAACGACTCAGCAACTGCCATCTGTTGAGACGATTAGATGGGACAGATAAGAAATCAGATTCAGGAGGTGGTGTTAAAGGTTCCATTGTAATAAACATTCCAGGACTCAAGGCGGTAAGATCCGATGTATCGTTGCTACAAGGGGTTATAGGTCGCGAGTTTAAAACTGCTTCGACCTGTGCAAATACAGTAGAAAGTTCTTCGTATGTTAGGATTTGATCTCCAACGACACGTCTTAAGTGACCTTTAACACTACGAATTACTTTCTTTGCGGATAGAATCCAAAATCGTTGCTGCAAAAGAAATTGAACAGTTTGGATTCCTGCGTGAAGATTGGTGACATGACAATCTTCGACAATTAGATTAGTCAAACGACTTTTACTTGGTAGCAGTATCAAACGGCAATGGAGCATTAGCCAATCTACTACCAACTCTAAGAGTTCCCTGTTCATCAAGAAACGGCGAAAGTTTACGAAGCGATTTGGGCAAAAGTTTTCGTTCTCGAGGAAGGGAAATCTGTTTAGAAAAATATTGATCTTGAACATAGCGAACAATGCGAAGCTGAGCCTGATATAACTCAGCAGCCAAAAATGATCCAGAGCCCCTACGGTCTGGATTGCGGGCGTTATCAACAAAGCGACAAATATAAGCTATAAAGCGGGTAATGCGATTAATAGAAGAATGTTCTTCTAACAAAGTACCAAATAAATTTGGTAAAGCGGTGACTTGAAGCGTCACTATACGGGCTTCAGTCATAACTAGCGGTGACATGCTTGAGTCTGAGCAAGCATGTGGCAAACAAGCGGTAATCAACAATTGTGGGCCTTTCCACCAAAGTGTATTACCTAATAACTCTGATGGCAAATTGCGGCGGGAACCCAAGTCAGCGGGGTTATCACAAGATTGGATGTAAAACCAATGCGAAGAAGGAAATTTTTCCTGAATGTAAGCAACTCGATTACTGACAATGTCTTCCAACGGTGCGGGGAAGAACTAAGCCATGAAAGGACTACCGTGGAATCTGACCAGCAACGAATCACCTTGAACAACAAACGACTATTGAATTGCTCATAAACATAATGAGCCAACATAGCGGTAAGAACTGAAGCACACAGTTCCAATCTGGGAAGTGACAAAGTTTTCAAAGGGGCAACTTTCGATTTAGATAACACAAAAAAACTTTGACGAAATCCAGATGCGGTTTCCAACACAAAATAGACAACAGCGGAATCACCTTTCTCAGAAGCTTCACCAAATGCGTGAAGTTCACAACTAGAAAAGTTTTCTATAGCAAGCAGGTGAGACAAAACTAAATTCTGTAAGGTCAACAAAATAGCGATAATGTCTTGCTGCAATTTGGGACCGATAAACAAGCAATAATTCAAAGATAATCAATGAGGTATCTTAGCGGATGCATTAAACACTACACGAAGTTTGGTGGTTCTACTATCAGTTTTCAAAACACAATGATGCGGTATGTAGTAACAATCAGAAAAAGTAGATGGATCGGGAACCAACTCCCTATGATCCGGCTCCAAATACTCTTTGAGAAAATCACAATATTGTTTGTAGAGATCTGGTTGCTGTAGAAGACGTCTTTCTAAAGAGTAGAAACGTTGTACGGCGGGATTATACATTCCATCAAAAGCAGGAAGTGTATTTCGAAAAGGAAGAGGCACAACGAATCTACCTGAATCCAATCTCCTGCATCCCTCGGAAAATATTTTTTCGCAGATAAGATCATCAGGGGACTGAACCAGTGCGGTTGGAACATCTTCACTTGTCCAGAACCTGTGGAGTGAATCATCTAATGATACTACATTTTCAATTTTACAAAAAAGCGAAGTTGGGTTTATGACGGAGAGTGAGAGTTAACAGAACTCGAAGACACTCTACCCATAAGAATGTAACCAAACACAGTGTTAATAGCATCAGGAACACCTTCCTTTCCCAGAAGACGTCCATCCAACAAAATTTGAGAAAATATATCGGCACCTAACAAAAGGTCAACAGCGCCTGGGCTATTGAAACCAGGATCAGCAAGTTTCAAATTGGTTAGATATGCCATATTAGCCATGTTAATGGGCGCAACAGGCATATCATTGCAAAAACAATAGTATCAACAACAAAATTGCACTCACGCTTTACTATAGAGCGAAGAGAAAGGGTAAGAGAGCCCTCAGCAGAGGTACTCTGCATAGAACCTAGCCCGTTGAGTTGAATCGAAGCGGGCATAGGTCGGAAGCCAAGGCGTTTCACAGCCTTGCTCGCAATGAATGATGTCATGCTACCAGAATCTAGCAGACATCGCAAAGTTTGATAAGATCCGTGCTTATCTAATACCTCAACTAAAGCGGTAGATAACAACACATTTGAAATTATGACAAAAGTGAACTATGACAAGAAGTCTGCGGTAGAGAAGTTTCGGGACTTTCAACAGTATTAATGGTACTGGATCCACCAGATGTGGAAGCCAGGTTTGCGGGGGGAGCACTAGAATCAGACCGAATCCCTGAATCACCACGATTCACAAAATGAAGCAATGTGTGATGGCGCTGTTTGCAGTTGCGGCAAGTGGATAAAGATTTACAGCAATTCAACCGATGAGAATCGCCTAAGCAATTAAAACAAAGACTAAAATCTTTAATAAACTTAAACCGCGCGGATAATGATTTGTTCAAGAATTCAGAACATTTGTAAATCGCATGATCGGATTTACAAACTAAATAATTTCTATTCTTAGTGACAAACAAAGATGTAGTGAACCGGGAAGAATGTTGCTTTGAATTCAACGGTAACTTTTTGTCAACACTTCGCTTTGCCTTGCGGGATAATTCAACATGTTCAAAGGCATCGCAATGCAATGCAAAAAATCAACAACTTCCGAGAGGATCGGAAAGTCATCTTGAGCGGTCACCGTACCATGGTAAAGTTCAAACTTAGCGGCTAAATTCTTTGGAACTCGTTTCAACATCATCTGAACGATACAAAAATCCCACTGATTTACTGGTAAACCCAAATACTTCAGGGCCTCCAAATTATCACTGAAGTCATCCAATAACTTCCGAACCTCTGAAGGGCTATCTGAAGTTAGTTGGGGGAATTGTTCTAAAGCTGACCAATGAGACTCTGCGATTAAACGAGTTCGCTTGAATTTTTTCAAAAGTGTTTCATAAGCACTCACGTAATTGTTTTGTGTTAGTTTAAAATTCCTTATAACCTCAAAAGCAGGCCCTTTTAAAGCTAACTGCAAATATTTGAACTTCTGCATAGCACTGAGTTTTTCATTATTGTGAATTAATGAATCAAACAAATCAATAAAAGTACCAAATTCCAATATGTCTCCACTAAATGAAGGCAAATCAATTCGCGGCAAAGCAACACTTTCCTGTTCCCGAGCTATATTTTGTGGCGTAGAATTCTGAACAGATTTCAGTTTAGCAAAAATAGACCTAATTGAATAAAACAATTTTTCAAATTTATTGCGAATGTCAAAAAAAATCATCGTTTTCATCTGAAATTAATCCAACAATGGAATTGTGATGTTTAAAAAATTCGGAATGGATTGAATCAATCATATCAATCATGCTAAAAAACAATTCAAGGTCGTCACCTCTTAAGGCTTTCTCGGCAGCAAAATAAATATCTTCTAATCTTTTAAACTCCGATTGTCGATGATTTTTAAATTTACGTAAATTTTCAGCGGTTTTTGACATCATAACAATAAATTAAAATCACTTTAACGCCACTGAACAAATCTAACACGATAGAACGAAAACAAAATACTATTCCAAAAATGTACAATTTTTTACTGTTGAAGTAGAAAATATCTGACCAAATGTCAAATAAATTCAAAACAATTTAGCAAAATAACCAAACAAAACGATCTTTTGTAAGTTTTTTTTGCCGTAAAAGAAATATGCGAATTTATTTCTAACGGAATGACTGAATCCCGAACTTGTTTTCTCTTCTAACAAATAAAGAAACGAAAATTCAATGCGGTTTTCAACAATAATTGCAACGAAAAATCAATGTTTTGATCGTTAAACTTTGCACGAAATTAACTCAAAAGTATCCGGCCCGGAGTTGGACCAAATTAGGTAATTTATTCGATAATCTTTGCAGGAAATTAACTCAAATTGCATCCGGCTCGAAGTTGGACCAAAATTATGGAATGTCTTCGATGGCACATTCCATAGAGAATATCCAAAAAAATGTGTGAATTAGATGTTGCGGTTTTAGTTCAATGCTGGTTCAATGCAAGTATATAATTTGACGAAGGACCTTTAACGGAACAACCAATAAACACGTGCCGTCACATAAACGAATCACCAAATAAAAGTTATCACTAACCTTTAAGTCGAAGCTCTGGTCTTTTCTTGGTTCTTCTTTCTTCTGAGGCTAGCCCCGTGAACAGTTTCTTAGAGCTTCGTCTGGACAACACGTTACACAAAAAATAGCGACGTAATGTTCATTGATTGACAATACAAAAAATGCGGGTTTAACAACAAATGATGCGCTTTTGTAAACACAAAAAAAAACAAAATGAAAGCGGTTTAGCGGTCGTTACGATCGAAGCTAATAACTCGCGAAATCGTAACACTATAACAACAATAAGCGGCGTCTCTTCAGACGGGATCAAAAAATGTCCGAATAGTTCAGAGCACAACACGAACCTCCCAAGCGTCCTAATAGCTAGGGAGCCGAAACACGAATGTCAATACAGTCTATATTTTACACGCAAAAAACACTTAAAATTAGCATTAGCGCGACGGAATGTTTTAGAAATGGTGCAGAAGTTTAAAAATCAATGAAGTAATTCAATCAAATCGAAAACAATACACTAAACAAATTGCGGGAACGCACCAAGAACTATTTACAATTTATCTTAACTATAAGGCAGTCGAATACTGAGTAAATGCTTCCTGAGCTGTCCGTATTTATATATTTCTTCTGGGAATTCTACAGAACGTCAAAGAGCCGTCCAGACTAGACTAGAATTCTCCATCAAAGTAAGCCGGCGACCTCGCTGTGCCAGACGAATAATGTTTCGGATGAATGCCCCTTCTACGAATTATGGGATGAATTCCCCTCACAATGGTAATTCCAAAATAGCATTTCTGGATTTTAATTTATTTTATTTTGAGCAAGACAGATGTTTAAAAGGATATGTACGTTGGTAAAACCCCCAATTTACTGCAGTTTAAAATTATTATAACGCTTCAATTAGGTTTGTAGTTAAAGATCTTTAAATTTGAGACGTTGAATAGGGAATTTTATAGAGGCTTCATAGAAAATTGAATAGTTTGATATACAGGATGTTCCTAAATTGGAGGTACAAACGAAAAGGGGAGATTCCTTGAATAATTTTAGGAAGAAAAAGTCCCATAAACATGGGTCCGCAAACGTTTCGTTTTCAAGATACAGAGTGTTAAAGTTTGAATTTTTTTCAAGTTTTTTTCTCATAGTATCTGCACTTCACAAGATATTCAAATGAAATTTGGCATAAATATTACAATTAAGAGTTTACATCTTGTGACATGCCCATTTCGATTGCAAATCTACAGAGTGATATTTTTTCGGGAACACTGTCCACTGTTGTCCTTCAGAAATTTTTTTTTGGTGAGCCACTGGTACTTTCAAAAATTGTAAAGAAAAGCTTTGTTGTTATACCAAACTTTATGTTCTCTTGTAGTTTTGTCGTATCTACTACCGGTTTCGAGAAAAAAATTTTTAATGATTCTCTTGAAATCCTCAGTAGTAGTAGTAGGCTGTGGTGAATGAATAAATTTATTGTTAGTTTTGACACATTAAATTAAACTCTTGTGTTTGGAAAATTAAAGTTGGTTGCATTTTAATATCAAAACATGCCGAATTTTACGAATTCCGAAATGGCTGACATGCATTTCATGTATGGTCTTGCAAATGGTAATTATGGTCTTTACATGGAACGCTATCCCAATAGAGTGATGCCTGGTCATCGGCTGTTCTCTAGTATTCACAGGCGTCTTTCAGAAACTGGATCTTTTTCTGCGAATAATATTAATGCAGGTAGACCACGAAGTGTGAGTACACCATGACTCGAAGAGGCAGTGCTGAAGGAAATAGAAAAACATCCAGGAACCAGTACAAGAAAAATTAATGTTACCTTAAATACAAGTTATCAAGTTGTTTGGCGGATCTTGCGGGATTCTTTGCTCTATCCTTATCACATTCAGAGGGTGCAGGCACTCTTGCCTCGAGATTGTCATCCAAGAATTATTTTTTGTCAGTGGTACCTCAACAGACTATTGAACAATCCTCATTTTGATTGCCAAATCCTACTCACTGATGAAGCCTGTTTCTCAAGAACTTCAATCATAAATTTTCATAATGAACACATATGGGCTGAGGAGAATCCACATGAAATTGCAGACGCTTATTTTCAAGAGGAATTTTCATTCAATGTGTGGGGTGGTAATATTGGCGATTATTTGATTGGTCCTTTCTTCTTGCGAGGGCGACTTACTGGTCAATCATACAGACAATTTTTAGAGAACGATTTGCCCTTGTTATTGGATGATATACCTCTTATGATGCGACGTGAAATGTGGTTCATGCACGACGGTGCTCCTGCTCATTTTTCACTTTTGGCTAGGGAGTATTTGAACGAAAATTATGTAAACAGGTGGATTGGACGAGGTGGACATCAGCCATGGCCCGCCAGATCCTCAGATTTAAATAGTTTAGATTTCTTTTTATGGGGCCATCTGAAATCTAGTGAACATAACGCCAGTTAATACCGTAGACGAACTGAGAAATCCTATAATAGGCGCGTTTGATACAATTAGGAATACTCCAGGAGTGTTTGAAAGAGTTCGATCGTCTACGAGAAGAAGAACAGAAGCTTGTATAAGGGTTGGGGGAGGATATTTTCAACAATTGCTGTAGTTTAGTTCCTTTGTTGTTATTTAGTTTTTTATTATGATTAATTTTTGAGTTTCTTGCAGTAACACTTTTTTTTTGATGATTATACCAGTTTATCGAAACTTTAAGAATCATTGCTAGTTTAATAATTCAAAATTTGTTTCTCGAAATCGGTAGTCGATACGACAAAACTACAAGAGAACATAAAGTTTGGTCTAACAACAAAGCTTTTCTTTACAACCAAAAAAAAGTTCTGAAGGACAACAGTGGATAGTGTTCCTGAAAAAATATCACCCTGTCGATTTGCAATCGAAATTGGCATGTCACAAGGTGTAAACTCTTAATTGTAATATCTATGCCAAATTTCATTTGAATATCTTGTGAAGTGCAGATACTATGAGAAAAAAACTTGAAAAAAATTGAAACTTTAACACTCTGTATCTTGAAAACGAAACGTTTGCGGACCCATGTTCATGGGTCTTTTTCTTCCTAAAACTAATCAAGGAATCTCTCCTTTTCGTTTGTACCTCCAATTTAGGAACAACATGTATAGTAAAAGTAAAAGTTTTATTTTGCGAAATATATTATTTACATGACTTTTATTAATATATTAACGGTATCGGTAGAATTGGATCGAAAGCTGTTTTTTCACTGAATTTATAAATAAATATGCCAAGTTTGAAAATTTACTAAAGAAAAATGATGTTGATGTTAAATATTGTGAGGTTTTGTTAAAAAACTTAAGTCATTTTTCTGAATTGCAAAAAAATTAACGTTTAAAGTACCTCCTAGCACTACAAAACTAGACTTTAACGGTTGTGAGGGGTAGAGGGTGGTTTTAGCGAAAACCACTATAAACCCTCTTCTAGTCTTTCTCCAGTAAAAATGATGGCGGTAGAATTAAGCCGATAGCTGCTTTCTACTTGAAGTTATAAAAAATTCCGCTGGCTTAAACGTTAAGGTAGTTGGGTAGGTGGTATAGGGTAGGTTTAGAGTTAAAATATTTTTATGGCGGTGAAAAATTAGTTTAAAAGTAGTAAAAAATTATGATATGCTCTATTTTTGATTCCATTATAAAGTACCCGCTAGATTAACGAAACTAATTTAAGGGTTGTGAAGAGTAGAGGGTGGTTTTTGCGATAACCGCTATAAACCTTTTTCTAGTACTTGACGAGTAAAAAAGTCTGGCGGTGGAATTAGGTCGATAGCTGTTTTCCTCTTGAAGTTATAAAATATTCCGCTGGCGTAAACGTTAAGGTAGTAGGGTAGGTGGAATAGGGGTAGGTTTAGAAGTAAAATTTTTTATGGCGGTAAATAATTAGGCAAAAAGTAGTAAAAAATTATGATATACTTTATTTTTGATTCCGTTATAAAGTCCTACTAGATTAACGAAACTAAATTTCAAGGGTGGTGAGGGTATGGAGCGGTTTTTGCGATAACCACTATAAACCTTCTTTTAGTACTTGACGAGTAAAAAATTATGGCAGTGCCATTAGGTCGATAGCTTTTTTCCTCTTGAAGTTATAAAATATTCCGCTGGAGTAAAAGTTATGATAGTAGGGTGGGTGGAATAGGGGTAGGTTTAGAAGTAAATAATTTTTATGGCGGTAAAAAATTAGTCCCAAAGTAGTAAACAATTATGATATACTTTATTTTTTATTTCGTTATAAAGTACCTACTAGATTAACGAAACTAAATTTCAAGAGTGATGAGGGGTAGTGGGTGGTTTTTGCGACAACCACTATAGACTTTTTTCTACTACTTGACGAGTAAAAAATTATGGCGGTGGAATTAGGTCGATAGCTGCTTTCCTCTTGAAGTTATAAAATATTCCGCTAGCGTAAACGTTAAGCTAGCGGGGAAGCTATAACGGGGTTGGGTTTCGGAGTAAAAAATTTTTATGGCGGTAAAAAATTAGAAAAAAAAATAGTAAAAAATTATGGTATGGGTTATTTTGGATTTCGCTATAGAGCCCCCGCTAGCTTAAAGGACCTTGAAAGAGAGCATCTCTAAAATTGGAAGATCGAGATTATTTTCGACACAGTATGTTTTAGATGGAGATAATGTATTTTGATGTTTCTATATTGATGCAAAAAGAACTTCATTTACAATGTCAGGATCATTTGGAAGCGGGATTATGAAATATTGCCTTCTGCTTACGGTTTTGCCGGCGAATACATTAATTTTAAAGGTTTCGAAATCAGCGACTTTTTCGAAGATATCTACGAAAATGTCATGATGCAATTCCTGAAGATTGGATGATTGGGGGAAAATTAAAATGTTTTTATTTGTTTTGTCTAGTAGTTGACAGTTGGAGAATTCAATTTTGCTGTAGTCAATTAGAGAAGTAGTTTTATAACGTTCTATAAAGGTTTTAAATTCTTCGGACAGAGTTTCAAGAGATATTTAATTTTGTTCGGGTTCATGACTGCCGTCTTCGGATTCGTCGTTTAGGGGTAGAACTTTGTTTAGTTTCGATTTTGACTCAAAATGATAAACATTGGTCAAGATGGTTGATGTTAATCCGTGATAAAGCATCCGCGGTTTTGTTAACTTTACCAGGCTTGTAAATAATGTCATAGTCGTATTCTTCTAGTTTGAGTCTCCATCGGACAAGCCTACTACCGGGGTCTTTTATAGAAAATAGCCAGGTTAACGGGCGATGATCAGTTAGTAGTAGGAACTTAAATGCTTAACGGCCCAGACAATGCCTAAGATCTCTCGCTCAATGGTGGAGTACCGGGTTTCTGCTTTACAAAGGGTTCTAGAAGCATATGTAATCGGTAAATTCTTACCTATTGGCCCTTGAGATAATACGGCGCCGATAGCAAAAGCGCTGGCGTCTGTAGTCAGTACAAACGGTTCGTCCAAATTTAGGTATATGAGTATAGGGGTGGAAGTCAATGTTGTTTTAATTCATTGAAGGATTTTAAGCACTCTTCGTTAAAATTGAACGGTTGGTCATTTTGTAATAGTTTTGTCAGTGGTTTGGAGATCTTTGCAAAGTTAGAAATGAACCTACGGTAGTAACCAGCAAGCCTTAGGAAAGATTTTATGTCTTTAGGGTTCTTCGGTTGTGGAAATTTAAAATATAGTCTACCTTTGATGGATTGGGTTTCTTTAGTTATGAGATGTCCTAAGTAAGCGACCTCCTTACGGAGAAATTTGCATTTGTCAGGTTGTATTTTACGATTAGCCTTTAGATGGTCATGTATTGTAGGCGAGTAAATGATTATGTCATCCATGTAAACCAGACATCTTTCATTCTGGATTCCCATAAGAATGTTATCCATCATACTTTGAAAGGTAGACGGAGTATTCTTTAATCCGAAGGGCATGCGGACGAACTCAAAATGTCAGCTCTCGACGGTGAATGCAGTTTTCGCGATGTCCTTTGGGTCTATTTTTATTTGATGGAAACCAGAGGCGAGGTCAAGAGTCGTAAAGTACTGGCATTTGCCTAGTTGATCTACTAGGTCTGAGATGTTAGGTAGAGGGTACTTGTCATTGACTGTAAGTTCGTTAAGTTTAAGTAGTCTACGACAACACGCCACTTCTGTTTTCCAGAGGCGTCTAATTTCTTTGGCACCACCGATACGCGAGAGGACCAAGGCGAACTATTGAGTCGTATTATGCCTTCATCCAGTATTTTTGCTACCTGGGACTTAACTTCTTGTTTGTGAACTTGGGGATAACGGTAAGATCTTGTATAAACGGGTTTCGCGTTGTTGGTATCAATACTATATTTGATTTCGTTTATGAATGATAAATGATCGCCTTCGAGGTAGAATATGTCTGAAAAGTCAAGGCTTAATTGTAAGTCTGACTCTTCGTCGTTTAAATGTTCTAGTCGGAGTTGTTTAACAATTTCTTCTTGTCTGCCGGGTTCGTTATAGTTCAAAGGAATAGTTTGTGAGAGTGAATTTACAGAAAAGTTTTGTAACGACTCGAGTTTTAAATTTGAAAAATTTACTATTTTAGGGATGGCTTTCGTATTTAGAATGGAGGTTAGTAATTGGCCTTTGCTGTCTACTGTAACAACAGCATTAGAGAGGGGAACTTTTTCGATTTCCATACCTGTTAGGAAGGCTTCGGTGTTTCTTAGTTCACAGCTAAGTTTCCGTAGGAGGTTTAGTTTTAATGGTATTAATGGAAGTATAGGAAGGGGGACATTGTATAGGTTCACTGGCATTGAGTGTATCGTCTGTCACTTTATACAGTGGAAGTGTCTTAAAGTTGGTTATTAATTGTTTTTTGTCAAAGTCAATAATGCAGTTGTAGTGCTCAGAGCCTAACAAACCGTCAAATTCTATGTCAAGATTGCAAATGTAAACCTTATGCGGGTCTTTTATGTTGAAAGGGACGAGGGTCGATTCGTTTATAAGGATTTTCTGGTCGGTAATTCCCTGAATTATTAATTTTCCTGAAATCTTTCTTTGAAACATGTGCAAGTGTCTGGTTTGAAAATAGAAAGACAAGCAGCGGTGTCTATTAGGAGTTTATATGTGTTAGAAGAATCGGTGATGTAATATAAATTTTTAGAATGGACAGTCAGAAGCGGTCTTATAGAAAGCTCTGTTCGGGGAAGTTCAAATTCGGGTCGAAACTGTCTACATTTAGTGTTTGAATTTGGGTCTGAAATTCTGTGATTTCCGGGGGTTCCGTTTGGATTGGGAGGTTCTGAAAATTTACGGGGGAAAATTCTTGTTCGTTTTCACATTCTGCGTTACCTTTTTTGAGTAATAGTCGTAACCAGTTTGTGTGGAATCGCAATAGTCTTGGTCGTAATTTTCGAAATCAGTATTTTGGTATTGACTTTCGTATACGTTAGTATTGGGTTGGTCGTACCCATAATTATAAGAATTGTTTAAGTGATGTGTTCGTTGTTGCCGGAAAAAGTTTTGATTAGGTTTATATTGGCCTGAACTTTGGAGTTGTGCATTGGTGGAAGAACGAGGTTGTTGGAAGTTTCTGTTCTGTTGGAAATTCTGAGTATTGGGTTGGAATTGTGGCCGATTCTGGAATTGGCCCGGCTGTTGTGAGAATGGGTTAGGCGTATGGGTTTGTTGCATTTGTCTCGATTTAGTGAGACATTTGTTAACAGTATGGCCCATTCTTTTACAGAATGAACATTGTTTTTGTACTGGAAACTGGTTGAGGTTTCGAGGAGGTGGACCTTGGTTTCTAAAATTCGAAAACTTTTGAGTTTCTAAATGATGGAGTTGGAGTTCACGTTTTATGCGTGAAACTGCGGTCAGAATGTCTTTAGGATCGCTAGCATGAACTAGTGGTCCTATCTTCGGCTCTAAACCTGTTAGTAGGCTATTTAGTGCCATGGATTCGATCAAGTCGATTTCTGCCTGTTTCTCTTTTTGGGTCAAGTTTTGTTTTTTAACTGCAGCAAGCATTTTTGTTTGGTGGGTTTGTAGTCTGGCTGAAAATGTTATGGGGGATTCAGTATTTAATTGCCTCATTCTTTGAAGATCATGAATCAAGGCTAAAATATCTCTAGGATCTCCAAAGTGGTTCTTTAAAGGTATCTGAATTTCAGTTAATTGAGTCGGGTTTCGAGAATTTATTAGTTCGGCTGCTCTGCCGGGAAGTTTGTTTTTAATGTGCACTTTTAAATAAAAAAAAATCAAATGTAAATGGAATATAAAAAATTTCTGGACAAAATAAAGTATTATAATGACGACCGTGGAATCGCTTCGGTTGTATTTATGATTTAATAAACGCTAAAGTCAGCGAAAAGATATTAGTAGATACAACAGGAGAATCCTGGCTCACTTTTCTATGGGGAAAATTTTGCAAAAGTTGAAGACGGCAGTAGAATAGCTAACGTGGTCCCAGGACACTTTTCATGTTTTAGTTGAAGATGGCATGAGGGGGTTACCATGAGATCACAACTAGATGTGTCAAGTCTGCTGAAGAATCAGCAATAACCAGTAGGTGACAATTATATTTTTGCGACACTTTGGTTTTTATTAGGTTGCAATATATGTGACACTTTTGATTTTTATTAGGTAGGTGACATTAATATGTATGACACTTTTTATTTTTCAAGTGACACTTTTAATTTTATTAGGTGACATTTGTGAAACTTTTGATTTGTCAAGACAAGTGTCGTCAAAATTTGTTTTATTGAGACATGTGGTGACAAAACTTTGGCAATTAACATTTGAGGGCACGCAGATCACGCGTGATGTGCATGATATTTAAACACTCAGTTTTCTCATGATGTGAGTGATTTTGATTTTTGATTATTAGGTTTTACACAAGGAAAAATAAGAAATGTGTGTAATATTTAATTTTTGGTTTATTATCTATACTATATACATTTATCTATACTATATACATTATTCTACCATTTTTGACTCTCCTCGAACTCACCCCAGTCGTTTGTGGGGTTAACTGCTTGAATTGGAGAGATGTTGCAGACATATTCCATTGGTGGTGGTGGTGGCGGTGGAGTGGTGTATGTTGCTACCGCATCCCCCCCTTTCTTTTTTTTCCCCGGTTCGTTTGTTTGACCTGATGTTGATGCAGTTACAAGTATTTGGTTATGCAATACTTCGACTTTCCTTTTTCGAGGTAGAGGTTGGTTTGTTGGTAGTGGTGCTAGTGGTATTTGCTCTTCTTCTTCTTCATCTTGCGAAAAATTTATTCGTAATTTTTCCAAGCCACTACATAACAATTTAAATTCTTCATCGTTATCAGCGAAGACCCTCATGTAGTTTACAGGGAGTTGCCGTAATTTTTTATCTACCGTCTCCTTCTTGGGACAGTACGACAGAGATAGGTATATTTTGTCCCCATTTACGCTAATACCAGTTCGCCCAAATCTAAAGTATAGCAGTTTAAATTTTAAAATTATTATTACTTAATATCCATAAAAATTAGAATATAGTAATATGAATACTTACATGAATAAATTTTTCAAAAATACTACCAATAAATTGGTAGATAAAATTTCTTTGTTATTCGATTCGATGATGAATGTTGTTGGTACGTTCATGTTTGCAGATCTTCAAAAACGAATGAATGAATATTAAATAAATATTGCTTTTATAGCTATTAGAATTAAAATAATAATGATGCTATACATAATTAATCACATAATTTCAAACCAAAGTTTAATAAAAATTTACACAAGTAATATTTATCTAATAAGATTAATTGAGTTGTTTACTTAAACTACTTTAACATGAATAATAAGCTTGGGCTAATTAAAGTAATGGAAATATTACATTACATTGATAAATGATAAGTGCTGCAAGTTTATAATAAAAAAAAATGTATACATGCAATCTAACATGAATAACAAGGATGTTTTTAATGAGTTAAAAGCTTGAGATAATTAAAGTAATGGAAATATTACATTACATTGATAAATGACAAGTGTTGTAAGTTTATAATAAAAATGTATACATACAATCTAGCATGAATAACAAGGATGTTTATAATTAGTTAATTAGACTATTAGATACGATTTGCGTCATATGATAAAAGAATGTATACATGCAATTTAACATGAATAACAAGAATGTTTTTAATTGAAGTATTAGAAATTTATGATTTGCGTCAGACGATATAGAATGATAAATATTTTAATCAATTTTAACACATTTAACGTTTATACTTCATAGCAATCAGTTGTATTCCGCTATTAAAATAAAATATGAGTACCTCTAGTGAAATAAATACATTAGTTGAAGGTGTTGTGTCTAAAATTCAACAAGTGGGTAAGTTAATTAAAACTAAAGATGATTATTGTAAATGGGTAAAATATTTAAATTCTACTATTTTGATTTTAAAAAAATATTTTAAACGTAATATATCTGTATTAGATAGAAAACACTTTTTAAAATTAGAATCAAACTTATCACTATTAAAATATTTCAAACAAAAATTTTCATATCAAAAAAGAAAGAATTTTAAAAACAGTAAGAAACAAAATTTAATTTGGCAAGATTTAGAATCGTGTTTTAATAATCGTGTGAGAACTGGGGCAATCATTAATTTGGGTATAAGGGATCCCTTAGAATTTTTCAATAAAGCTCGCAGGTCTTTTATAAGTAAAGTAAAAACTGAGCTTCAAAATTCACTATTGAAAGTAAATGTTACACTATTAGCTAATTTTGTTAAACCCCAATCTGGTGAAACAGATATTAAGCATTTCCAAACAAAAAATAGAGTAATTGATTTTAATACAAATTTGAAATTATTTTATGATGATCACATTAAAAGTTCAATTTTAACAAAATTAGAGGAATTTCAAGAAAGAGACTCAGGTTGGAGTCTTTATGAAATTCTCCAGTTAAAAGTAAATTTTAATAATTATACTCCAATAAATGTGGGTGTTTCAACTTATATTGAAATACCTAAATTTTTGCAAAATACTGGGGCAATTCTTAATATTCAAAATAATGATGAATACTGTTTTCTATGGTCTATTACAGCAGCTCTTCATCCTCATCCAAATTCAAAACACCCCTGTAGAACATCATCTTACCCCCATTTTAGTAGCATTCTTAAATATGATGGTATCAAATTTCCAATTTCACTAAAAGATATTTTCAAATTTGAGAAAATGAATAATTTATCTATAAATGTATTAACTGTAGAAAAAAAAGATGTTACCCCTGTTTGTTTAAGTAAAATTGAATCTTTGAGAACCATAAATTTACTAATGCTTCCATTAAATTATAATGATGGTGATGATGATGATGACATAGAAATGAATTTGAGTGAGAGGATAAATTCTCATCAGAATTATTATCATTTCGCATTAATAAAAGATTTATCACGATTGCTTAATAGACAAAGCAATGATTTAAACCATAAAAAATGTTATTGCCATAGATGTTTGAATCATTTTTATTCTCAGGAAAGTTTATATAAACATATGATAACTTGTAGACATATGAATAAGAATAAAATTATAACTCCAACTGAACAGGAAAAATTTGTTTCATTTTCTGATTTTAAAAATAAAGAGAAAGTTCCCTTTGTAATATATGCAGATTTAGAATGTATACTAGAGAAGGTTAATGAACCTAATTGTAGTAGTAGTATTATTAAATATCAAAAACATGTTCCATGTAGTATTGCTTATTACTTAGTTTGTAGTTTTGATAATTCTCTTTCCAAATTTAAATTATATACAGGAAAAGACTGTATTAATTGGTTTGTTAAACGTCTACAACAAATTGCAATGAATTTAAATCCCATATTCCAAAATATAATTCCAATGATTCCATTAACGAGTTCGCAATTAAATGATTTCTCATTAGCTCAAATTTGTCATATTTGTGGGGGAAATTTTACTGAAACTGATATGAAGGTTAAAGATCACTGTCATTTTTCTGGAAACTATAGAGGGGCTGCTCATTCTTCCTGCAATTTGAATTATAAAGACGATTTTATGATTCCTGTAGTTTTTCATAATTTATCCGGTTATGATAGTCATTTTATTATTAGAGCATTAGCAAAAGATATACCTGGTGCCATAGATTTACTTCCAGTTAATAAGGAAAAATACATATCATTTACTAAATATATTTCTAACACAAATTTAAAGTTTAGATTTTTAGATTCCTTCCGTTTTATGGCTAGTAGTTTAGATAAATTAGGATCCTATTTAGAAGATTCAGAAAAAGTAATTATTAGAAGTTTTTGTAAAACTGATGAGGAATTTAAATTTTTACCTAAGAAAGGTATCTTTCCTTATGATTATTTAGACAACTGGGATAAATTAACAGATTCTAAATTACCATCAATTAAAGATTTTTTTAGTTCTCTTAAAAATTGCAATGTTGGAAAAAGTGATTATGAACATGCACGTAAAGTTTGGAATACTTTTAAAATACAAAATTTACGTGAATACATGGAATTATATTTGAAAACTGATGTTCTATTGCTTGCTGATGTTTTTGAAAATTTTAGAAAAGTTTGTTTAAAAACTTATAATTTAGAATGTTTGAAATATTATACAGCTCCAGGCTTAGCTTATGCTAGTTGTTTAAAGATTTCTAACGTTACATTAGAATTACTTACAGATATAGATAAAATTATGTTTATAGAAAGGGGGATTAGAGGTGGAGTTTCACAATGTAGTAATAGGTATGGAAAGGCAAATAATAAATATATGGGGAATGAATATGATTCAAATCAACCTACCTCATTTTTAATGTATTTTGATGTTAATAATTTATATGGGACTGCAATGTGTGAATGTTTACCTGTTGGAGATTTTAAATGGATTGAAAATGTCGACTATTATAAAGAAGATATACTTAATAACCCAGATAATTCTGATATAGGATATATTCTTGAGGTTGATTTAGAATACCCTTCAGAGCTACATCATCTTCATAAAGATTTTCCTCTATGCCCCGAAAGTATGAAACCACCAATGTCATCATCAAAACACCCCAAATTATTAACAACACTTTTTAATAAAAAAAATTATGTTATTCATTATAGAAATTTAAAACAGGCATTAAGTTTAGGTTTAAAACTTACAAAGGTTCATAGAATTTTAAAATTTAAGCAATCTGCTTGGTTGAAATCGTATATTGAATTAAATACAAATTTAAGGAAACAAAGTAAAAATGATTTTGAAAAAAATTTTTATAAAGTAATGAATAACGCAGTTTTTGGTAAGACTATGGAAAACGTCCGGAAATATAAGGATGTTAAATTAGTTACAAAATGGGATGGTAGATATGGTGTAAAAAATTATATATCAAAACCAAATTTCCATAGTTTAACCATTTTTGATGATGATATGGTAATAATTGAGATGAAAAGAATGAATGTTAAATTTAATAAACCCATTTATGTTGGATTCAGTATTTTAGAAATTTCGAAAACAATTTTATATGATTTTCATTATAATTATATAAAAGTTAAATTTGGAGATAGAGCCAAATTATTATATACAGATACAGATTCGTTAATTTATCACATTTTTGTAGATGATATTTATGAACATATTAAGGAAGATAACCATAAATTTGATACTTCAGATTATTCTATAAATAATGAATATAACATACCTCAATTAAATAAAAAAGTTTTAGGGCTTATGAAAGATGAAAATAATGGTAGAATTATGATTGAATTTATTGGGTTAAAATCAAAAATGTATACCATAAAACTTTTTTATACAAGGGAAGAAAGGGAAGCTGAAAAAATGAAATTGAAAAATCTTTATGAGGGCGATGTAGAGGCTAACTTAAATAATTTAGGTATTATTAAAAAAGATAAAGGAATAACAGAGGCATCTTTGAAAAGAATAACATTTGAAGATTACTTTCAATGCTTGTTTAATAAAACTAATTTCAATGTAAATGAGAAACTTATTAGAAGTAAAAAACATGAGGTGTATTCTATTAATCAAAGAAAAGTTGCTTTAACTCCGTTCGACGATAAAAGAATTGTAAATTATATCTCTACAGATACATTACCTTGGGGTTTTAAAAATGTTTAAATAAGGGGGTTTTAAAATAATAATCATCTCAAGTTTTTCTTAATATTCACTGTAATGAAGGGCATAACACCAAAACGTTGAAATACGTTAAACTGGACCCAAAAGCTTTCACCCCAACAAGAGCGTCCAATAAATCGGCTGGCTTCGATTTAAAAAGCTTGGAAGAGTGCAATATACCACCCCAAAGTAGAGCCCTTATCAAAACTGGTATAAAAATAGAGCTACCTGAGGGGTGCTATGGAAGAATAGCCCCAAGATCGGGATTAGCCCTCCATAATTTTATTGATGTCGGGGGTAAGTTTTACTAAAATAAATTAATTAAACAATATTGATTCGCTTTTTCAACAGCTGGGATTGTGGACGAGGATTGTCGAGGGGAGGTGAAAGTCCTATTGTTTAATCATGGGTGCCAGAACTTCATCGTAAAACCAGGCGATCGGATAGCACAGCTAATTTGTGAGAAAATTTACTATCCTGAGTTGGAGGATGTTGAGGTATGTATACAGATATGTAAATACATTTTTATTTCAATATACATTTTTATTTCAGCATTTATCATCTAATACTCAACGGGGGGAAGGAGGTTTCGGATCGTCTGGAAGGTGAAGTTTAAAAACAAAATTTTAAAATATTCATATATTAATTTATTAATATATACATTAAAATTATTCATATGTTTTATTTCTATTACAATAGACACACCAATAAGCTAAATAATGAGCATTTTCTAATGCACAACTGAGTTCATTATTAAATAAATGTTTCTTACAATGATTAGATTTCATGAAAAATTTTAAGGTCTCAATTGTTGGGCAGTCCTCCTCAGATAAATCTACAATTTTGTTTGAAATTAATTTCTGTAACCACAGTTTTTTTAGAGATCCTTTAACAACCACCACTACATCTAATGGTATAGAATTCTTCAAAAATTCAGATATCTGCTCATACTCCAAATCATCATAATTCTTCCATTCTAATCCATGTAAATTTCTTGTTAACCACTTAAAATGCTGCTGTACTGTTTCACTGAAATGTTTTTGTGGATTCGATATTTTTATGAAACGTTGAGTGTGCCATAAATTATCTGTATTAACAATCGCCATTTCTTTACAGATGAAATTATTTTCACCATACTGAAAACCTTGCACATCAACTATAAACATTTTGTAGTATGTCTTTTCACTTTAACGTGTGTTTAATAACTGACACTATTAAAGGATATCAGTTTTATTTATCCAACTGTTATGTTTGTTTTCAAAACCTAACCATTTGACAAACACTTTATCCCCCCTTCTTTTTAATATTTTTCCACTAAAAATGCATTAGGATATTTGACCTTCTGTAGTTGTTGTTCATAAAAACCACCAAGAATGTTATGATTATTTTCATCTTGTAATAAATAAGTTGTAGGGTTCGTAAGCTGAACTTTTTTTATTGAAAATATTTCTGTTGAATAGTTAGGAAGATATTTTTTATCAAAAACTCCCCTCTTTTTCGATATACGTACGTAATCACCTACTTTAAATTTTCTCTTTAGATGGGAAATTTTTATGTTATTATATGCAGTGTTTAATAGATCTTTTTCAACTTTCTTTGTAACCTGTATTGGAGCCATTCCAATAGTTCGATGTTTTTTGTTATTATACTTGATAACAATTTTTGATAAAAGGTGTAACCACTTGTAATTTCCTTGTAAACTAAATTCTTTCCACATCATATTTTTTAGAGTTCTATTTACTCTTTCAACTATTGCAGCTTTCTTTTCACTATATACATTGTAATGATTTATTTTATATTTCAACATAAGCTTCTTGAAATAATTATTAAAAAATTCAGCACCAGCATCAGTTTGTAAATTTTTAGGTATTTGTTGTTTGAAGACTTGCTCCATGACTTTGCTAACTTCTAAACCTGTCTTAGATTTTAGTGGGAAAGCCCAAACAAATTTTGAGAAACAATTTATTACTACTAGGATATATTTATAACCTTTGTTTTCTTTTGCATATGGAATCATTTCCACTAAATCAGCTTGAAAGAGATCATTTAGAGATTTAATGATCACCGTACGTCTTTTAAAATTAATTCTTGCTGGTTTATGTATTTCTTCTACAATTTGCCGTTTAACATCATTCATTTTTCTTAAACAATAATTTGAGCTTCTCTCAGTTCCTCTATTATTGATGTTATTTCGTTTGTATGACCTGTATGCCCCGCAGTTTGAGAAGCGAGAAGTAATCGCAATCTATCAACGAGTTCGTTTGAATGTAATCGATTTTATTATTATTCGCCAACATAGAAATTCCTTTCCCTGCCACCATAGGAGCAATAATTTTTTTATATTTTTTCATTTTACTACCATCTATTTGCTTATTTGGTTTATAGTAACGTCTATGAGCATTAGTTTATGCAACAATTTGTTTATAATTATCTTCATCTTCTTTAGAGTAGTGTTTCGGTTGTTTTTTAAACAATAGTTCATATAACCCTATACTACCTCGATATCGTTTCTTCTTAACAATAATATCAGATCCATCAATATCTAATCTTGAGTCACCAATCATTAGTTTCTCAGTATTAGTATCTAATCTGACACCATACTTATGATCAAATTCCTTATTGTCATCGTCATAATACATGTCATTTATATATTTTCTTGGTAGAGGATCATACTGGTCTAAATAGTCAACATAGGATTTTTCAGCAATATCAGTGAACCGTCCAGGTGTTGTAGGAGAATGTAATGATCCTATCTCATCATCAGATGTGATTTCTTGAAGAATTGTCATTTTATTTTCACTCGGATCTTCATTTTCATCTTGCAATAATCGTAACTGGCCTGTAGGTGTGGATAAACTCGTTGACAGTTTGCGAGGAATCTTTGGTGTTTCCTGATATAATGATTCAGCTTCATGTGAAAATGTTGATGGATACAGATCATCGTTAAAGATATAATCTTTTTCCTCATCAATATGACTAGGATCCTCAGTTTTAAAAAAAGTTTTCTCTTCTTCCATTTTACTAGCTCCATCCATTTTATGTTCCTTGTGACTTAGTTTACTTTCAATGTCCTTTAGATGTTTTGTTATGGGGGAAAATAACTTTTCCTTAACAATTTCTCCATGTTTGAGAAGCTGTAATTTTTCTTTTACAATTCTACGTTTCTGTACAAGACGTTTTTTTAGCTCCTTCTCTGATAGATTCATTTTGATCCGCTTTCTATCTGTTTTCAATCCGCTTTCTATCTGTTTTCAATGCGCTTTTGATCCGCTTTTATCTGCTATTATCCGCTATTGATTTAATTCAATCAGTTTCTGATATCTCTTACACTTATGATGTTAATTATTATACTGAAATTCATTGTCTTATTCAAAACATATATAGTGATCAAAACCTCTTCTGTAACGTCCATCATTGATGTTGCTGTCTTTAGAGATACATAAAAATCCATATGGTCTATACCAACACATGGCACATAAGCTTTTCAACTGTTCAAACGACATGTCACTACCAATATGATCATTATAAACATGTTTCAAATGTAAATCATCTTGTTTGAAAAGAACTAAAAAATTTGCATTATCTCGAATGAGATGTTTTGGAACCTTCGCATACGTCTGAGACAGATAAAACGAGTCCACTAGACTGTGTCTTCCCATAGAGAAATATTGACGTATAACATCTTGATTGTTACAAGCCACATCATCAAATATAAAGATTGAATTTTTTTTTGCTTCTGAAGGATGTAGAATATTTTCGCTAGCATTGAACGGGTAATAACCGATGCCTTGTATTGGCTTTAGTAACTTCTCCAAATAAATATATTTAGGTTGATATAAGGACTTTGAATAAACATAAACATTCTCAAATCTCAGTCCGTTCAAGTGTTCAATTAGATTAACCATAACATTGGTTTTACCGCAATTGCTTGGTCCCACCAGAATACACCTCACAGTTGACGGAAACAATGGGCCATGCTTTTTATTATTATCAGAAATACTATTAAAATTATCATTTTCAATAGCTAAAGAAGTTTTTTGTTTTACCACCCTCATTCTTTGACACATTACTATAAAATGAGATAAATATTCATAAATAAATAATATATGTTAGTTTTAAGTTGATAGTTAATGAAATAACATCATGAAGTTATATTCAGGTCAAGGTTTATTAAATTCAGCTATAAATAATTTACCATTTGAACTACATATACCAGGTTATAATTATTGTGGACCTGGAACAAAACTTAAACAACGTTTGTTGCAAGGAAGTCTACCAACAAATCTGCTAGATGCTAGCTGTTTAAAACATGATAAATTCTATGAAAAAGAAAGTGATACAAAATTACGTCATAAGGCAGATAAAATATTAGCAGAAGAAGCTCTTCAGAGATTTAATTCAAAAGACTCATCTATAGGTGAACGTATAGCAGCACTTGGGGTTGCAGGAGCAATGAAAGCAAAAGTAAAATTAGGTATGGGTTTGAAAAGACCTAATAACAAACAAACAATTCGAAAATGTCTTAAGCTTATGGGGAAAACTAAAACTATGAGTGAAGGTATACTCAAAAATATACAGGATAGCATAAACTTAATGAATGGTAGTAATATAGAAGTTACCAAACCTAAACCTACATCTAGAATAAAAAAGGATAAGACTAAAAAGTCCTCAACACGACTACCACGATCTCAAATGATGAGAAATAAACTGAATGAACTATCGAAACCACCACTAAATGGTAATGATGACATTGATATGGAAGTTGAATATAATATGAAACGTAAAAGAGAAATAAATGATGATGATCTTTATGAAAAACACTTAGCACCTCCGAGGAAAAGGGGTAAATTTCGAGTAGCTAAACGAAAACTAAAACCACAACAAAAAGATGAAGATGAAGGAAGTGCTTCTAAAAAACTAAAACTTAATTTAGATGAACCTCTTGAGTTTGTTGAATATGATCGAGGTAGTAATATGAAAGTTATCAGACCTAAACCTACATCTAGAATAAAAAAGGATAAGACTAAAAAGTCCTCACGACTACCACGATCTCAAATGATGAGAAATAAACTGAATGAACTATTGAAACCACCACTAAATGGTAATGATGACATTGATATGGAAGTTGAATATAATATGAAACGTAAAAGAGAAATAAATGAACATTTAACACCTCCGAGGAAAAGGGGTAAATTTCGAGCAGCTAAACGAAAACTAAAACCACAACAAATAGATGAAGTTGAAGAAAGTGCTTCTAAAAAATTAAAACTTAATTTAGATGAACCTCTTGATTTTGTTGAACATGATCGAAAACGTAAACTTGATAAAAACAGTGATTCAGACAATGATAATTCACCAAATCAAAAAGCAGCAAGATTTCATTGATATAAAAATTGTTAATCTTAAAATTGTATTAGTATTTGCAAAACACTCAGATAGACACATACTGTCAGCACTAGAGGAGAAGTATGGTTAAAACAAAATCAAAGTGTAAAACAAGAAGACTAAGAAAAAAAGAGTTACAAAGTCAAAGTCATGGAGAAAAAATTTTGGGTTTATAAAATCTGTAGGACATATAAAAAAACAGGTGTTGAAACAGAAACCTACCACCTTAGGTAATGCTATAAAAATTGCCTTGAATTCTGCTAAGTCAATTAAAAAGCATATGAAGTCAGCCACTCCTCGTATCATACCTATACCAAAGACAGGAGGTTTGCTACCTCTTATTCCTATTTTTGCTGGACTCTCAGCCTTGGGAAGTATCGCTGGGGGATCGGCAGCCATAGCCAAGACGATAACAGACGCTAGAAATGCAAAACAAAAATTAGAGGAGGCGAAACGTCATAATAGAAAAATGGAGTCTATTGCAATAGGTGGAAAGGGGCTTTATTTGCAACCATATAAAAAAGGTTATGGTCTTTTTTTACACCCTCCAGGAAGCTACCACAACGTCCGCTAACAAATATTGATATAGATAAATATGCAAAAATCTGGAAAATTCCAAATTTTCGAGGTGTATTCATGAGAGATAAATTACCCAAGAAAATTTATAAAACTGAAAGAGGTGTTATCAATTTAGATTATAATACAGGTCCAGGAACTCATTGGACAGCTTACAAGAAAAATGATAGACAAATATCCTATTTTGATAGTTTTGGTAATCTTAAACCTCCATTAGAAGTTTTAAAATATTTTAATTCAACTGGACAGTGTAAAATAGTATATAATTATAATACATTTCAAAACTATAACAGTTTTAATTGTGGACACTTATGTTTATATTTTTTATCTCAATAAAAGGAACTTAGTCATATTAATTCAATTATAAATAGTAAAAAATATTTAAGTGAATATATTTAATAAAACCATATCGATAGTTTTAGTTATTTAATAACCATTGACAGATTAAGATGTCTTCATATACATTTACGTTCTCTGAACGTGCTTCTATTCTCAGTAACAAGATTTACCCACCAATTATTCTAGAAGATGATGCTACTTATGTGATGGGGTTAATTGATTTTATGACCTTTAATATCATCTCAAATATTGATGAAACCAACAACAAGTTTTATATTAACGATATGAAATTAGAATTACCGGTGGGCACCTATGAAATACAAGATATTGAAAAAACGCTTCACACTTTGCTAACTGATCGTGAAGAACAACAAAAGGATACAGCTGTACCACCCACATTACCATCACAAGCTATACAGAAAAATGTGAAACCTGTGGAAAAAGATGACAATAAGAAAAATAAAAAAATAGAAAAACCTGTTTTAATATTGAGAGCTAATCATAACACATTTAAATGTGAAATAAAATGTAACAAAGAAATAGATTTTGAGAAATCTAACACCACTGGTCCTTTATTAGGATTTAAAAATAGAAAATTAAAACCTAAAAAATGGCACTATTCAGATTATCCAATCAGTATTTCAAAAGTAAATGCTATTTGCATTGAATGCAATTTAATTCAGAATTCTTTCAACAATGATATGCCCGTCCATATAATCCATATGTTTTACCCTGATGTTCCACCTGGTTACAAAATTGTTGAAAACCCCACCAACGTTATTTATCTACCAATCAATACAAGATATATAAATGAGATTATTAATAAAATAACAGATCAAAATGGAAATTTAGTTAATTTTAAAAGTGAAGTTGTTACGATAAGATTACATTTAAAACGACTTAATTAATATGGTTTTCATATATGATAATCCATCTAATTATTTAACACAACAGGAGGAACAACCTATAAAATATTCACACTCAAACTATAAAAACGTTAGTATCAAGAAACAAGTGAAACAGTTAACACCTATCAATAAACAGTTTTTAATATCATTAGGTTTTAAGGTACACACTTAACAACGGCTAAACATAAAGTAGAAAAAAATAAGAAGAAAAAGAAGAAAACTATTGAGAGAGGACAATTCAAAGCATTCATTTGCAAAATAATATTAAGTATAAGTGTAAGACTCAAAAAACTTTTCTGTTTGTTTCGGTGTGTGTTTAAACAAAAAAAATGACGCTTAACATACTAGGAGTGGCTGATAATGTGCTTGTGGATAATGCTATAACCAATTTTGAATATCATTCCTACACACCTTATGCAAATACTACATTTTTCAATAATGATGAGATAAGAATCCCTATACAAACTCAAGACGTGTACACTCTACCTTCTCAAAGTTTTCTGTACCTGGAAGGAAAACTTTTAAACTCAGACAATAAGTATAGTCCAACATTACGATTCATTAATAATGGTTTTGCATTCCTCTTTGAAGAAATTCGTTATGAACTTGGTGGAACAGTAGTCGATCGAACAAGAAATCCCGGAATCACATCAACGATTAAAACCTATCATATTCAAAAAATGAAATAATTCGATGGTATAATGCAGGATGGAATCTTGAAGGCACACCAAATATGTGTGATGCTAATGGAAATTTTGCAGTATGCATTCCTCTAAAATTACTACTTGGCTTTTGTGAGGATTTTCGCCGTCTAGTGATTTCAGCAAGTCAAAATTTAATTTTGGTACGTGCCAATACATACACCAACGCTGCAGTTAGTTCTGTAGCTACAGAAAAACCAAAAGTTCACCTAAATAAAGTTGTTTGGAAAGTACCTCATGTGTCATTATCTGATGCACACAAAATTCAATTTTTACAATATATAGAACGTGGAAAAGACTTGCCTATCGGCTTTCGTTCCTGGGAGTTATTAGAGTATCCACTTTTACAGCAAAGTCAAAAACATACATGGGCAGTGAAAACGACAAGCCAACTGGAAAAACCTCGTTTTGTTATTGTAGCATTCCATACTGATCGAAAAAATAATATTCACAAGACTATGTCAGAATTTGATCACTGTAACATCACAAATATAAAATTGTATTTAAATTCTGAAGTTTACCCATATGATAATTTAAATCTCAATTTTGATCAAAAGAATTTTGCAACACTTTATGAAATGTTTGCCAACTTCCAAGCGGTTTATTATAACAGAGAATTCATACAAGTTTTTATAACACCAGAAGACTTTTCCAAACAAATCACATTATTTGTAATTGACTGTAGCCGACAAATAGATACCATTAAAGGTGGAGCTGTTAATGTCAGATTAGAATTTGAAACAAGCAAAAATATACCAGAAAAAACTACTGCATATTGTCTCATTCTTCATGATCGTCTTGTAAAATATAATCCTTTAACTAATGTTGTAAGAACAATGTAAAATATGTAATAATAAAATAAAAATATTTGGAATAATAATAACTGTTTGTTTTAACCCATTACAATTTTTGCAACAGCGCAACTCTATTTCTAAGAGTAAAAGAGGGGAGGGGAATCTTAAATAAATATCAAATACAGTCTATTAAATTAACAGTATGAACGTATCCATTTCTTATACTTGTACAAATTGTTTTAGAAACACTGAAAGTGTACTCTTTACTATTGTAACTTTACAGTGTGCAAGAAATACGACAGGAAGCTTCACCCAAAATAAACCAAGAAGATCAAAATATAAATATTGTAGTACTTGTCAACAGTGCACGTTGTGGTTATTAAACGAAGAATAAATAATAATAAAAATGTTTATAAACATTATTCTTAATTTATGTTCACTGGGTATTGTTATTGGAAATGAAGTGTTTTTCTCTGAATACTCACCACATAATGGAAGCTTATATATAACACATGAGTTGGCAAACCAAACTTCTTTACAAATCAGTTTCAGTAAACTGTTATCAAAGTATCCTGAATTTAAGCTATATTCTACAAGACAAGGAAACATAACAGAATTAAGAAATAAAAGTAGTAATTTTGTAACTGCAGTATCTAAATCATTAATTGAAAACGAGAACATGACCCTTAGTATGATGAAAACTGAAACACAGTATCAAGCAACCATAAAACAGTTGGAGGAAACACACATGACTACTTTAAATGAATTAATTGCTCTAAAAAATTCTCTAAATGAATCTAAAACAAATCTACTTGAAGTTCGATCAGATTTAGCCGCATGTCTTTCACTCAGTGCAGGATTTAAGGCAGACAGTGATATATGGGCCTCCAAGTATTCAGAACTAAGATTTAGAGTTCCACCGTGTACAACAACCTCATCTAATGATTTTAGTAAAAATATATCACATCATTATGTTGCTTTATTACAGTGGAACTATACAAGTTGTATACAAGAATTAAATAGATGTAATAAAAAAATCTTATTGAATTAGAAATATTTTAATAATAAATAGTATATATTTATACTTACATGTTGTTTTGCTATTTTGCACCTTTTTACACTGAAACTCACTTGTTTTTCACTGTAAATTCTGGGCCTTTTATAGTCAGTAAATTATTATTTCCTAGAGATTTTTTCAATTGTATCAACATCTTAAGTTTGCAAAATTTTATCAAAGCACTAATTATAAATGAAAAAATCACATAATTTCAAAATGGAATTTCACATTGCAACATTTTATTAATGCAGCGACACATATATATAAACTAAAAAATCAGATGTTTGTAAATAAAATTTGGTCTTGTTTCACGATAATGAATTAATGATTAAAATTTCCAAAATGTTATGAATGCAGCGATGCACACTTGTAAACAAAAATAATTAGATGTTTGTAAATAAAATTTCATATGTTTAGTCTTCTTTCATGATAATGAATTAATGACGTAAATTATCAAGCATTCCCAACCTTGTTATTGGAAATAATAAAGCAGCTGTTTTTAATTGTTATATTATTTTTCGAATAAGGTATTTTTTATTAAAATTTGTCAATATAAAAAGTTAGATGTAATAAAAGAAATGAATTAATTTAGAGACTTTCAGTTGCAGTTCAGTCGTTACAATGTACACACTCAAAGTAAATTCTCAAACGTGTAAAGAAGAATTCAAATTTATTTGGTGTTTCAATAATGATGTCAATTTAGAATCTACACAATGTAAAAAATGTTCAAACATTTTTAAACTATTTACACCTACAATGAAGACTGAAAATATTATTACACATAAGGATTTTTTACCAATTCATATTCATCATCGCCATTACTATGTTGGTTTCTATTATTATGAAACTGATAATCAATTTAAATTCTATCAGATATATGATGAAGACAAACTCGTATTACCTATATTACATATGGAAAAGGTAGTTGACTATCGCCTTAGGGATGGAAGACGATTCGATAAAATTGAAGAGGGTCTTGTAAAGTTGACAGAAATTGAAAATTTTATTAACATATGTAAACAACAATTATAATTCATTCCTAATAATAAAAATAAGTTAAATGATAAAACATTTTTATTTTCCTAAAACCTAAAACCATACTCCAGAATCATCATTAATGTCGTCTTGGAATTCCCAATCAGATGTTATCTCTGTTGCATCACTATCGGTAACATAGTCACTATCACTATCATCCATCATATCATTGTCACTGTCACTGTCATTGTTCATTAAATCATTCTCCATTATATCATTGTCGTTATCAATCATTTCATTATCGGTATCATCACTATCACTCAACATATTCACTTGGTCTCTCTCTCCTTGCAGCCGCGGTAATTCTTCCTCTTCTTCTTCAGACTCACTAGATGTATAACCATTTTCAATTTCCACATTATTCACTCTAGCACGTTCTAATAATTCCCATCTAACATACATATATTTTGGAGGCATTTTATATTATTTATGACTGTTGACTCTTTGTCTCGCTTTTATAGTAAATGTATTAATAAAAATTAATTTACGCACGCTATCCCCAGTCTATACATAAGTTATACAATAATATTAAAATCACTCACATCACGAGTGAACTGAGTGTTTAAATATCATGCACATCACGCGTGATCTGCGTGTTACTCACATCAAGAGTTACATTTAGTTGACACTTGTCTCCAATTGTTAAAGTTTGTCACCACATGTCTCAATAAAACAAATTTTGACGACACTTGTCTTGACAAATCAAAAGTTTCACAAATGTCACCTAATAAAATTAAAAGTGTCACTTGAAAAATAAAAAGTGTCATACATATTAATGTCACCTACCTAATAAAAATCAAAAGTGTCACATATATTGCAACCTAATGAAAAACAAAGTGTCGCAAAAATATAATTGTCACCTACTGGTTATTGCTGATTCTTCAGCAGACTTGACACATCTAGTTGTGATCTCATGGTAACCCCCTCATGCCATCTTCAACTAAAACATGAAAAGTGTCCTGGGACCACGTTAGCTATTCTACTGACGGCGTTTTGATGCGGTGAGAATGGTACGAAGGTTCTTTGATTGATAGATATGTGTATTTGATTGACATATTAGTAGTTTGTGTCAATTACAAATGTTCCAGATTGGTGATAAAAGAATTAATAAATATAATATCAGATGAGTATTAAAATAACATATGTTTATTAAATTCACAATAGGTGCACGTGGTTCAGATAATTAAACGAAACTCGTATCGCCTAGGGCAACAGACGCAGAGGATGTTTACAAGTAAAGAAATGTCAGGTTCCTCTCCTCGAAGGCGGATGATATTTCGAAAAATAACATATGTGAATTAAATTCGCAATAGGTGCACGTGGTTCACATAATTAAACGAAACTCGTATCGCCAACGGCAAAATGACGCAAAGGATTTTTGCAAGTAAAAAAATGTCATGGTTCTCTCCGCGAAGGCGGATGGTATTTCGATAGAAATAACTGGTTTTCTACCTGCGGGATAACCTGCAAGAGCCTCCCATTAGCGGGTAATACATGAGTTTAACGGTACTGATATCATCTCGAAGGCTAACTGGCGAGCCGAATTCGAATTTTTGCGAGTTCTTACTTGTAAAAAATATGAAGACCACATGCACTGATATGGCATCATATATATTCGCATCATCATGAAGGTTATATCGCAAACCGGATTTCGTTTTAATGGAGGTGTATTAAATTAACTATGAATATTTTAATAATGAGAATACAGGGTAGATTATTATCCTGAAATAGTTTTCAAATTAAGTTCACTTATACATTATTTTATGGTAACTAGGTGAATTGTTGTGTTGAATAATAACGATATTGGCTTATCTAAGGGTTTAAATTATACAGTTGAAGCACCGAAAGTTCAGTTTTATTTTAACATTCAAAGAGACCAGAAGCAAAAATAATGTTACTAGAATTTTATTTAGCGTATTATTATTCCATATCAATTGGAATGAGTGAAGTGAATATTTAAAACTTTTTAAAGACGTACGGATTTGTAAGTGATAACGGAACTGCTATAACAGACGTAAAAGAGGGATTGATTAATTTTCAAGAACTATATAATTTAAAAGTAGACGGTACTCAAATGAAGTATCCTTAAATCTAATGAGCAAACCACGTTGTAGCCTACCTGATTTCCCTTTGAGCTCCTCAAAAATGTCAAAAGAAAGAGTTAAAATGGTACTTTCAACTTGCTAATTCAGAAATGAAATTTATAGCGGAAAAATCTTTCAAAGTCTGGCAAAATGTATCAAATTTAAAGTTCATCTATTCAACCATTGCTCCTGACATCGTGATTTCTTTATCAGATGGTCAGTTTCAACACTCAAACAACCAAAGTTGTCAAGATGCAGGTAATTGTTATTACATGTTTAACGGTCCTGGTGGTGCGCTAGGACATGCATATCTACCAAATAATGATACATGTCGCGAGATTCATTTAGACAGCAGTGAGAAGTGGTATTTAGGGTTGGATAAAGAGATTCCAGCTAATAAAACAAGTATGTTTTTTGTTCTCCTAAATGAACTTAAGTTACTTCACCGAAAAGGAGTCTTTTTCTATGATTATCTGGATAAATTTGAGCGACTGGAAGAGACAGAATTACCAAAAAAGAAACAATTTTACAATAGACTTTGCGATGAAGATATTAGTTATGAAGACTATGCCCATGCTTAGTTGTTTTGGAGTCAGTTTAACTTGAAAACCCTTGGTGATAATAGTGATTTATATATGAAAACAGATATTTTGTTATTTGCTTGCGTTTTTGAAACATTTCCCAATACCTGTTACAACACATATGGTTTAGACCCCGCCCATTATTATACTATTCCTGGCTATACATGGGATTGTATGTTGAAATATACACAAGGTCAATTAGAAACAGTTGAAGATGTGGACATGTTGCTCTTTATCGAACGTGGAATACGAGGAGGTGTATCGATGTGCTGCAACCGCTATGGGAAAGCTAATAACAAGTATATAGAGGATTATGACCCTTCTAAACCTTCAAAGTTTCTGCTCTATGTAGACGTTAATAACATGTATGCTTGGGCAATGAGTCAGCCCCTCCCCTACGGAGGGTTTAAATGGGTTGATACAAATATCGACGTCACCACCATCCCCGATGATGCACAGACGGGCTACGTTCTAGAAGTCGACTTGGAGTATCCTGAAATTTGAAACAGGCTCTGAAGAATGGGCTAAGATTAACAAAAGTACATAGAATCTTAGAATTTCAGCAATCTGCTTGGCTCAAACCGTACATCGAGCTTAATACCCAGTTGCGAAGTCAGGCTAAACATAAGTTTGAAAAAAATCTTTATAAGCTTATAGTTAACGCTGTGTTTGGTAAAACAATGCAAAATGTTAGGAAACATCCCCATGCGAAAGTAGCCAGAAGTTGGAGTGGTAAATTAGGAGCAAGAAATTTAATTTCAAGTCCGAATTTCCACAGTAGAACAATATTTGATGAGAACCTCATAGCGGTTGAATTAAAAAAGCACCGTATACTGTTCGATAAACCATTGTATATAGGAATGTGTATTCTAGATATTTCAAAAATATTAATAGATGAATTTCATAATGACTTCATGCTAAACAAATTTCCTGTAGAACGATGTAAACTATTATACACTGAAACAGATAGTTTAAAATATGAAATTCAATGTAATGATGTATATGAAGATGTAATCAAAACTAACCTTCATCGATTTGATGCCAGCGATTATTCTTCAGATAATCGTTGGGATATACCACTGATAAATAAAAAAGTCCGAGGTCTCATGAAAGATGAGGCAAATGGTAAAATGCTTCTATTCTTTGTAGGCTTACGATCTACACAGTATACCTATAAAATACAAGGAAATTCATGTGTTAAAAAGGCTAAGGGTGTAAAGAGAAATGTGGTTCGGCGAAAAATAACTTTTCAGAACTATCTAGATTAGAAAGACTCTACCCAAAATTACATCTTACATAAAACTCAACGCTGCATTCAATCAAAGCATCTTGATGTCTACTGCGTTGAGCAAACTAAAATAGCTTTGAATCCCTTTGATGATAAGCGCTTCTTTCTCCCTAATAGTTTCGAAATTTTACCATGGAGTCACTATAGAATTAAACAATTTTAATTGGAATTATTTTTCTCTTTTAGGTAACCCTAAGTTATGGAGAACATGTTAACATTACAAGAAGCCTCTATTAAAACAATTTGCAGTAAAATTAATAAAATCAGTAGATTCGTTTCCCAGTCACCACTGCCATGGAGTCTAACACAACAAATAATTAGAATATTTCCAACCTATAAGCACTCTCTCTAGATTATGATGCTATTCTAGAGGACTTTGAATATGTTGAACCAGAAGATATGCCGTTTGAATTAAAAGTAGTTTTGTTGAATTGTAACTATCTAGAACCATACCTCGATTATGATGATTATTGCGCTTGGTTTACATACCACAAAATTCCTGGTTATACACTGAAGGTATGCAAGGTATGTTTACTGAGCTTAAGACATGCTTTTAGATATAAGCAAAAAGAACTTAATCATCATAAACGAATATATCATGTAAGGTCTGAGGCTAGACAGTTACATCAATTCTATAGACAAAAATGGCACTGGTGTTCTCTTTGTTGGACACCTTTATTTGAATTGAAAAATCGGGATGATTGTATTGAAGATCTGCACTATAAAAAGAAAATAAAATTGTTCTAATTTAGGCTTCTTGGAATGTTTTTATAGAAATTTATATCAATCACTATTTTGTAATTGTATAAATATTTTATTTCTTTGATATTAAAATAAATATTATGAATAACAATAGTTTCGTAGGTATTAAAATAAAACGATATTTTCAATTATATATGAAAACTGCTTTTTATTTTAAGGAATAAAGACCTTTAAATACCCAACTGTCTCACATCTGCAGATACAACATTTATCAATCTATAAACTTGAGCAGCAGGCTAAATGCCTGCATGGAAGAAGTACAACAGATATTTCATTAGTTAAAAAAAATTTGCAAGATAAGCTAGTAGCGTTTGAATCATTAGGTCTCTGCTTTAGAGCTATAGGCCAATTACCAAACGCAGAAAATCTGCTGGCAACACTTATTTTATCTTTATGAACAACTGGTTTTTTTCTATTTATTAAGTATACGCTGTCTGTATCGAAGACGGAACAATTTGGATTCCAATCCAAATGGTCAGCTACAGGATCGTCAGTCATTTGCCAGTTGAATCCTTCAGTCCCACAAAATGCACATGTAACTACATCATTTTGTCCACAATAAATAAAGCCAGCCCTTGCTGGTCTGGAAGCTGGGAATTCTGAGGGCCAGTTTTCAAAGGTACGTAATCTGTGTTCGTATACTTGATACCAATCTCTACACTCCATGATGGTTTTATACATTTTATTGAGGTTTTCTCGCTACAATGTCGGCTACAATTTTATCTCTGTAATAATAAAGATATTCTCTTAAAGCAATACCCAGTTGAGATGTATTATCAACTGGTTGCGAACAAATTAAATGTTTCCATGAACAAACTTCATTTAAAACTTTGAAATAATATTTACAAAAGTTCATTTCTATATATGCTTCTACCCTACTAGAAATTATATGTTCAATTCTAAAAAGTTCCACTACATCACTATGAGAGAAATATAACGCAATAATATTTTGCATCAACAAGATTAGTTTCTCGTCATCCTCAGATCTTGTTTGGGTTATATGTAGAAATTCTCCACAGGAAATTGGTGCAGCAACCTCGTGGCTGTTAATATTCGGGTTTTCTAAATAATTCTGATTCATCAACTTCAGAACGCACAAAACATCCGCCCATTCGAAGCTGTTCAAGACAATTTTCACATTATTTTTTTGTAGAATAATTACTGGTGCAAGCGTTCGAGCTGGACTTAATGCACATTGGATTTCCAACTCAGAATTGATGAGAGGAAATTTGGTGTGTAACATGTAAAATGATTCTGTTTTAACTGCTTCTTCGTACATGTTTAAGATTCTATCTAGGTCGGCGTTGTAGTCAATTTCTTCAAAACTAGTATCACTCATACTGCTGCTCACCAAATTGAAGTGCTCTTACTGAAGGTAATGGAAAACTCAGAAGGGTTTTACAACTTCTCGGCCGTTGTCTTCCCTCCTACTTCTGTTTTGCAAGTTATAACCTGTTGCTGGAATCAATCCAGCTGTCGTGACATTTATCAAAACCCAACCTTCGAACTTTGACTTTATTGCCTTTTTTCTGCAACACTTTTTCCACCAGATAAACGTCAGGGTTGGTGTTTTTTGCAATTCTTCCTCATAAAATCCCCCTTGAATTGGTCTGCCACTCATATCTTCCAACAGGTAGGTAATGGGATTCGTTAACTAATATTGACGTACCTTGAATAGCTCTGTAGTCCAATTCCGGGTGTGTCCTTTTTCAAAGACGTGTTTCACTTTACTTATTCGCACCACATCACCCATCTTGAGTTTCCTAGGTCCGGTGATTTTCAACCTATTAAATACTTTAATGTCTTTAGCGTTACCAGCAGTTACGTCACTAGGACACATTTTCGTTGTCTGATGTTTTTGATTGTTATAAGACTGAACGATATCAGGTAAAATGTCAATCCACTTGTAACTGTCATTTAAACTGAAATATTTGAATAATTTCTCCTTTGGCGTCCTTATCACGCGCTCACATATAGCTGCTTTCATCCCACTAAATGTACTAAAGTGCTTAATCAAATATTTTTTGACTATTGTAGTATACTTTTCACTGGTCTGTTTGCAAGTTTTTCGGGCGACGCCCACCATTAGCAGTGAGAATACTCTCGAAAGCCTTTGCCACCTCCTCTCCTGACTTTGATTTCAGCGGTCCAAACGTATTTGGAAAAACAATCAATTACCACCAAGATATACTTGAAATTTCTATTAGTTCCCGCATAAAGATCTAATTGTCCTAAATCAGACTGCCATAAATCATCGAAACCCTTAATGACGGTGTGACATCGTGGAAATTTTTTTCTCACAGATCGATGCAGCTCCTTTACAACTTCAACTTTTTCCTTGGATTAACTCATGATAACTAATACAATTTAAAATAGATAACGACTTTTTATTTAGTCTTTAGAGCAGATTGCTGCTGCTGCTGCTGTTGCTGTTGAATGGCTACAATTTTTGGATTAATCATCTTTAGTTGATTGTTGATTTGCGAAGAGACTTCGTTTTTGTGAGATCGCAGTTCGCTCTTGATGCCATCTGATAAGTTTTTCATCTCTAAGTTCATCTTATTAACTTTCACTCATTTCATCCTGCAATTTTTGCATATCCACATCTACTTCGGGTACAACTTTTAGCATTTTCTCTTTGATGGCCTTCACTTCATCAATATCGTTTTTCAATTTATCGAGAGACATTTTCCTAATGACTACTTTGGTTATTTGTCGCGTATAATATTGGCTTCTTTGAGCTCATTTATTATCGCTACAATTTCGTTGTCGTGGGATGTGTTGTCGGCCTCTTTTGATACAACAAGTAACGTTAAACGATCTACTAATTCATTGGGATCGTCCCATAGGCTTTTTATTATATTTCAACTTTATACCTCTTCCTTCGCTGCTGCTGCTTGGTCTAATTGGTTTTATAAACATAGGTTTAATGACATCCTTGTATTTGGATATTCCTGAGGGTTTCAAATGTCGTTTTACATTCCGGTGTACTAATGCCCGCTCCAAATTTTTTTGGTACACGATTTTGTCATTTGAAGTGTCTGCGGGGTCCTTGTAGAATATCAGTTGGTAAAGACCAGGTTATCCTCGAAACACAGCGTCTCCAACAGTAAGACGTCCGTCCTCGTATCGAAGTTGATTTCTTTGTTACCGAGATACCACTTGGAGGTTTTCGAATTGTATGAGGGTCCATAAATTTTATCACTCTTGTGGAAATATTCGGTTACATACTTTTGTACCATTGCTGGATACTGCTCCATATAGGACTCAAAGGTTTTGTCAGAGTAATTAGTTGGATCATCATTCTCTTCTTCCGTTTCCTCGGCTTCAGCATCGGTATAAAAACTAGTCTCTGCGACTGGTTCTTCTTCGAGGAATAGACTGGATTTTGGTGTTAACGGCTCTCGTTTTTCTTTTTTCACAATTGTTTCTTGTCTGATAGATGGCAACACCGGAGGTGATTTTGTTGGCGCTGGTGGTATCTGGGTGAGAACTTTGGATGTAGTCGAAACTATGTGTTTCAAAGGTCCGACCGGTTCAAAGAGCTTATTGAGGGTCTCATCCTTTTCCGATTTACCCATTTTCACACTGAGGTACTTCTTGCGAATGGACCGTGCTAGTTGTTTGATTTTTTTCTTGTGGAAAGCTTCCGCAATGCTGTTACTGCTCACTAAGGACATTTTTGATGACTGGCTGATTATTTTTCGCTTTGTAGTCTTACATATTTATCGAAACCTTTACGATATCGCCCTTCATTTAAATTGAATTCTGTAACAATAACCACGAACCCGTAGCGATCTTGCCAACACATTGAACACAAGTCTTTAAACTGTTCGAATGACATATCCGGAGATACGTGTTCATCATAGGCGTGCTTTAAATTGATTTCATCTTGTTTGAATAGCACAATCACATTACAATTGTCTCGTATTAGTTGATTAGGCATTTTACTGTACGTTTGCAACAAATAAATTGAATCGATGTGTCGGTGCCATCCTATGGAAAAGAAATTCTGAATCTTTTTCTGTTTATCACCAGCCACATCATCAAAAATAAACACTGAATACTCACAGGCGTCTGATGGATCAATTACATTTTCGTTTTCGCTGAAAGGGAAACATGAAACACCTTTAACGCTCTTGAGAACCTCTTGTAGTAGTTGGTATTTTGGTTGGTACAAAGATTTCGAGTACACGTACACGTAGAACAAAAGCGAGAGCAGCGCATTGGTTTTTCCGCTGGGGCCGCAGAACGCCGCCCAAACAGAATTTGGCCATAGTTTCCCATTTTTCGATGGCACACTACCATTGCCACCCCTTTCCGCCACGAAATCCAGATTTTCTATAGGCAACTGAATATCTTGCTGCTTTATATACATCTCAAAGTAAACTGATGTACAAGGGTTTTGGGTGGACGTTTTTATATAAAAATACTTTCTGGACGTCAGTCAATCAGTATTATGTTTACCGCTGAAGGTAGTGGAAGTGTAGTGAACATTCTAATCAATTTGAAATTCACCTTCCTGGCTATCAATTTTGTGGACCAGGTACGAAACTCGAAAAACGCTTAGCTCTAGGACAACGAGGTATCAACAAAACAGACTCAGCTTGTCGGGATCACGATATTGCTTACAGTAAAAGCACTTCTCTAGCAGACCGTCATAAGGCAGATTTTGAGTTGGAAAATAGGGCTTGGGAGAGATTCAAATCTAAGGACGCTTCACTCGGTGAAAAAGCAGCTGCTTGGCTCATAACAACGACTATGAAAACCAAACAGAAACTCGGTCTTGGCATGAAATCTCAAAAACGGAAGAAAAGTAGAGGTGTGAAAAAATCTTCCCGTAAGCGAAAGTCATCGACACGCAAAACTCTTTTACCATTTCGAAAGCATGTCATGCTACCTACGAATAAAGCTGTCGCTAACTCTCGCAAGACAAAGTCTACGCCAGTCATCGATTATGGCTTTGAGAGGGGCTAGGATGGCAATTAAGAAAGCTGGCGGTCGTAAGAAAATCCGAGTACCTCGTGTGATACCTTTCGAGTCGAAAGTCGGTGGAATTATACCATTACTCCCGCTATTTGCAGGACTCTCAGCCCTTGGAACCCTTATCGGTGGAGCTGCAGCTTTAGGTAAAACAATAATAGACGCAAAAAATGCTAAAAAGAAACTCGAAGAGGACAGACGACACAATCAAGCTATGGAGGAGATTGGAAAGAAAGGGTCCGGTCTATACCTGAAAAAGTCCCGCAAAGGAGGCTTCGGTCTATATTTGAAGAAACAACAAAAAAACTCCTGATAAAGTTACCTAGTCGAGCACTTTACACCAGTGAGCTTGTTGAATACGCTAAACAATTGAAAATACCGAATTTTAAAGGTGTATTTATGCGTGATGCCTTACCTAAAAAACAACAACCATCAAGAACCGAGTCTGCCATCATCAACTTGGATTCTAGCCGCAACAAAGGCACACACTGGGTAGCTTACATTAAAAATGGAAATGTTGCGCAATATTTCGATAGTTTTGGTCATTTGAAACCGCCTCGTGAATTGGCTGAGTATTTAGGAAGCAATGTATCGATACTCTATAACAATGACTCCTATCAAAATTATAATCAGTAAAATTGCGGTCATTTGTGTCTGCAGTTTCTCTATAATAACACATAACATTCTCGAAAATCATCAGTCATGTCTTTGATATTAACACTAAAAGGACGCAGTTCAACACTGTCCATTGATTTTCAACCACCTATTTAACTGAATCCTGACTACAACTACGGTTTAGCCTTGTTGAGTTTTCATTCCTACATCCCGAACATTGAGAAGGGTAACAAAGTGTATTTGATCGACTCCAAAAAGAAAGCAACCACCATCGAATTACCTGACGGCTCCTACGAGATTGGTGATATCGAAGCGCATATTAGAAAAGTGCTGGGCGTGCAGCATTCAAAAGATGTAGATGAAATTTTCTCACTGAAGCCCAACAATAATACGCGCAAGTGTGAAATATACAGCAGTAAATACGCAATAGACTTTCAACCGCAAAATAACATCGGCCTAATACTGGGTTTTTCCAAGAGACTGCTCACACCTACCCAAGTGCACAGTTCGGATTTACCAGTGAATATCATTAAAGTGCGAACAATTCATCTTAATAGTAATATCACATCGGGAGCATTCTACAACGACAGGCCATCACATACGATTTACGAATTCGCCATTAGTGTTGACCCAGGATTCGCCATCGACGAAACACCTCAACATCTTATCTATCTACCTATCAATAGAAGGGAAATTCACAACATAACTTTGAGAATTCTCAATCAGGAATCTCACTCGTCAATTTTCGAGGGGAGCAAATCATTATGAGACTGGAACTGAAACAGCTATTACAACAACAATGGGGCGACTACTCGTATTTGAGCAACCTCATAAAAGTACGCACATACCGAGACCTAAATCAGTATCAACGAAACCTTTGAAGAGATCACTTACGTTATCCAATAAACTATTTCTACAATCGCTAGGCTATCATGTCAACTCAAGCATTCGATATCTTCCGAAAGCCGAGTTTCGATGACAGCCCCTACGTGAAGTCCTTTGGTAACAACGACATAGTGGAGATTACTGTGAACCAAGCCGATTCCTGGTTATCCATGGCGGACTCGTATATCGCCGTTAAGGGTCAAATTAATGTAACGGCAGGTGCAGGTGAAGTTTCCCTATCAGCTAATGCAGGAGCATTTTTCTTCGATAATATGGTTTACGAACAGTGCGGTAAAGAAATGGAATCGGTTCACGATCCTGGTCGCGTAAGTACCATACGAGGTTATCTGTGCTATGAACCTACCAGTTCAAGAGAATTAGCTATTGCTGGCTGGAATTTTCCTTGTAAACCAATTGTGAATGCACCAGACAGATCTTTCCGAATGTACATCAAACTCAAGCATTTGTTTTCCCTCTTCAACGACTACCAGCGAGTAGTCTGCGTAAAGCAAACAATACGTTTAGTGCGAGCAAGAAATGATGATGATTGTCTTATTATTACTGATAAATCTACAAAAGCAAGCGTGACGATTGACAGCATTGAACTCAAAGTCCAGCATATTTTCCCCAACGATGATATGAAACTTGAACTGCTGCAAGCCGTTAAACAAGATACCGGCATTATTATTCCCTTTCGTAAATGGGAACTTCATGAGTTGCCTGCTCTGAAGACACGCGAGAAATTTGGGCTGTAAAAACGTGTGCTGCTCTAGAGAGTCCTTGATACGTCATCGTTGCCTTCCAGACCAATAGGCACAGCAACATAGCGGCTGATCCCACTGAATTTGATCACATTCACATTTCTAATATTCGTCTAACTCTTAATGGAGACTACTGGCCGAACGAGAGAATGCAGTTGGATTTCCCCAGGAACGAATACGGAGAAGCCTACAAACGCTACACGGACTTTTATCCCAGTTTTGCCGACAAAAGGCTCCCGCTACTAGACTATCTCACCTTCAAGAATCACACTCTCTTCGTAATCGATTGTTCCCGACGTGAGGACAGCATGAAATCCTCCACTGTGGATGAACGCCTGGACATTGAATCTCAAACCGGGTTTCCCGACAAAACACGTGCCTTCTGTATAATCATCCACGATTGTTTGATGGAATTTCTCCCACTCAGCGAAATTGTTCGTAACCTATCATAAAAGAGCACATCTTCACATTACAACTTCAGTTCACCATGGAAATCGCAATCGTTGACATTCAAGGCTTCATTCTTAACGGGGAATTTGTTTACAAAGAATTGGCTATCACGACACATGCAACGGGTGTCATACATTACCTGTTTAAGCTTCTTCACCCCTTTGAAACGTTGTGCAAGGAAGATCGACGAACCGTGAGATATTGTGAGAATTTTCGTCATGGTCTTAGCTACAATTGTGGAATACGGGATATAAGCCAGTTGAATAGGATTTTGAGTTTTCTTCTCTCCAGATGTACTCATGTCTACGTCAGAGGTCACCAAAAATATGACTTACTAGTTAGAAAGTGTAAGAATGACCTTGGGCTCAATCATATGAAGCTAGAAAATTTGGAGCATACCATCAACGCCGTAAAGTTGAGAGATGTGACTAAGAAGGACCGTGAGACAAGTAAATATCTTGTAGTCTGCGGCTATCACTATGAAGATTCTAATGAAGAATACGCAGAATACAAATGTGCTATAAAAAATTGTAATGATATATATGATTGGTTACTGAATAAGATTTTACCTTAATAAATGAATGAAATATAACACGCATTTTTATTTCCAAGAATTATTTTATTATCAAGTGTATAGATCTTATGCATTTTAACATAACTTTAACTAACAATAATATCAAAGATATAACAGCAAAGCATAATAATATTAATAAGTTATTGAGTTCCCTCTGCAGCGAATTTGGTAGCTGTTATCTACTAGTCGTTGCTGTTGATTCGGCTTCCTGCTGACAATCGTAATTTGCTGTTAATCCATCAAAATCCTCCACAGTGCAATTCTAAAAGAAAATTTTAAGTTTGTAGCGTAATAGGGTTCCATCTTTTGGAAATTCTGCAAAATAATCAGATCTATTTGAGCAGTTCAGAGAAAAGCACACTGTCACATTTTCCACCCCCTGTGGTATATTTGTGTATAGCATGTTTTGTGATATAAAAGTTAATATCACAAAACCAGTAGTAATAGTAGCTTTCACTAATATCATTATTGAAAATTATGTATACGTCTTTATTTTTCAGTTAACAATTTTATAATGCAACACTTATACCTTTACACCCTGTTTTGTTTTCACCCAGTAATGGCTGAGTAGAAAGAGCGCCGAGTTAATCACAGAGGTAAGTATATTCCCCATTACAGGTCCCCGGTTCGATCCCATTTCTCGGCTAAAATTTCTGGCAAAAAACTTGTGACTCCAAATCTAAATAGTCCACATCGTCTGGTATTTCAGTCAGATTACAGCACTTGTATCGCATTTTCTTGGTTGGTTGGTCTGGAGTGGAATCTCCCAGGAATGTCTCAGGTTCGGACCCTTTTTCTGGTGTTTTACATAGCACACTATGTATTTGAAGGATATTTTCCTTATTAAAACTCATACCTGTCTTTGGTTTGTTCCTCACCGTCTCCCATAGTGACAGCCCACCTTCGTTATAACACACATTGATACATAAATTGATGCCATCGGTGCAGGTATCATGAGAGTCCCAGAATCAATCGAGATCGTCATTCTCTGGATCTGAATAATACGCAAAAGCGTTTTCCAGATAATTGGTGAACTTGTCAAAACTCTCTTCTGAGAGCTGTATCGACGTTTCTTTATTTTCAAGCGTAATCGAACTACTGCTGCTGATTGTTATTTTCACTAATTCAAGAACTTCATAAGTACCCACTTGCGGGTTTAGTTTACCAATTAAACTCATTGTTACTGCTGGTGTCTACACTTCAACTAACTCTGAAGAACTAACATTTTGCTTGATTTTACTTTATAAGATCAATTCAGTTAGCACGCTGGCTAACCTTCATCCTACCAGTTTGTTGGGTATTAAAAAAACAGATGTTATCGACCTCTCTCACAGGCATTTTATGGAGAAGCATCACATCGTTACAAGTAAGAACTCGCAAAAAATCGAATCCGGCTCGCCAGTTAGCCTTGGAGATGATATCAGTATCGTTGAACTCATGTATTACCCGCTAATGGGAGGCTCTTGCAGGTTATTCCGCTGGTAGAAAACCAGATATTTCTATCGAAATTCCATCCGCCTTCGCGGAGAGAACCATGACATTTTTTTTACTTGCAAAAATCCCTTGCATCATTTTGCCCTAGGCGATACGAGTTTCGTTTAATTATTTGAACCCCGTGCACCTATTGCGAATTTAATACACATATGTTATTTTAATACTCATCTGATATTATATTTATTAATTCTTTTATCGCTAATCTAGAACATTTGTAATGGACATAAACTACTAATATGTCAATCAAATACACATATCTATCAATCAAAGAACCTTCGTACTATTCTTAACGCATCAAAACGCCGTCTTCAACTTTTGCAAAATTTTCCCTATAGAAAAGTGAGCCAGTATTCTCCTGTTGTATCTACTGATATTCACACGATGCGTTCCCACGGTAACATCGAAGTACCAGGAAGCTATCAGCGTAATATGATAGCGTTGTATCATACACGTGTGTACAATTATCAACTAATATATATATATATATATATATATATATATATATATATATATATATATATATATATATATATATGGGCAATATTTCTACTTTTAAAGGAATTTTAAATCCGATTTTAGTTTTATCGGCGGCATTTGAAATGTTTTAAAAAACACCTTCAAAATGAGATGTGGTGCGTTAAAATCCGTTCAGTAGATTCGGAGATACAGCGGATTGAAAATGGTGATTTTTGTAAATATCGCGTTTTTTTGGCATTTTCAAAGTACTTGGTCTGGTAAACTTTAAATTACAGAAAACAATTTTTGGAGGTATTTTTTTATAAAAATAATAACGTCCTATTGGAGATTTTCTTGGCCCGAGCCTCTATCTACCTCATTTAACCCTCTAAAAAATGAGTATTTTGCTACTGAAGTAATTTAATGAAAACTTATGGCTTATTTCTATCAATCAGACAGCCTGAAGACATTAATATATTAAGAAGAAGGGATTAAAACCTTTGATTTGAGGGTTTCTACAAACTTCTAGGTAGCCTAGAACTACAGTTATGATAATTCAAAGGCTTAACTAAAATCAAAGTATCAATTCAGAAAACGCTAATTTTACCTAATTATGAAATTATTTCTAAAAATCTTCTATCTCCGTTCTAGAGAACATATAACTTTGTTTAACCAAATTACAAATATTTTGATGTATTTTGCTAATTTTTTACAGTTTGCATTATATTTTTGGAAACTTAGAGCTCACGCCTTGTATTGTAGAAATTTTAGTTTGAATGGCATTGATTCCAATTAATTAGAATTAATCAATCCATTAGATTTTTTGTACGAAAAGTAAAAGTATAAAGAGATTTAAACAGTAAATTAAAAATAAAATGAAAACGTATTTTAACAAAATTTAAAATAAAATACCAATTATAAAATTAAATAAGGCAACGCTGAAAAATATGTACCTCTTCAGTTTTAAGATCTAAATTTCAATTTACGTTTGAAAATGTCTTTATATTTTTACTTTAATACTATTTCTTTTAAGTTGCAGTACTCATTTTTGCTCCAAGAATAATGTTTATTTTATGTTAATAATATAACGCAGTGTTGAGGTTATGGGTACTATCATGGTATCTTAGTAGCTTGTAGCGTGGTAGCAACATCAACACACACCCATGCGCGAGCCCAGGAACTAGATTTTCCTTCAGAAAATTTTACTGATGAGCACTTCCAGCCCCTTTGCCATCCACCCCCTGAGACTTAACTCAGGTCCTCACGCTAACGCAGTTTTCCTTGTGCATAATCGCTGTCTTCTTGTTGGGATAGTTTGCCTTTGGTTTGGTTCCGTTGCTTTACCTTATTGGTACTACAGCAACTGTCTTATTTGTCTTACGTGGCTCATTCTTTGCTATGATTTATAGCTAATTTTACCCTTCTGTGGGCGTGCACGTTATCGTCGTTTGTTTTGTGGGTGTGTGTTCTTCTGTCTTCTCTTTGTTTGGTAGGTTGGTTTCCCCCCGGGTCCCCCTTGTTGTCTCCTGAAAAATAAAGAATGGTATCTACTTCATTTTTTACTTACCTCTCCTCTATCTCTGGGCTTCTTCGTCCTTTTCCCCTTCGCTAAAGCAGTGCTGGTTCTTAGGCCGTTTGTATCTGTCAATAAATCTGGGGTCATAGTCGATTAATTGTCTTAGGTGAAGGTTTGGGTGCTGTTCCAGTTTGGCGTAAGCCTCTCTGGCCCTCCTCTTCATTTCTGCAAGCACTGATTGGTGTCGTAAATCGTTGAAAATCACCGTGTTACGAAAGAACCAGGGTGCGTCGACTGCGAGCCGTAGGCATAGGTTGTCCTGTCTTTGGATGGCTTGCCTGTTGCTCTTGCTGGTGTGTCCCCATACTATTGAAGCGTAGGGCAGCATTGGCAAGATGACTGTCTTGATGAGAGTCAGCTAGTTTAAGAGTCCCAGCTTGCTTCCTTTTCCTATTAAGGGGTAAAGTTTGGCACGGGCAGCCCGGACTTTATTACGAGTCTCTTGGACATGCCTCGTGAAAGTCAACCCCTTGTCGATGATGATTCCAAGCTATTTGACTTCGTTCTTCCATGAAATTTGTCTCCGGTTCACGGTCAGGTTTCCTGTCGGAGCGATCGTGCGGCTTCTCCCGTTGACGAACAGTGCTTGGGTTTTCTCCTCGTTGATGGTTAGGAACATCAAAGCAACAAAGCAAGAATTTATATGTCCACACCCTGAGAGCAATTCTACATTGATGGTATAAATCGCGTCACGACACGACAAAACAGAGTCAACTATCGATCTATGTTTATACTTAATGGTCTTTGTCATGAAACGGACGAATGTAACAAGGCAAGGTCAGCCATCTATGAATTCATAGCTAGCCTTGTTTTACACTAAAGCCCGCCACAAACAGAGATACGAGATACGAATGGAGATAAGAAGCGTAAAAACATGCGCTAAGAAAAATTTTGCTGCGCGCATGCTCCATGTCTTAAAAAGTTTTCAGACTTAGGGATGGTTTCAAAATAACTTAATATGGGCACTTCTAGACTGAAGTTGCTCCAGCTGCTCTCAGTTACTATTCTATAAAGTTTGTAAGCCATGGAGCATGCGATCAGCAAAATTTTTATTAGCGCGGTGCTAACTTTTTATCCCCATGTTTTTTAACTTCTTATCATTCGTATCTCTACGTCTGTCTCGGGCCTTAGTTCAAAACAATGGTAGCTGTGAACATTTAGTTAATGAATTCATAGATAGCTGACCTTGCCTTGTTACATGCGTCCGTTTCATGACAAAGACCATTAAGTATAAACATAGATCGATAGTTGACTCTGTTTTGTCGTGTCGTGTCGCGACTTATACCATCAATGTAGAATTGCTCTCAGGGTCTGGACATATAAATTCTTGCTTTGTTGCTTTGATGTTGATACCACGCTACAAGCTACTAAGATACCATGATAGTACCCATAACCTCAACACTGCGTTATATTATCAACCTCAAATAAATATTAATCTGTAAAATATAAATGTCTTCAGGCTCTCTGATTGATAGAAATAAGCCGTAAGTTTTTATTAAATTGGCTTACTTCAGTAGCAAAATACTCATTTTTTTTGTGGGTTAAATGAGGTAGATGGAGGCTCGGGCCAAGAAAATCTCCAATAGGATGTTATTAGTTTTATAAAAATATACCTCTAAAAATTTTTTTGTGTAATTTAAAGTTTACCAGACCAAGCACTTTGAAGGTGCGCAAAAATGCAATATTTACAAAAATGACTATTTTCAATCCGCTGTATCTCCGAATCTACTGAACGGATTTTAATGCACCATATCTCATTTTGAAGGTGTTTTTTAAAACTTTTCAAATGCCGCCGAGAAAACTAAAACCTGATTAAAATTCGATATTTGGCAAATTTTTGAAAATGACAATTTTTTAAAATTTTTAACTTTACTTAAAATGCTCCCAAAAATCAGCGTTATTAACTAGAGACTTAAACTTTTTACTGGAAAAATTACTTAAAATTACAAAACAAATGACGTTTGGTGAGTTGACATCGGTTAACTGGGCTCCGAGATTACAGCCTGTCAAATGTAGGGTAAAAACGGCCTTTTTGTGTATTTGACGGGCCCTATGTAGGGCTCTAGAGGGCTGTAACTCTCACGATAAGGTTTTTTCAATAGCAAACAGCAAACAATACTATATATATATATATATATATATATATATATATATATATATACATATATATAGTATTTTTTGCAAGATTTTATATGATAATGTTTATGATATTCTTTAGTACCTGTTCTGTTTTCTTAAATGTTATTTTACATAAAGGGCCTAACCTTGTTTGTAAATTACCTGGTGCAGGTACTTTTTAAATAATTGTCAATGGATTAGGTGATTAATTGGTTGGCTGATATTTCACTAATTAAGATGTTTTTTGTTGTTGTGTACAAAGCGAAATTACATATGTGTAAAAATTGTATATTTGTGCATGTTTATGGGTATGCAGACTTACCTCCTCAAAAGTAAATGAAATTTTACACACTTCTTTATATGGCTAGATATTGCATTCTGCTCAGTCTCCATATGCACAGTATTCATGTCTGTATAACTTTTACATAAATTTTGATGAATGTGATCTAGTAATTTGTAGTGTAATATATTTACAAGAGAAAACATATAAAACGAAGCACAAAGCGTAGAACATTGAGTATACAAAATTACTGGGTAGAAAAGCAGACTCACAAAATATGTTAACGGTTTAAAATACTTTGGCCTGTCATCAAAGTGATATAATGCTATTTTGTCAGAATGTATGAAACCTGGAAGAAATAATAACAGAACCAAACCCGTAATCAGAATCAAGTATATGATAGTTAGGCAACATCTTGTTTTATATAATTTACTAGCTCGACTGTTTTTAATTAACAAATATTCTTCCATGCTTATGTATTCCTTTAGAATGCCATCTCTTGTTGTTGCAATTTCCGTGTAAATGTTCGTTTGGAATAGCACAAGTCCAGATAATCCCTAGAATGAAACACATTGAGAAGTTGAAAACTGTTTGAGTCAAGTTTTTCTAAAATTGTGTCCAATATTCCTGTTTACATATGTTAACCCTACAATGTTAAAACATGTTAAGATAATACTTGATACACAAAAAAACTAGACTTAAAAATAAAATTGAAAAGTTATAGACGCAAATAGTAAAGGTGATACTTATGTACAGTCACTCAAAAACATAATCTAACACGACTTACTTTCAAACAAGAAACCTACTCTCACTTTACTCCATCAGACGACCATTCACAACTTTTCTGACTTCCACAGTTTACACGTCCTATCCAAAGGTTTGAATTTTGCAGTGACGCCAAAAATTATCTCAGTCGAAAGAGCCAGTTGAGGGAGCTAATGTTGAACAATAATAAATTGATGCTGAAGATACCCGTCATGACATTGCTTGAGTACTCCGCACGTCAAAGCCACCAAAATCAAACTTAACTTCTAACGAACGTCACGAATTAAAACAGCTACTTACAAGACATAACCATTCTTCCTACCGATAAAGGTAATGCCACCGTTCTTCTCAAGAAGTTTATAGAATTTCAGTAAATGATATCCTAGTTAGCTTCGATGTTGTATCTCTTTTCACCAATGTCCCTAAAAACAAAACACAATATCCTCTCTGACATCATCGAACTTGTACAACACTGTTCTTCTAACACGTGCTTTTCATTTCAAGACACTTTGTTCCAACAAGCTCACCTCTTCCTCCAGTGCTTGCTAACATTTTTGTGGAACAAATCAAAACCCCGCCCTTAAACTCGTTTAATTTGAAACCTTCCTGTTGGGTTAGCTATTTCGATGAAACTTTTGTCATTTGGCCTCATGGCAGAGATTCATTAGACATCTTTCTGCAATACCTCAATAGTATAAATCCAACATTAAATTTACAATGGAAGACTATATGCCTCAGGATATTTGCTGAAACAATCCAGACCAGAATGTCTTCAGACAATGCCCGCATTCTACTCTACAGGGTCTTCTTGACAAGCATCGGCATTATTATGCAAACGCCCGGCACGGTGTTCAACCTTGAAATCGCATTGCTGTAATTTCTCCATCCATCTGTCCAGTTGTCCTTCCGGTGTCTTCATGTCCAGCAGCCATTTCTCAGTGGCGTGCCGATGTAGAGGCGCGGCAATGGTGACAAATCGTCTGTAGTACGATCAGAGCCCCAACAAGTTACGTAGTTCGTACTTGTCTCTTGGGACCGCCCAATCACGGATGGCTGCTATCTTGTCTGCGTTTTTAAGTCTAGTGTGGAGAACCAACGGGACCATGCTAGTATGGTCAGAGTCTCATCAGTTCGGGGGAGTGGATAGTTGTCTTTCTTCGTAACATCTTTTAATTTTTTTTAATCCACGCAAAATCGGGTGTTAAAAAAATTGAGGAATTTTATTTGTTATATAGGGTAGAATATGAGCATATGCATATAGGAAATACCTGAAATATGGGCGAAGTAAAGTTGCGCAGGGAGGTTTAAATGAAGTGTGGAAAGAAAATATACTATATACTGTGATTCAAAAAACATGAGGAAAAATTGTGAAATAGCGTAGCTAATAATCAGTTGCACAGAGAGGATAGTTGAAATACAGGTTGGAGTAGAATTATTTATTATAAATAAAATAAATGTTATATTGGGTGACCAATAAGTAGCAGTATATACCGGATTTTTGTAATACAGCTTGAAGTAGAGACAACAAATATACAAGCTATATAAAAAAAATTTGAACAAAATTGTTATGTAGGGTGCCTCATAAACAGTTGCAGTTCTAGGAAATTACTTAATAAACAATATTTAACATAACATTCAATCATCATGACCCATTTTTGGTACCCCATTAAATTCAGCATGTCCAAAAAAATTATCACGTACACCAAAATAGTTGTAATTGCAAATTAGTCGACTGAGGCCACACTTCGATAATTGATGTCAATCGCGAACCATCGGTCGACAGTTCAAAATGAAGCATGGTAATGATTAGATGTAGTTAGCATAGTGTAACCAAGTAATCAGTAGAAATAAACAGATAGTCTTTACAGCCAGTATTATTGATCGAGGCCGCTGTCTGCAACATTATAATATCAAATGGCGATCCTGAACCGTAAATAATGACCAATCTTCACATACTTATACAGGGTAGTGCAAAAAATGTTTGGAAAGTTAAATCGATGGGCTCCATATTAAGGAGAGATTGTATTCATCGGAGTATAATGGAAGGAGGAGAGTAGCATACTCACTGACAACAAGAAGGGTCGGACTTAATTCTAACACATCAGAATGGCACAAGCAACAAACAATGAAGTTTCCGATGAAACCGAAAAGTACCGGTTATCGGAAATATTTTCTATCATTCCGGAATTTTAAGGCGACCAGATCTCCTTGACCACCTTCATACACGCATGTAATTGTGCGTACAATATGTCGACTGCAGATCAAAAATATCTGCTAGTCATTCATATTAAAAATAAACTTAGAGGCAGAGCGGCTCAGTTAGTCAACTCGAGAAACACCGCTTCATATTTAGAAATTAAGCAGCTTCTTTCACTGCATTTCGGAGACGCGCGGGATCTGTCTTCTTTGATCCACGATCTCCAACGTCTTAAACAATTGTCCAACGAGTCCCCTCTAACGTTCTATAATAGGCTTCAGGCTGAGTGCGAAAATGCACTCTTGTAATCAAAAATCGGCAAATCTAAGAAATCAGCAGAAAGATGCTCAGACAATTTTGTAGATACGATGGTTCTAAATACAGAACTTACCGGACTAGAACCACATCTAAGCCAAATAATTTGTGCCAGCAATTCTAAGGACCTTCTGGAGGTAAACTCTCGAATCAGAAAAGAACTTCAGTTTTCTTCTGCTCCGAAGAAAAAAAGATAAATAAATCCGCTCAACCTAAGCCCTCTTTTCAGGGTAGGAAACCCATTCAACTACCGAAATGTTTAAATGGTGGTAGATTAGGCTCCTCAATATTACAACCAACATTTTTTACCTAATTTTATAGAACCAAATCAATCTTCGAGGCCCAATCCACCCCAAAATACTAACAATCAAGGTCCACCATTTCAACCGACGAATTTTCAAAGACCACCTTTTAATACTCTCTTCGAGGTGTCATTCCTTTGTAAATCCTAGATGTCGGTCTTACATCTCGCGTCTACAAATCACCTTTTAAGCCGAATCATTTCCGACCGTCTGTAATACAGACCAATTCTCACTATCGCCCAGAAAGGACACACCATTTTAACCACCATCAAAATGGTGAATATTCTCAACGTCCTAAAACCGATTACGGTTATTATTCTGATAATAACCAACACTATTTTGACGATATCAGTAAGAATTATGTAAGCCCCGACTTCTAAGAAATACCAGACGATACCCCCATTGAACCTTTCAGTACCGACGAATACAAGAATTTTCTAGCTCTCCCGAGCCTAGATCAGCCCCCCGATTCAACATCTACCAATCCCGAAATCCAAACCCAAATATAGAATTTGAATCTGGAAGATTTCAACCCAAATGCGAGTTTCCCGGAACAAGCATTTCTCTCAGTCCTCTTTTAACGGTAAACTCCAAAAACCTTTATTAAATTCACGACGCTTCCGAAAAATTCAAATTTCTCATCGATACCGGAGCTGGTATCTCCATTTTTAAGAATTTCCCGAAAAAGTGACAATCCAAGGTATTACGCACGAGAAAATCCCGATTTCAGAATCTAACCTTATTCCATTTGTCTTAGGTAATCCACAAAAGGTTTTATCTACGATCTAGATATTGAGTTCGATGGAATATTAGGTCATGATTTTCTCGAGCATTACGAATGTATTGTTGACTTAAAATCAAAACAGTTAATAACGAACTTCAAAACTATTCCCTTACATAAAGTCCCTAATCACGATCAACCTAAAACACAACCGACAGATATTCCCAATTCTAAAATACCAACTTGTACTCATAACAGTCGAATAACTATCTAGGCACGTACAGAACAAATTTTCAAAGTAAAATGTGAACTTACAAATACTGGCGCAATCTTACCCACACAAGTAATTGATAAAGTACGACTTCCCAACGCTGTTGTACATATTAATTCAAAAGGAGAATTTCTGACTTCGATAATAAACGCGAACGCAATGCCCAAAACTGTTAACTTTTCCAATCTTCAATTAGAACCCCTGGACCCTACACACCCTTTCTTAAATCAGAACACACAGGATTACTCTGACTCTATAAACTTAGACAGAAACTTTACTATCAAGGCACAAATTCGGACAAATTCTTAACGATGAAGAGCGATAATTTATCACAAATCTCTGCTTAGAATTCGAAGATATTTTCTATCTTGAAGTCGATGTTTTGTCCTTTATCAACGCAGTACAACATTAAATTGACACCAATAATGCCAAGCCCGTTTTCACAAAATCTAACAGATATCCTCAAGTCCATAAGGAGGAAGTGAAAACTCAAATTGCCAAAATGCTTGATCAAGGCATAATCAGACACTCTTCTTCTCCTTGGTCCTCCCCCGTATGGGTCGTCCCTAAGAAAGTCGATGCTTCTGGTAAGCAAAAGTGGCGAGTTGTTATCGACTATAGGAAGGAACTAACTGTAGACGATAATTAACCTCTGCCCAACATTTCTGATCTCCTCGATCAACTTTGTGAGTGTCAATACTTTTTGACACTGGAACTCGCTTAAGGGTTCCACCAGTTGGAAAACCTTGAAGAAGACATTTCCAAGACCGGCTTCTCTGTTGACAATGGTCATTACGAAATCGTTCGTATGCCATTTGGTCTAAAAAATGCACCTTCTACCTTTCAGAGGTTCATGGACAACAACACTAAAAACGAGACTACTGGTTTCACGCCCTACGAACTTATCTTTGGGCACACTTCTAGTAGACCCCCGAAACAATATACGATCAGGAAAAACTCATTTCCAAATATGTTAGGGACCTTAACAACACAATGAGCTACTATTATACACTTGCCCGCGCAAAAACCGACCAACAAAATCAAAAATCTAAAGTTAGATTTGACAAATATGTTTCGACTAACCAACCAGAATACAAAGTGGGCGACAAAGTATACGTGAAAGAGTGTCAGATTAAAAGCAGATCTGAAAAAAAATTAAATGGACCTTATGAAATTACCGCGATAAGAAAAAACTATGCCAAAGTTATAAACTTACAGACTAACCAAATCAGTAAAATTAACTTTGACCGACAAAAATCATATTTTGAATGAATCCCTTCTTTTCAAATTCTGTGGACTGTTTTCAGTCGTGAACCTCCAACAATACTCTCTTACACCCGTTAATAATATAATAGGAGTTTTCTTCCATGAAGAAGGCACACTTAAAATTTCAAACGACAAATGGGCACTTCTTGTCTTCAAAGACCCCAGCCCTTTCAGATGTGCTATTTCAAATAACGACAATTAAACCAAAAATATAAACACATGTTAGCCTCTTGAAACAAATTTCTAAATCCGTTAACTCTAAATATACAGACATCTTCGCTGACACTCAAATTTACCCTACTAACAGAAGAAAACGCGGACCTATTAACGGACTGGGATCAGTTTGGAAAGCTATTTCAGGAAACTTACACGCAACAGATAGTGAATACATAAATTACTGTATAACTAAAATTACTAAAGACCAACACCAAATTCAGGACTTAGTAAAGAAACAGTTATCTGTAACAACCTCAGTCATTACGAGCCTCAACAATACTTTACAAAAATTTCAATCCGAGGAGAAACTATTCTCGAATAACATTGGAAAAATAAGGCAGTCAATTTTATAGATTTCAAATGATCTTGATTTCCATGAATTTCAAATCAATATCTTGGATCTGTGTGCCTAATGGAGAGTTAAATATTTATCGAAAACACTCTCGATGATGTTTTAACTGCAGTCTCTTTCGCCCGCTTAAAAATTTTACATAGTTCGATAATGACCCCAGTGGATTTGGTCGATTCCCTTTAAAAGATTTCTCAGTTACTATATGAAAATAATTTACCACTTCCAATTTACAGTTCAAATGTTGCTCAATACATTGATTTGATAGAATTGGAAGCTTTTCAAATCAACACTAAAATCATTTTTGCAGTCAAAATTCCTTTAGTTGATCCTGTGATTTACACCCTCTACCACCTTTATCCAATCCCCATTTTGGATGATTGAACATGGTTTCATCATATACTTTCAATAAAGACAAAATTTATCGCGAGAGATGACGATTCGTTATTATACACATCCTTCGAAGACCTGGGCGACTGCAACCCTTTAACTTAACATCATAAGATTTGTTCCAAATTTCACATCCAATAGACAAAGATGCCATCTGCGAAGATCAGCTTCTCAGACAGCCAGCCATACTTACAGCAACCTGCAAAAGTGCGTTATTATATGCAGCAGACTATAATATCCAAGAGATTGACGTAAACTTTTGGTTGATCTCGATTTCAAGACCAGTGGCCATCACCATCAAATGCAAAGGTGAAGATGTCGTGAGACAAACCATATCGACAAATTCAGTGATGCAGATTCAACCCGATTGCAACGCGCTTATCGACAACACAAGGGTCCATGCTACAAGAATTTCTAAAAATGTCCAAAACATCACATACAGAAACCACCCAGTGGACATTCCTTTTAACTGCTGAAACGGCATGCCAGCCGCTACTGAGATGCCAAAGCTAACACCCCTACAATTACAATAACTAGATGTACAAGACCTAGATGTTGCCAACCATAAGCTTTCCCAATATTCTAAGGAACTGGAAAATCTGAACAACCACCCTTAGAAAAGCATATGTCTTGGCTTACAATCACAACCACCACCTTAGTAGTAATTGTGATTATACTCCTCACAATGCAGTCAATCCAGAAGATGTTCAAGAATACCACTACACCAAGCTCCGCTGTCCAGCACACGCCACCTACAGCACCATCAAACCCTAAGTCCAAAGGAAAGCTTCATAGCCTCCTGAGTCCAACCAACGATATGGAACTGCATAACTTTTTTATATGGTTGGGAGTTGTTATATAAACGTATACTATGAACTTAACACGAACTTATATCGCAACGATAATTCAACATTCCCAGCTGACTCAGCGACACGTGTGGTGTCATATTACGGTGCCGCCGATATCCGTGAGAATCGCCGTGTCAACTATGCCTATTCAGCATCTTTAAACTTATATATTGTAAAATTTCTCTTCTACTGCATTCATTATTATTCAGAACCTTTGTCAGTTAATATTGTTATTTTCATTTACATTTTTAAAGTTATAATTTTTGTATTGTTATTAATAAAATCTTTTTTAAAAACTGAAATTTGATATATATATATATATATATATATATATATATATATTGATGGAGTTTATAACAATTGTTTACTTCGATATAAACTGTACTATAATTTTACTTCAAATAAGTAGTTGTCAAGTTCAATTGTAAAGTTTCAAAGAATGGCGCGTTTAACTGAAACGCAGCGAATAGAAATTTTGAAGATGGTAGGATATGGCAACAGAACTCGAACACAAGTTGAAGTTGGCGAATTGTTTAATACGAGTATGAAGTACCCGGCGCGGCCTATTACACGATCGGTAGTAAGTAAAATAGAAAAAATTTTTCTAGAGTTTTGTAAGAAAGTAAGAGACAATTACAAAACCAAACATGTTCCAGAAGATAACAATTAAATGTTTTGCACGATTTACAAGAAAATCCTCACGAATCCAGTAGACAAATAGCCGCAAAACAATCAATAAGTAAATCTTGTTTTCTAAAATGCTTGCATAGAAATAACTGGCACCCATATAAAATTCATTTAGTTTAGAACGTACTAAAGATGCTTTGGACCGGAGAGTTGAATTAAAATTATCCGATAATGCATTTCTGATACTTTCTAGCCTTACAATTTTTCGGCAAACTTGTTCTATATGAGATAGCATACACATCAATTTATGTTGCGTAATAATTAGTATTTTTTTCAAGTTCTTATTATTCCCTGGGAGTCGCTGGTTTGCAATTTTGGATTATAAATTTGTAATCTGTCAATTAAAATCAGAATTATGTTGCAATTAGCCATATTATTTCTGACTTGTTACTATTGACAATATGATTTATGTTCCTTGCGTTTTAACAAACTTCATTTCATACAATGAACTTAAATTGTTTATAATGCGATTATACAAAACTCAATAATCTGACAGAGTTCACAAGTACCGTGTTTAAAGAACAGCTCGTTAACCAGTATTTTCTGAATAATCTGTGCTTCAGCTTGAAAACTACCTAAGTTATGGATTTTCAAATATTATTAATGTTAGTGGTTATTCCAGTTTTTCCCTGTGGGTAATGCTCCCATCATGCTTTACAAAAATTAATTTTATAATGTTTTTCACTTTTTTTACAAATATTCTTTTGGAAGCATTGCTATATAGTCAAAATGTTACAAAAAAAAGTTTAATATTGTTTGTTTTGCTTTATTGTCGAAAAAATGCAAAATGAAATGTATTTAAAAATAGAAAGGATTCCGGCTTTCTAGTTCGAGAGTATCGGTTTGTTTAAACCGAGAACACAAAACTCAATTTCAAAATACGAAGAGGGAAGCTGAAACGAAATTTATTAAATACAGATAATTTAGTGAATGAGGCAGGTTTAGATAAAAATCCAAAACGCATTATATCAATAAATTCAGAGAAATAAAAACGAAACAAATTTAATTTAATTTAAAATGCTGAAATATTTTTGAGATATATAAAGAAAGAAGAGTCGAAGCACACATAAAATATTTGAATGATATTATGGCAGTTACAGTCACTAACTAAACTCCGTACATTTTACAAGAATTATTAGAAAAATTTTAGAAATTTATATAATTTATGGTCTGAATCTGAGATGTAAAATCTACTTATAATTAAATGTGTAGAAATAAAAAAAAAGTTTACACAATAATTCTATATAGAGGACAGACTGTAAATAAAATATAGAGTTTGTTTTGTGGTTGTTAACAAATTGGTTCAAAGGCAGTAAGGGTACTCACCCCCAAAACTACCCCCTAAATTGCACATATTATTTAGCATCACATTCCTCATTATATTTTTTTCCACTAATAAAGAACCTATAGTTTTATATGTTGGTTGTTCTCTTCCTGAAAACTTGTGTGTTGGTATTGTTCTAGTATCTACAATTGTTTACTCGCAAATCCATTTAAAAAAATCCTGCTTCGCCAGAAAAAGAAATATTATAAAAATAGAGTCTGCATTTGCCCTTTGAATCATTAATTCGCAGAACCTTCTGTCATAATCATCCTCAGCAAGCTGTTGAAAAGCTGTATTTTGTAGGGAACGGATTAATTTAGGCATGACGTTTTATGCACAGAGCCGACCGTAATATTTGTTAACCAGTTAACTTTGAGAAATTTATGAACTAAATCCAACACATACCTACTAATGCCCAATATTCTTATCGGGATGTCTCTGATGAAAAATATGAGCAGTTCTGCGTGCACCGCGTTTTTCTTTACCATAAATATATATTTATTCAATTCTTCCTTGTAAAGAATAAAACATAGTCGAAATGTGATGGTTAGTTTTTAACGGAACCACTACCTACTAATAATAAATTTGTTACATTTACATCTTTCGCATCAACTTTTAAGGATTTTGTCTCACTTGTTTATCTCTGTAATTATTCTCATGCTTTTTTTACAATTAAAAATATTTTTTTTTACGATTTCTAGGTCAATACTCTGTAAAAAATAATCTGATTTAAAAAAATAATGTGTCAAAAGATTAGCAAAAAGAGGTTTCAGATGATACCCTGTGTATCTAAACTTTTAGAAGTTATATTCAACCCGGTTAAGAGATATATATAAATTAAAATGTTATTTTTTCTTTTTCTTTTAAATATATTTTATAACTTATTTTGGGTGACTAGTTTTGAAATAAAAGCCCTGTATATACAATGGACCAAGTGATTAATTGGACACTACTCTTAATGCCCGGGCTTTTGGAAAAATCATTTGACAAAAGCATAATATCTATTTAAATCATTAAATAGCCCATACATAAAGTCAAAGTGAAAAATATCATGTTTTATTGCCATTATTTTTTCTGACATGAAATGAAAATTTAAAACACAAAAACTTCTTCGTTTTGTAGACCATCTTCCTTATTATTAAAAACAAACAATTTAAATAATAAGATTAATAATTTGTACTTATTATGAAAGGGTTCTACATTTAGAAACTACTAGTTCTTAGTTGTTAAAAGTCAAATTAAAAATATAACACAAATAACACAAAATGGTAAGTAAACAAAAATAAGGAACACGATGTAGTTAGCAGTGAAGCAATTGGAGTCAGCAGTCAGTCATCGCAGGGCGATGCCTCCTCCCTTAAGGCATCTGTATTATACTTTGCCCAACCAGTGGCACATTCAAGGGGGCTCAACTCCCCCCTCCCAAGTATCTGAGTTTTTTTAGCGTTTATTTTGCTAAAACCTACCTTCAGCGGGACCAAGCCTCCCAACCTCTCGATTATCACAGCAGTATTCATAATGCCCAGGCAGTTTGATAAATAATGAAGTTTAGATAATATCACTTGGCCCGAAGTAGCTTGCCATTATTCACAATGCCTGAGCATTACAAGTAATGCCCTCATTAATCACTCCTACCGTTGCGAGTCAGTTTATTTGACATATTTATCTTGAAAATTTTTTAATTTGGTAATATTCACATCGCTTAAATTTTTAGATTTTTTTCAAATCCATTTTAACACTATCATTCATGGGCGAATATTATATGGCAACAAATTGTTCTAAAAATACATTATTTTCGGATTTAATATGATGAGCTAGTTTTCATTTCAGGTTTTTTGATGTTTTATTGCTATTTTTATCGTTTTTGGTGTTTTATACATTTTTACATTTATGACATTTTTGATATTTTTGAGGTTTATGACATTTTTGACGTTTCATTTATTTCTGGTATTTTTGTATTTTTTCACATATTGACTTATTGTTTTTACTATTTTTGGGTCTCGTTTGCATTTTCGGTGATGGTATTTTCACTCATTCTTTTTTTGGCGTTTTTTTAGATTTTTCTCGTTTTATGTTTTTGACATAATAACTATGATAATTTTGTCAAATTTTGTATTATTGTGATGTTTCGGTGTATTTAATATTCTTAACGTTTGAAGGTTTATACTATTATTTTTCGTTTTTTGGAATTTATTGTTACTTTATAGGTCTTAACTATCATTTGAAAATTTCAACATTTTCTAATTTTTAAAGATATTGCCTGCACTAAATCTGATAGCGACATCACCCCTCACTACTGGCAAACATTTAAGTACAGATTCAAATTATCACCTCTCATGCAATGAATAAATACTCCACATTCCATTTATCGGCTACGTGATGATCGCTAAGTGATTAAATCATTTCTAGTAATTTCAGGAGAAGTGCATATATACCAACTTTCACGCCTGCATCTTTTTTGTTGATTAAAAATTGCTGACACCCTTCGTCTTCCTGCAATAACAGAGTTTTCGTATAATGACACATCAAATCTCAATAAATTTATGGAACTAATATTATAATTCTCATATCTGTATTATTTTCGGTTCCCAAAATAGTCATTTTTTCTTGAGACATTCACCGCTTGCCCCCTATCGTATACCTGAATGTTCACAATTTGATAAAACTCTGTTGATTTTAGAAGAGTATGTATATCAAGATTCACACCAGTATTACTTTTTATTTCGGATATATTAAATTCTTTCTAAAACAATAGTAACCCCCTTTTCATTTTGACAAAATAGCGACACACGTGTTACTTCATTTAATAAAGGACTCAACCTCTGAATTCGTTACTTCAGTTTCCGGAAAATAGTAACTTTTTGGAAAAAATATTTCCGGTCGTGACCCCCAACAGTTAATTAAATTTTTGCAGAATGACGATACTCATTATTATTTGTTTGGAGAGAGAAGTATATAGACCAATTTCCACGTCTTGTTTTTCTGGATAGGGACAATCTAACCAGCTGGCGACATGAAATATTCGACCACAAACTCCGTGACATGAGATTTTGTGCAAATTTTATTTTTATTTATATTTAAGAATTTATTAAATAATGTTTAAAATTTTGGGGCCATAACTTTTGATAACTCTTTGTTTCTTCCCTCAGGACTTGGGTTCGGGGATAATGTATCTATTGAATTCAACTATTGATTCACTTATGACACTTATATGTTATTTTATCAACAATATTTATTGAATCCTAATGTTTTCAGACTATTAATATGTTATGATTTAATCATTGCTACTGTACTGAACTCATAACTATAATTTATTGTGACATTAGACTTTTTTTAAATTATATTTACCAATCAATTTTTTTTCTGGATATGGACATGAAATATATTTTACAACCCATTGTCGTTCCTATCAAATATACATAAAAAATCATGAAAATCGGTGGAGCCGTTTCGGAGAAGTTCGATCACAAACACCATATCACGATATTTTTACATATTAGATATGCCTTTACTTTAAATAATGCTACTATATAAACCACGATTGCTTTAAAACGCATATTCTGACATTTATGAGAGTCATAATAAATAATTGTTCAAATCGGATTTTGAAAACTCACGTATAGTAGAAATATAGTTTACATCGGTTTTTTGAAAAGCAGTATTTTCAGTATTCATGTCATATTTATTTTCTATTTGAAATCTGAAAAAATAATGATCATTGTTAGGTTTTCTATTATACGAAAGTTATGTATTTCTGCAACAAATTATTAAACATGAATTAGTTACATAGTTTTGATAAACGTTTACGACTATAATTCAAGATTTAAAGTGATATTTATTACGAAATAAATAATAGTGTCTTTCAAGCTCATTTAACCACGATGAATAAACAGCGAGAGGATGTTAGTTTCCACAATGTACCCTCCTTTGATTTCACCCTTAGGTATATTCAGACAGACCCAATTATATAAATAAAATCCTAACAACTAAAATTAACCCATCTACAATCTTAAATCCCACCCAAAATCGAAAAAGTTGAATATTTTCATAAAATAGCATAACCCATGAAATCGAAATTTGCAATAAAGACCCAAAACCTTATTAAACGACTGAATAATTTTACACTTAGTTAGATCATTGAGTTCTCTAAAATACAAATTACTATTATGAAAATTTGTAAAATTAAATTATAAAATATATCGCTTATCTTTACCCACAGCGAATTTCAATATGAGATGTAACAGAGATGCTCTGTTACGCATTTTACTTTAGATGCCTTTGAGCCTCCACTAAAATTTTGCTGATTTTACATTCTGTTCTCAAATAAGGGCAAATCGTTGTGACCTCCAAAATCGGAGGTAGTAGCGTCATATATGAGGTGACAACGTATATCGTATACCTGTGTATCTACCTGTGCTTTTTATTTTATACTAGCCGTTACCGCGGTTTCACACGCGTATAAAATGTAGAATTCTTTGCAAAAAAAATTACTTATGAAATATATGGGCTATCCAATATAACATTTTTTTTTCTAATTTTGTTGAACTACCTTACATAAATATAAATTTACCAATCTCGAATATATTTCACCGAACCTGCAAGCACTTATGGGCCACTGTATATAATATTTCTACATTTTTTTGAATCACCTTTTATAATTGTAACTCAGCTTCACCCTATCGTGCAACCATTCTGTATAAGCTACTATTTATTTGTCAGCCAATATAACATTTTTAAATTACCTAACTATAATTCTACTCCACCCTATGTCCACCCTATATGCTATATAAGAATTATTTATGATAATTCTTGAGCCACTTCGTAAAATATAATTTCCCTCCGCCCTATGTTGTATCCATCCTTTATATACTCCATTTTCTAACATTGTGTTAAAACAATATATAACTATAATTTTGCTTCGCCCCATATGTCAGGTATTCCATAAATCAGGATGCAACTATACATGTCTACTTTATACTTATACTTATAGGCCACCTAATATTAGTCTTTTGGTACCACTCTGTATAACTATAAATCCACCAATCCCCAACATATTTTACCCAAACCGCAACTTTATATGGTTACCCTATGTAACTATTTGATTCAATATTTTGTTGAACTGCCTTCTATAGCTATAACTCTACTTCCATCTGTAATTAAATCATCTTGTTTATATGCTGCCAATTAGTCAACCGTTATAACTTATTTGTCTATCATTTTTTGAGCCATCATGTATAACCAACCATAATTTCATTCTACAAAATATTTCAACACGCTGTTTATACTTCGTTAGGGGTCACGATATAGGTATAACATTTTTTAATCACTTAACTGTAACTCTGATCCCTTCTATATTTCAACTATCTTATCTATGCTACTACTTATGGACTACGCTAAATAACCATTTTTCGGATATTTTTTAACCACCCTGGAAAATATAATTTGTCTCCACCTTATATTTCAACCACCCGTTATATGTAAGTTTTTTTTAACAATGTTTTAATCACACTGTATAACTATAATTTCACTTTTTCGGCTGTCTGCTTATATAATGGAGTGGCGATGGTAGCGAATCCTTCCACATTTCGTCTGTAGTAAGAGCAAAGTCCTAAGAAGCTCCGTAGTTCTTGCTCATCTTTGGAAATAGGCCAGTCGCGAATAGCTTCCACCTTGTCGTCATTTGTTCTTATTCCTGTCTCTCATACGGTGTGACCCAAGAGCTCTACTTCCTTTTGGAACAGAAAACATATCTTTGGATTGAGACGCAGATTGGCATTTTTAATCCTGCCGAATACTTCCCGTAGATTTTGCAGGTGATAGTCAAATTTGTTGCCCATAACTATGATGTCATCTAAATAAACAAGGCCTGTCTTCCAGATTAATCCACTTAATACAAATTCCATGAGCTTGTCAAATCTGGCAGGGGCATTGCATAAACCAAAAGGCATGACAGTAAACTGAAAGAGTCCTTTGTTGTTGGAGAATGCCGTCTTCTCTTTATCAGCTTCGTGAAGACCAACTTGCCAATACCCACTTTTTAGGTGCAAGGTTGAGAACCAAGTGGAACCCGATAAAGTCGTGAGTGTGTCATCTATACTTCTTTCTTGGTAACATTATTCAGTTTCCTATAGTCGACACACAGAATCTGGTGGTACCGTCCTTTTTTTTGAACTAGCACTACCGGTGCAGACCAAGGGCTAATGGATGGTTCAATAATTCCACTTTGTATCATAGGGTCTATATTCTCATCAACATTTTGATTTGAAATTGGAATTCGGAAATATATCTTCCGAAAAAAAGGCAAAAAGGCACCAAACAACAAAAGCTTGGTAAGAAAGTTTCGTCTTCGTTCGACGAACACAAAGCGTATATTATAAGAATTAATTAAGTAAACAAACCCTTAAATTATTCTGCATTGAAAGCTGTCGGTAGTTACAGAACGAAATAAAAATAAAGAAAATGGGAACTGAACGGTTTCCTCTTTGCCCATTTATATATAGATTTACTAGCTTGTTCTATTGATTGGAAATTCAGTCGGTGGTAGGCAGTTATTAAAAGTGTTAAATCTCATTCTCATAAGTAAATGAAAAAGAGCTTATATACGTTTGAATAATTGTGTCCCATATTTTGTCAGATTTGAGCCATTTTGAATCGCCCTTTGCTTTCTTTATCTTCAGATCTAAATGACATTTTCCTCAAGAGACTTCACGACATGTTCTTACTGGGGCCTTTTGATGTGCGTAGCAGATAAAGATTGCTCACATACTGCTGTAAATAAGTTGTAGTTTTGGCTGCAATGTACACATGCAAAATTCCCCCCCCCCCCTCTCTCTCTCTGCTGTTTTTTCTTTGTTATCCCATTCATTAGCTGAAGCCACGACTTCGAATTGCCGCTTGTATATGGGCAAAGATGAACTTCCATCAAATGCTTCCACTATGTTTTGACCCTGATTTCAAATTTTAGCTGGCTCTGGATGGAATTGATGTCATCTACTTTGGTTTCAAGAGTCTTCACATTATTTTTAAGATCTTTATGTCGTCGTTTATCTGTTTCCATATTAACTATTCTCTGGTTAACTGCTTCCTTGCCTTGCATTACTAATTGCATTAACTGTTCTTGTTTTTTTTTTAATTATTTGAAATTCAATTTGTCTCTTTTCTTCTGATACTTCATTTTGTCTTGTTAATTCAAATCTCACTTTTCATCATAGAAACAAGGTTTTCCCATTCTATTTTACGTTTTTCATCGAAATATTTCACTGAACTTTGTTGAATTTCCTCTTAATGTTGTTTCTACTTTTTGTCACGTTTTTCCAAGATCTGAGTTATTTTTTCGTCTAGTCCATCCATAACTTGTTTGAATATTTTTATGGTAGTCTCATAAATTTTTTCCATTTTACGAGTTCATGCAATAATTCAATTTATGATTTTATCTTCACTTAGTCATTCACTTCTAAGACCAAATTGCAATAAACTCCCTGGGTTTAAATTTTATTAACTTCAAAAACTGATATTCACTTTCACTTTCTAGAACTTTTTTTGCACTTAAAAAATCCAATATTTACAACAGCTAATTCTGAAAACAATTTACATCAAAATAATAACACGACTAATTAAGCTCTACTAACTAATGCAATGTCCAGCCGTTCCTTTTTATAATCTACATCGAACTCTCTAGCAAATTCGACGGTCATCTCCCAGTTCGTGGCGTCTTTTCGAAATCTCTAGTATGGTCGACCTTGAGGATTGATTTTTTTATACCTCAGTCGGCTTAAATGTTTTATATTGTTTTAGTCAGGGGCGGCGTAGATAAATTTTATAACAATATACTTTTCCATTAATTGGTTTGAAAAATCTCGAAAAGTTAATTTGGATGTTTGTATCAACTGAGGCATACCCTATATACATTGTATATTTTGATATAACCCAACTTAAGTGCGTATCGATTAAAGTTGGAAAATTTTTAGCTAACTTGTTTGGACATTGTTTTAACAAATAATAGTAAATATTTGCTCTTGAAAATCAGTCAACTGGTCCTATGGTATATAAAATAGGATTTGCCAAACAATTTTTAATATGAAGAGGGGGTGTAGTTAATGAAGATGTGTATATGAAGCATGATTGTGTGGATTCAAATGTACCCCCACATAAGTGATTTCACGATTGAAAGGCTTTTCTAAACAAGAATACAATGTGACATTAGTAGGAGACGGAAATTTCCAATGTATAGGGTTGGATGCTACAGCCAAATCTCGCACTTAGTGAAGCGCTAATGAATGACTTCTGACTGCCTGAATGAATAACTGCAGTGCTGCGGTGGGATGCTACAACATGGTTACCTGAGATTTTGAGCTGTTAACAGGTGATGGTTGTTTGGAATTGTCTTTAGATGGAACATTTCTTTTTGGGGACATGAAGACTAGTTTGATGCATGCCCATGTCCAAACAAATAATATTGTTTACGCGATAAGCACCTGGTAACTTAATGCTGGTACAAGAAAAACAATATTTATTATTTTTAATAAATTTAAATCGATCTAAATTATATATAGCTCCAAATCTAGGACATGCATATATTTTGTGACTTTTCTTATTGCAAAAAGATGGGTATTGGGCTGTCATTTCCTTGTTGTATAAGTTGTATAATTATTTTCGGATCCTGTACCTCTACTGGACCATAATGATACTTTTTGTGTGACTGATTAGAAGAAGAATTGTTTTGAGTTCCAGAAGATGCTCACTCCCGCCTGTCTTCCTGTACTGACAAATTTTCAAGAACAACATTTTTACTAAATAAGTCCAAAAATTTGCTCTATAGAAACATTTTCTTCTCTGATAAATGTCTGCTTAAAACATATTCTTGTATTGGAATTTAGTTTACTGTTCAATAAATTAACTTTACTGATGCATTAAGTAATGGATCTATCTCCATGGGAGATATAACATTAATGAAAATCAACTAATCAGATTGAAAATAGAAATCTTAGCGCTAGTTAGTAGGACAACTCTGTGGTAAGAGCGCAAAGAGATGTTAATGGAGTCTGCATATTTGTAAAGTTTAGTAGCATATTTTGTCGGAGTTGGTCGGCATAATAGTTGAGTTTATTGGACGGTTCTTCTGGTCTCTAGTCTGGCTAATGTCAGTCTGTTAAAGTACAGTGGAGCGATAGGCCAAAAGAAAAAGGGGAATATACTCATCCCATTCATGCTGGTTATTGTTCTATTGATTTTTTCCACCATTCAATCCGATTGTGGATGCAACGATAGAGTCCCATTTCTTGATGCCCAACATCGTACAAACCTTCTGGAAGAAGATGATCTTAGAACTCTGGACCTGGCAATCTATATAGGGCCACCGGTATTAAAGGTAATGGTGATTGCTAGGGTATTGTTGGTGGATCTCGGCCAAATCTCCGAATATATATTGTCCTGGGGCCTGGCGAGTCGTACATAGTTACCCTTATAGTGACTGACTGACTGGTGGTGGTATAGTTGCGTTGGCGAACTCTAACTGGTGATCTGGTTGGTAAACGCATTCTTTAGTCATGTCGGAAAAGCCCTGTAGGTTTACAAGATAAGATAAGTTTCATTACGTACTTTTGAGAGTAGTTTTTATTTAAGTCCTAATATTTATCGTTCTCAGTGGTAACAAGACATTCTATTTTTTAGTCTAACTCTAACCTTTCCCGAAATTCTTATCAAGTTTGTTTTTTCTCTACAGTATTTTGGATAGTGTTTCTTCGAGCGTATGGATAAATTATTTGATAATTGAAATGAAGTTAGAATTTAAATCCATGTAATCCCTCTGACGACAACTAATTTAGCACTCCGTGAGTTCAAAAACTTTATTACACAAAAAATAATTTAATTTCCATTAATGAGAAAACGCTGTAGTATATGCTTTGAATTAAACTGCCAAGAGTTCGTAGAGCTTATAAAATGGTAGCAGTTTGTTGTTGATAAAATAGGTTTGTTTAAGCCAAATATCAATGTTCTTATTCTTGTTGATATTGTACAATTTATTTTATTGTGATTTGCAGCATCTGGACTCTAAGATTAAACCCATCAGTTCCCCGTATTTTTAGTATTTATAAATTCAAATTCTTAAAACTTTGTAGACGCGATACGTAAGACTGACATCTAGGATTTTCGAGGAAACTAGCACACAGCTTCCGAATCTGGAGCCGTTCCGTGTAATTGCTGCTCTGGAGCAGCTGCGGCGGTAACACGTTTTTGAAACCATTGACGATGCCGGGTGGAGCTGAAGCTGTAGTGGGATAGGTGATACTCAAACAGAGAGCTGCCAAATTGACAACTCCTGCTAAGAATTTCTCTCTCAAATCTTCAGGTTTAATGTCCAAAATGGCGGACTCCTAGATAGTACCAGAATCATAGACTTGTTCAGCTAGCCGACCGTAAGAGGTTTAAAGATGTGGACATCATTGATAATTTCAATAATACCCTTTGACATTTTTGTTGGAATACTCAAGGCCTGGAAGAAGATTTTTTTTTAGGATTCAATCCATTGTTATATAATAACACATTGTCAGATATGATTGTTGTCTACAGAAAATTGCTTATTTGGATACTGAAACAAGTTTTATACCTTATCTGCTTATCAGGCTAGTACGACCTCAGCGAGCCCAGCGAACGTCGTTAGTAAAGTCACACTGTTTTAGCATTTCGACTCTGGAATACTTGTCTCCTTACCAACATCGACTAGAACGTTTAAGACCTTGAAGACAATTTATTATAGCCCCACGAATGACAGCCCCGTACCATCACCTGCTCAAGTTAGTGCGTGAACCAGTTAGCCGAACCTTTGGTTCCTTTAATACTGAGCAGGATTACCGCTTGTTTAGGAAATTTATAACTATTTTAGACTGTTTTTGCAATACATAAAAATGTTCTTAACAAGCTCACAGGCATACAAAAAATTACTTTGGTTCTGCTTTATCTACCTCCGTACTTGATAAGGACCATAATAAATCTCTTATCAACATAAAATCACCACCTATACTAAATTTGTTTCCTGTATGTTATTAGTTTCATTACATTATGCATTTATCAACTTACCGGAAGTGATAGCAATATAAAAATCCATGTCTCAAAATCTGTGTGGGGACAAAGTTTCACTGCAAGTACCCCCCAGCAAATGGAGATAATTGAAATTATTCCAAAAGTTAGCTTTAACCGTTTTGCATATTTGGATCTCACGTTGAACTCTATAATTCTCCATAATTCTTGAAAAGGCTCTAACAAAATGATTAATACATACAATAGTAAATTATGTAAATTTAAGGAATTAGTAATAAAATTAAGTTTAACACTTCTTGTTTGTATTGGGTACACATTATAAATGCAGAAGGGTATTATGGAATAATTCGTAGATATTTTTACCTTCTAGGACATATGTAACTTGATATTAAGCATAGTGTATGTAGAAAGAATTGTAGTTAGTTATTGTGTGAACGTTTTTTATCTAACAATATTTTATTTAGTTTAAATTAAAAGTTAATTTTCCACTAGGACGCATCGGTTATTATGTATTTTGTCTATTTAAACCTAAATCCGAACCTAAGTTGCAATAATTTTAAATATTCTGCGTTTATTTTATAGATATATAGAAATAATCAAGACAAGAGATAAATACGAAACCTTTTGGGTCAGTTGCAGATGGCTAAGGCAGAAGCTTCTGTTGAGAAGATGGGGTACGATAATTGGTCCAACGAATTCCAGTTTACCAGAGCGATTCTCTTTCGCTTTGCGAACAGTAACAAGAAAAAACTACTTTTTTCCTAAAGAGCTAGTACAAGAGTTAGCATAATATCAAATATTAACATATTCCATTCTTTAAGCACGAAACTGCTTGCGATGACTGGTTCTACACTAAATTAAATTTTCTTCAAAAAAAATCCATATAACAAGATCATTAATGTACATGAATCAGTTGCCTAGTTGTAGTCCAAAGGAAACTTCAAAATGAACTAGGTTTAGAAGAAAAGGGAAAAATTGGGTCCATTATTTTCGCTTAAATAGATTCTGTGGTTAAAATCACTCTCTGTGTGAGTAAAGGAGTGGTTGTTGGATTCCCGTGAAAGAACTTCTTCATCAGGGACAATTGCAATTTAACTTATCACTATTGTAATACAACTCTCAGCTTGTCAGTCACTTGTATTTCTCCTTTACAGGAATAGCAAGATTAAGTTATGTTAAGTTTGTATGTCCATTCACTTGCTCTTCGCATGAAAACCACCCTTGAATAAAATCGTAATGAGTTGTACAAAGTCCTTTTATTTTGAGTAAATTGTATTTTAGGAGATAACTCAAGATCTTTAAGTACTTTTGATATGGAATTGATTGGGGTTTCTCCTATTAATAGAAATGTTTTAGCGTGAAATTTTCGTTTCTTCTACACTAGCTATTCCTAGACTCCAATCTATGAGATAAATATCTTAGATACTTCTGCAAGCTCTAAGTCACCTTAAACATTTCCTGATGTAGTTGTTCCTGATAAATCTAAGTCTACAAATTTTGTCCATATAACAAAACCACCTCTCAAAAAATAATAGTACAATTAAGACAAGAGCAGTGGACCTTATTGCATCCTACCCAATGAGAAGCTTCAAACAACAATTAAAGGAAATATTCGATGACCCCTTGTTAAGTAACTAAACTTAGGCCGACCTTCTACACCTAAACCTCCAGCGATGCACTATTCCAGTCTGAACTGGATTTAAAGTTATCATCTGAAGAACAATGACACAATGACGTTGAATGTTTCTTCTGTAACCGAAGGTCAAAGAGAAGAAATTTAGAATCACGTTTCAGCTGTTGACTGCTTGAGTGAAATCACCTGCACTGTGTCGCTTAAATGTATATAGACTTGAAGCAGACATGACTGGCACATAATGTTATAAATAAGATTCTTATTTTAACAATAACTATGTTTATTTAAGTGTAATCCGTTCTTCATTGGTGTAAAACACATATTCTATATTACCAGACTGTTTTGTATTAAACTCCAATAATGATATTTCTTGTAATAAAATAAAACAGTAACTATATTATAGTATTATATTATACCCGGTAGGCCAGTAGTATGAGGAGGGCAGGTTCTGGCTATACTGATATATACTTTGAAAACTTACCAGCAGGGAGGATGGTGGTAGTGATTTATGCGAAATAAAAGAAATTTTACTAGAATTCAGGCACATACATAGTGTGATTCATATTGTTACAAACTTTAATTTGACAATATTAAGAAACTAATTCTATCGAAATCAGTCAGCGTAATAAAAACTAATAAACCGAACAAACAAAAGATTTAGCAAAAACGTATTTTTAGTCGTTAGGCTGGCTGATATAAAAACGTATGGAAAATGGCATTTCTTTCGAGAGGCCGTCATCATATACGCTAGACAGACGAGAACAATCGAGAGTAATTGGAATAGGGTATAAATGCAAGCACACAGCAGGAGCAGCCAGTAGTGGATCAGTTAATATTCGTCTGATTAATCTCTCTTAGCCTAAGAAAAGTAGTGTGTTATTGATTATGCAATTTTTGTTTGGAAATAGAGAATATTATCTTTTTTGTAAAAATTGTTTTTCAAAGAACCAAATTTTTATAACAATATTGAACTTGATTTTTTTAATAGAACAAACCGTATCTGGTATACTGTTACATATGTGGATTTCTTATTCATTTTTTGTATGGCTGTATGTAAAAATACACCACTGAGATATTCGATATTTTGTCAAATTGTAGATTTTTAGAAAGAGTTTAATATAAGATGTGTCCGGTATCATACGGGGCTGCAATTGACCATCCTCCATAGTCTAAAGAGCCAGAGCGACAATAATGAGCACTCGTTATTTTGCCAGATAACGTTATCCAAACATGAACATTTTCATCGTGGAAAACTTGATTTTTTCAAATTAGCTGATAATTCTTGTTATTCCTTTTCGGCTTATATAAACATACGTGAATGTGTTTCTAACATTTTCCTAAGAAATCATGAATCAAAAATTATTTTTGTTTGTTAAATAATTTCCAACAATATAAAATTATCTGTATCCGGCTTTAATATTTTCTTCTATAGAGATATTTTACAGAAGTAATGCGGACCATGGAAAACAATAAATAGGGTTCACTATGAACTAATTTTGAAAAGATTATTGTACTCGTCTTTTATTATTTTTCGTTTTCATTAGGGTTTTCTCTCCACAGATTTATCCCTCAACAGATATGTATTTGAAATTGTAAATGGGGAACCAAGTTTACTTAGGGAATTTTGATAAATTGCATTGATTACTGGCTGCACATAAATCCTTCCTCAAAGATTTACATACAGAGATGCAGCCAATATGGTCAATGATCAACCTGTACATAAATATTGTCTGTTTTTGGAGACAATTTATCTCCAAATCTGGAATCGTTTTAAAACAAATTTTATTATTTGTCAGTGACAATTTGGCTGTTGGTGATCGCAGTGGATGAAGAAATCTATTGCTAGAAAAGCTAAATAGTACTCTCAATAACAAGAGTAACTTATCCTTTGCAGGAAAGAACAGGCGATATAATATTTTATTAAATTGTCAAGTAAATTAAGAAAATTAACCAGTAGCTTAGCAAACAATAGAATGTTTCTGGTGCGTTCCCGCAATTTGTTTACTGTATTGTTTTCAATTTGATTGAATTACTTCATTGATTTTTAAACTTCTGCACCTTTTCTAAAATATTCCGTCGCGCTAATGCTAACTGTTTTTTTTTGCGTGTAAAATATAGACAGTATTTGTCTTTCGTGGTTCGCTTCCCTAGCTGTTAAGACGCTTGGGATTTTTGGTGTGTATTGTGCTCCGAACTGTTCGGACATTTTTTGATTCCGTCTAAAGAGACGACGCTTATTGTTGTTATTTGCGTTACGATTTCGCGAGTTAGTAGCTTCGTTCGTGACGACCGCTAAACCGCTTTCATTTTGTTTCTTTTGTGTTTACAAAAGCGCATCATTTGTTGTTAAACCCGCATTTTTTGTATGCTCAATCAATGAACATTACGTCGCTATTTTTTGTGTAACGTGTTGTCCAGAAGAAGCTCTAAAAAACTGTTCACGGGGCTAGCCTCTGAAGAAAGAAGAACTAAGAAAACACCCTTTGCAGAGCTTCGACATGAAAGGTCAGTGACTAACTTTTATTTGCTGAATTACTTTACGTGTTTATTGATTGTTCCGTTAAAGGTCCTTCGTCAATTATATAATTGCATTGAACCAGCATTGAACTAAAACCGCAACATCTAATTCATACATTTATTTGAATATTATTCTATGGAATGTGCATCGAATAAGTTACATAATTTGGTCCAACTTCGAGCCGGATGCAATTTGAGTTAATTTAGTGCAAAGATTATCGAATAAATTACATACTTTGGTCCAACTCCGGGCCGGTTACATTTGAGTTAATTTCTTGCAAAGTTTAATGATCAAAACATTGATTTTTCGTTGCAATTATTGTTGAAAACCGCATTGAATTTTCGTTTCTTTATTTGTTAAAAGAGAAAACAAGTTCGGGATTCAGTCATTCCGTTAGAAATAAATTCGCATATTTCTTTTACCGCAAAAAAACTTACAAGAGCTCGTTTTGTTTGTTTTGGTTATTTGCTAAATTGTTTTGAATTTATTTGACATTTGGTCAGATATTTTACGACTTCAACAGTAAAAAATTGTACATTTTTGGAATAGTATTTTGTTTTCGTTCTATCGTGTTAGATTTGTTCAGTGGCGTTACAGTGATTTTAATTTATTGTTAAGATGTCAAAAACCGCTGAAAATTTACGTAAATTTAAAAATCATCGACAATCGGAGTTTAAAAGATTAGAAGATATTTATTTTGCTGCCGAGAAAGCCTTAAGAGGTGACGACGTTGAATTGTTTTTTAGCATGATTGATATGGTTGATTCAATTCATTTAGAATTTTTTAAACAGCACAATTCGATTGTTGGATTAATTTCAGATGCAAACGATGAGTTTGACTTTGAGGATGACATTCGCAATAAATTTGAAAAATTATTTTATTCAATTAGGTCTATTTTTGCTAAACTGAAATTTGTTCAGAATTCTACGCCACAAAATATGGCTCGGGAACAGGAAAGTGTTGCTTTGCCGCGAATTGATTTGCCTTCATTTAGTGGAGACATATTGGAATTTGGTACTTTTATTGATTTGTTTGATTCATTAATTCACAATAATGAAAAACTCAGTACTATGCAGAAGTTCAAATATTTGCAGTTAGCTTTAAAAGGGCCTGCTTTTGAGGTTATTAAGAATTTTAAGCTAACACAAAACAATTACGTGAGTGCTTATGAAACACTTTTGAAAAAATTCAAGCGAACTCGTTTAATCGCGGAGTCTCATTGGTCAGCTTTAGAACAATTCCCCCAACTATTTTCAGATAGCCCTTCAGAGGTTCGGAAGTTATTGGATGACTTCAGTGATAATTTGGAAGCACTGAAGAATTTGGGTTTACCAGTAAATCAGTGGGATTTTTGTATCGTTCATATGATGTTGAAACGAGTTCCAAAGAATTTAGCCGCCAAATTTGAACTTTACCATGGTACTGTGACCGCTCAAGATGACTTTCCGATCCGCTCGGAAGTTGTTGATTTTTTGTCGAAGCATTGCGATGCCTTTGAACATGTTGAATTATCCCGCAAGGCAAAGCGAAGTGTTGACAAAAAGTTAGCATTGAATTCAAAGCAACATTCTTCCCGGTTCACTACATCTTTGTTTGTCACTAAGAATAGAAATTGTTTAGTTTGTAAATCCGATCATGCGATTTACAAATGTTCTGAATTCTTGAACAAATCAGTATCCGCGCGGTTTAAGTTTGTTAAAGATTTTAGACTTTGTTTTAATTGCTTGAGCGATTCTCATCAGTGGAATCGCTGTTAATCTTTATCCACTTGCCGCAACTGCAAACAACGCCATCACACATTGCTTCATTTTGTAAATCGTGGTGATTCAGGCATTCGGTCTGAATCTAAAGCTCCCCCCGCAAACCTGGCTTCCACATCTGATGGATCCAGTACCATTAATACTGTTGAAAGTCCCGAAACTTCTCTACCGCAGACTTCTTGTCACAGTTCACTTTTGTCATACAATTCAAATGTGTTGTTATCTACCGCTTTAGTTGAGGTATTAGATAAGCACGGTTTTTATTAAACTTTGCGATGTCTGCTAGATTCTGGTAGCATGACATCATTCATTGCGAGCGAGGCTGTGAAACGCCTTGGCTTCCGACCTATGCCCGCTTCGATTCAACTCAACGGGCTAGGTTCTGTGCAGAGTACCCCTGCTGAGAGCTCTCTTACCCTTTCTCTTCGCTCTATAGTAAAGCGTGATTGCAATTGTGTTGTTGAGACTATTGTTTTACACCGCATTTGCAATGATATGCCTGTTGCGCCCATTAACATGGCTAATATGGCATATCTAACCAATTTGAAACTTGCTGATCCTGGTTTCAATAGCCCAGGCGCTATTGACCTTTTGTTAGGTGCCGATACATTCTCTCAAATTTTGTTGGATGGACGTCTTCTGGGAAAGGAAGGTGTTCCTGATGCTATTAACACTGTGTTTGGTTACATCCTTATGGGTAGAGTGTCTTCGAGTTCTGTTAACTCTCACTCTCAGTCAGTCATAAACTCAACTTCGCTTTTTTGTCAAATTGAAAATGTAGTATCATTAGATGATTCACTCCAAAGGTTCTGGACAATTGAAGGTGTTCCTACCGCACTGGTTCAGTCCCCTGATGATCTTATCTGCGAAAAAATATTTTCCGAGGGATGCAGGAGATTGGATTCAGGTAGATTCGTGGTGCCTCTTCCTTTTCGAAATACACTTCCTGCTTTTGATGGAATGTATAATCTCGCCGTACAACGTTTCTACTCTTTAGAAAGACGTCTTCTACAGCAACCAGATCTCTACAAACAATATTGTGATTTTCTCAAAGAGTATTTGGAGCTGGATCATATGGAGTTGGTTCCCGATCCATCTACTTCTTCTGTTTGTTACTATATACCGCATCATTGGGTTTTGAAACCTGATAGTAGCACAACCAAACTTCGTGTAGTGTTTAATGCATTCGCCAAGATACTTCACCGGTTATCTTTGAATGATTGTTTCTTTAGCGGTCCCAAATTGCAGCAAGACATTATCGCTATTTTGTTGACCTTACAGAATTTAGCTTTGCCTCGCCTGCTTGCTATAGAAAACTTTTCTAGTTGTGAACTTCACACATTTGGTGATGCTTCTGAGAAATGTTATGCCGCTGTTGTTTATTTTGTGTTCGAAACCGCATCTGGATTTCGTCAAAGTTTTTTGTGTTGTCTAAATCGAAAGTTGCCCCTTTGAAAACTTTGTCACTTCCCAGATTGGAACTGTGTGCTTCAGTTCTTACCGCTAAGTTGGCTCATTATGTTTATGAGCAATTCAATAGTCGTTTGTTGTTCAAGGTGATTCGTTGCTGGTCAGATTCCACGGTAGTCCTTTCATGGCTTAGTACTTCCCCGCACCGTTGGACATTTGTCAGTAATCGAGTTGCTTACATTCAGGAAAAATTTCCTTCTTCGCATTGGTTTTACATCCAATCTTGTGATAACCCCGCTGACTTGGGTTCCCGCGGCACTTTGCCATCAGAGTTGTTAGGCCATACACTTTGGTGGGAAGGCCCACAATTGTTGACTACCGCTTGTTTGCCACATGCTTGCTCAGACTCAAGCATGTCACCGCTAGTTATGACTGAAGCCCGTATAATGGCGCTTCAAGTCACCGCTTTACCAAATTTATTTGGTATTTGTTAGAAGAACATTCTTCTATTAATTGCATTACCCGCATTATAGCTCATATTTGTCGCTTTGTTGATAACGCCCGCAATCCAGACCATAGGGGCTCTGGATCATTTTTTGCTGCTGAGTTATATCAGGCTCAGCTTCGCATTGTTCGCTATGTTCAAGATCAATATTTTTCTAAAGAGATTTCCCTTCTTCGAGAACGAAAACTTTTGCCCAAATCGCTTCGTAAACTTTCGCCGTTTCTTGATGAACAGGGAACTCTTAGAGTTGGTAGTAGATTGGCTAATGCTCCATTGCCGTTTGACACTAAATTTCCCGCACTGCTACCAAGTAAAATTCGTTTGACTAATCTAATTGTCGAAGATTGTCATGTCACCAATCTTCACACAGGAATCCAAACCGTTCAATTTCTTTCGCAACAACGATTTTGGATTCTATCCGCAAAGAGAGTAATTCGTAGTGTCATAGCTCACTTAAGACGTGTCGTTGGAGATCAAATCCTAAGCTACGATGAACTTTCTACTATATTTGCACAGGTCGAAGCAGTTTTAAACTCGCGACCTATAACCCCTTGTAGCAACGATCCATCGGATCTTACCGCCTTGAGTCCTGGTATGTTTCTTACCATGGAACCTTTAACAGCACCTCCTGAATCTGATTTCTTATCTGTCCCATCTAATCGTCTCAACAGATGGCAGTTACTGAGTCGTTTGCATCAGGCATTCTGGAAACGTTGGTCACAAGAATATTTACATACTCTTCATCAACGGAGTAAATGGACTGATCCCTCGGAGGTTGTTAAGCCAGGTACTCTTGTTATTTTGAAGCAAGACACTTCACCTCCTTTGAATTGGCCGTTGGGGCGCATTATTGACGTTCATCCTGGAGGTGATGGTGTTGTACGCGTTGCTACAGTTAGAACTGCAAGTGGTACTTTGAAGCGACCTCTTGTAAAGCTTTGTCCACTGCCAGTGGACCCTTAGTTTCGAAATAAGTAATTCAAGGCTGGCGGAATGGTGCGTTCCCGCAATTTGTTTAGTGTATTGTTTTCAATTTGATTGAATTACTTCATTGATTTTTAAACTTCTGCACCTTTTCTAAAACATTCCGTCGCGCTAATGCTAACTGTAAGTGTTTTTTTGCGTGTAAAATATAGACAGTATTTGTATTTCGTGGTTCGCTTCTCTAGCTGTTAAGACCCTTGGGATTTTTCGTGTGTATTGTGCTCCGAACTGTTCGGAAATTTTTTGATTCCGTCTAAAGAGACGACGCTTATTGTTGTTGTTTGCGGTACGATTTCGCGAGTTAGTAGTTTCGTTCGTGACGACCGCTAAACCGCTTTCATTTTGTTTCTTTTGTGTTTACAAAAGCGCATCATTTGTTGTTAAACCCGCATTTTTTGTATGCTTAATCAATGAACATTACGTCGCTATTTTTTGTGTAACGTGTTGTCCAGAACAAGCTCTAAAAAACTGTTCACGGGGCTAGCCTCTGAAGAAAGAAGAACCAAGAAAACACCCTTTGCAGAGCTTCGACGTAAAAGGTCAGTGACTAACTTTTATTTGGTGAATTAATTTACGTGTTTATTGATTGTTCCGCTAAAGGTCCTTCGTCAATTATATACTTGCATTGAACCAGCATTGAACTAAAACCGCAACATCTAATTCATACATTTATTTGAATATTATTTTATGGAATGTGCATCGAAGACATTCCAGTTTCAGTAAAGTAAATATGGTGAGTTCATGTTAAACGTCGTATGAATTCTTCTGCGAAGAGATTAAAGAACCAACCATTTATATTTCTAGTGTGTTTGCTGAAAAAATATTCCATATGCTCATTTTCGAATCTTCAGTTGCCGCTGACTGTTTAGTGTTTTTGTATAAGGTATACCCATTGAAAATATCAAAGAATATTTAGTCCGGTAGTCTCGCTGACCAACTTATTGTCTCTTCCTATTCCTTTCAGTTTTGATGGAATGCGTTATTAAATACTGACACAACTTGAGCATGGTGACAAGATACTCCATATGGCTGAAGTACATCTCTTAATTGACAAGTGGATCATCCTTTAGTAGTACGAATAAACAGTTGTCAAAGATATTTACTATGGTAGCGGGTAGATAGTCAAATATGATCCTGAAGGGTGATGATATATCTACTTTTGTTCTAACCTCGATCCTTTTACAAACCTATAATTTCATTTTTATTATCCTAACGCTAAAGATGCAATTACGTCTGACTCAGACAAGCGCTCATCGGCGAGTAGAAAAGACTCGTAAGCCTTAGTGAAAATACCCTATTTAGGGAAAGATACCTGACAAAACACTTGCGACATGTTAAGATGGCAACACAGTCACGTGACTACTCTACCTTGTACACAGAAACTCAAAAATACACGAAGATACTAATCCTCAAAAACGGAAAGAATAAAAAGATTACATGCAAGGCAATGAGTAAAGGACACGCGATTTGTAATAATTGATAGATTACTGTTGACAACTTGGAATGAGAATTCTGTAGACTAACAAAGATGAAACTACAATAAAGAAGTAAACGGAAAAGAACAACAGGAGGTAGAACCACTAACAATAGAAAAGACAAAAAATAGGAAAGCTATAAGTTTTGATTTGTTGAATACAGAACTATTAAATTATGGACGCATACTGCAACACCTAAAACTATTTAATCTGTCAAGAAATGGTGGCAAAAAAATGAAGAATGGATAGTAGCACAAGTCATGATAGTGTTTAAAAAAGAGACCGCAATAATTGTCAATGATATAGGTGTAATAGCTGAGTAAACACCTTATACATTCTATATAATAAGATGATAAACGAGTGATTGAAGATATTTAAATAAAAGCTTATACTTCAAGAACAGATTAGCATTCGCAAAGGTAGACAACATATTTACCATCACACAAATATTTCAGCAGCGCAGATAATTTAATTTGGAAACACACCTAGCTCTTGTAGATGTCGAGAAGGCAAAATAACTATGGGATATAATGACAAGGATATCATTCCACTTACCTGACTCTTTCAAATGCCTGTATAAAAAGTCTGGGGTAATGATTAAAGAACAAACACTATCAGGACCATCTCAAAGAAACCTGTGTCTCAAACAAGGCCGTAGTTTATCGCCAACTTTATTTAAGATATATATTATAGTAGAATGTAAAAAAGGGTTTAAACCGGGCTCAAAAATTAATAAAGCATCACCTATAAACGTTTCCCAATGCGTTGATGACTTAGCTATTATACGAAATACGACATACAACGATCACTTCACCAACTGAATAATTTGTGTTAACTACATACTATTAAAGTAAATTTTTCTTTGGTTCAATCACATAATTTTACGCTCGATATAAATGTCTTTATTCGCATAAAACTAAATCACAATACGTTCTTCTTATTTACATGTCTGCTTTTCGTACGCTAACATGTATAGCTTCTAATTTTGGATTGAATTCTAAAGCATTTTTAGGGTTCCGTATATACAATATACGGATACCCTTATAATATAACTCAGGATTTCTGCCTCTGTCACATCACAGCAATTTTCTCCTAAACTACTGGACGAAAGAGGTTGAAATTTGGTATCAATGTATAGTTTGATGACCCGATCAGCAGTACATATGAAGAAATTTTGATTTTAGGGGTACTTCTGGGAGGAAATACTAAAAAAATCGACCGTTCCCACCCGTGATCTCCGAAACTGCTGTGCCTAAAATTTTGAAATAAATAGGAAATATAGATCTTTGGGCGAACTTTAAAGGAAAAATAAGGAGAAACCATTAATATTAATTTTGGGGAGCAAATTATAAAATTAAATGAAAATTTAAAAATAAAAAATTTTTCAAACGCATCATGTAATATATCAAATGAAAGGTCCCATTCTGAGGAACACAGATATATTTTCTTCATATTTAAAAAAAATAATTAAAAAGATATTAACGTAAATATACCATAATTTACCCATTCCCCCCCCTATCTCCGAAACTATAAAACGTAAAATTTTGAAAAAAAATAGAAGTATAGGGCCTGACCTGAATTTTGCTGGAAAAATCAGGAGAAACCTCTACTTTTAATTTTGGGGGACAAATTACAGAATTAAATGGAAAATATAAAATTAAAATTGTTTCTGACATATCATGTTATATATCAGTTGAAAGAGCTCATTACGACGAAAACAAACGTATTTTTTTCATGTTTTTAAAATAAATAAATTAAAAGATATTAACAAAAATATAAAAAAAATTACCCATCCCCCCCGCTATCTTTTGAAAAAAATGAAGGTATAGCCCCTCACCTGAACTTTACTGGAAAAGTAAGGAAAACCCCCTAATATTCATTTTGGGGGGTAAATTATAGAATTAAATAGAAAAAATAAAATTAAAATTGTTTCTAACCCATCATGTTATATATCAAATGAAACGGCTCATTATGACGAAAACAAAAAAATTTGTTTATAGGAAAAATATTAAAAAATCCCTAATTCTATTATTTGGCCCCCAAATAATAGAATTAAACTGAAAATCAGTTATTAGAAAACCCTTATAGTAATTTTAGGGACAAATTATACAATTAAATGGAAATAAAAATTCAATTTTCAAACGCATCATGTAATATATCAGATAAAAGGCTCATTATGTGAATGACAAATATATCATATTTTTAAATCATTTGTTTAAAAGATATTAGCAAAAATATTAAACATCGAATTAATTCCCGCGTTAGAAACTGCACTATTTAAATTTTGAAAAATATATTTTATTTGTATTTTTTAATAATTTGAATAACAGATTTAATAATTTATAATTTAAAACTGGACCTATTTTTGCCCTTTATCTTCAAATCTGCAAAGCCTCAAAACTCGGACAGTAGATTATAAAACACTTCTCTAAAAGTTTATTAGCAAAATAACTCTAATGTTAATCTTTGGGGGCCAAATTAGAAAATTAAATAAATAAAGCAGGCCACGATCGTAAAAGTTAAACAGTGACAACGAGCGTATACGTATTGTTATTGTGATATTTGAATCAGCCGTTTTAATGTAAATAAAGTTCTAGAAAAGTGAAAGTGAATATTAGTTTTATAATTTTAAAATTGAACCCACGGACTATATTGCAATTTGGTGACCAGAAGTGAAGGATTAAGTGCAGTTAAAATCATAATTTGATTTATGGAAGCTCGCAGCATGGAAAAGATGGACGAAACTACCAAAAAAAGAGTCAAGCAGATTACGGAGGGACTAGACGAAAAAATTGCACACATCTTTTCATAAAAAACGTTAAATAGAATTAGAAAATCTTGTCACTGCCATGGAAGAAAAAAAACAAAATTTAATGGAAGGATTATTCTCGAAATTTGTAGAAAAACAAGATCAACTTGAATTAAAACGACAAAACGAATTTAAAATACTAGAAGAAAAACGACAAAATGAGTAACTGAAGAGAAAAGACAACTGCAATTTGATGCAAATAGCAAATGCAAATAGTAGCACAAGTTATTGAAACAGTTAATGACAGAATGCAAATAGTTAAGTCAGACATAATAGATATAAACGACGACATAAAGATCATAAAAAGTAATGTGGAGACTGTTGAAATCAAAGTAGATGATATCGATTCCATCCAAAGCCAGGTGAAATTTGAAATAAGTTCCTTTAAAAACACGGTAAGTGAAGTAAGTGAAGTTCAAGACAAAATCAGTGCCATCCAAAACAAGGTAGAAACAGAAATAAAAAAAATGCAACAGGACTTACAGCGAGGAAAATACCAGCACACCGTGAGTACCAAAGGTTCCTTTAGTAAACCACCCACATTCGACGGCAGTTCATCTTGGCCCATGTATAAACGGCAATTTGAAGCCGTGACTACAGCTAATGGATGGGATAATCAAGAAAAATCTACTTCTCTGATAATTTCGTTAAGAGGTCCGGCCCTAGAACTCCTCCAAAGCATTCCCGTCGAGGATCAAGGCAATTTCGACACGAACATCGCCATCCTGGATAAGCGATACGACAATCAATCCTTGAGCCAGGTATATCAAGTCCAACTTAGACGGTTAGTTCACTTGTCCTATCCAGACCTGCCAGAGGAAACGGAAGACCAGTTGGCCACACAGAGTTTCATAAACGGCATCAGAGATGTGGAAGTACAACGAAATCAAAGACTAAGTGGCGTCAAGAAAAGTAATGAAGCTCTACTTCGGGCTTTGGAAGTAGAGGCCGTCATGAACATGTCCAAGCCGAGGGTCCGAGTAGTTTCCTTTAACCAAGAAGAGCCAGAGTCACCATTTCAAGCGCTGCTAGCTGGTCTGAATAAAATATTAGAACGGTCACAAAGAACTGGCACCAGAGGGGCATGTTACCGCTGCGGACGGACAGGACACTTTCAACGTGATTGTCGAGTGAGGTTACCTGAACGATCACCGACAAGGGGCAACCAACAGAACAGCCACATGTCCAGAGACCGTTAGCTAGTCAGCATAAGGGGGCGAATGCTGACTGAGCCTCCACCAGCCCCCAAAACGTTATCCATCCGGGGATTTTGCCGAGATAGCGGCAGCCTAGTCATCAGAGGCACGATCAATGGGCGAGCAGTTACCATCACCATCGATACCGGTGCCGCAGTGTCCATTGCCATGTCCAGGGTCTTGAGAGCATAAGAAATTTGGTCAGTTACCAATAACATCCAGCTCAGAACAGTCACCGGCGAGTCCATGTCAATACAGGGTGAGGCAGATGTCGTTCTACAGATAGGGGACAACATGATCCGGCATAGGGTAATGGTAGCGAATATTGAGGACGATTTTATATTGGGAATGGACCTAATTAGCCAGCATGGATTTATGTTCGACCGGAGATATGATGTTCTTCGGTTCCTAAATGAGGAATTTGTATTGACACGGCCCGTCAACAGTTCAGTCACCTCCATAAAAATTGTGGCAAAGTCTTCAGCTAGAATTCCCGATCGAATGGAACAGATTATTCATGGGCAGCTAGACAGCAATCCTGGGAGCTGCTTTGGAATGGTGGAGCCACTCAGCTCATGACTACTTAGTTGGACGGGCTATAGTTAAAACCGGACGAGATATACCAATAAGAGTCCTGAATTTGTCCAACAACGATATCAGAATTGCCAATGGTCAAGAGATAGCTTGTTTCGAGCCCGTAGAGACCATCATCAATTGCGAAGAAGAGTACCAGACGTCGGTGAAGGAGACAGGGCCCAGTTTGCTGACCATTTGACACACCTGACACCAGAGAACCAGAAGAAAGCCAAGCAATTTATCACAAAGCACTGGCAAATTTTTAACAGTCAAGATGAAACCACCGGTCGCACCAACATCATCCAGCATCGAATAGATACCAGAAAGGCTCAACCCATCAGAATACCACCTAGACGACTACGATTGGGGCAACAACAGGCAGTCGAGGAAAACATCGAGTCCATGTTAAAAAATGGAGTTACTGATCCATCTATCAGCCCATGGTCTTCTCCCGTAGTGTTAGTTAAAAAGAAGGATGGAACCACCCGATTTTGCGTTTTGCGTGGATTACAGAAAGCTGAATGATGTCACGAAGAAAGACAGTTATCCACTACCCCGAATCGATGACACTTTGACCAGACTAGCAGGCTCCCGTTGGTTCTCCACACTAGACCTAAAAAGTGGATATTGGCAGGTTGGTCTACACGCAAACGACAGAGAGAAGACAGCGTTCTCCACCAGTAATGGGCTGTTTCAGTTCACGGTCATGCCCTTTGGGTTATCTAATGCACCCGCTACATTTGAAAGGCTAATGGAGTATGTACTGAGCGGGTTAACATAGAGGACGTGCCTAGTAAACCTCGACGACATTCTAGTCATGGGTCAGACATTCGACGACCATCTGAAGAACCTGGGCGAAGTATTCTCCAGAATTAATAACGCCAACCTGAGATTCAAACCGAAGAAGTGTTCCTTGTTCCAAAAAGAAGTAGAGTTTTTGGGCCACGTAGTGTCCGAGTCAGGAATCCGCACCAACGAAGACAAGATAGAAGCCATCCGTGATTGGCCAGTCCAAAGAGACAAGCATGAAGTACGAAGATTCTTGGGCCTCTGTTAATACTACCGGCGTTTTGTTGAGGGATTTGCCACCATCGCCGCCCCTCTACATCGGCAGACCACTGAGAAAAAGACCTTCCATTGGAATCAGGATTGCGAAACATCATTCAGGCCATTCCTAGCCTTTTCTACACAGTTCAGTTCATCTTAGACACCAACGCCAGCAACACAGGTTTGGGGGCCGTCCTATCCCAGGTGCAAGATGGTGAAGAGAGGGTGATCGAGTATTACAGCCGTAGATTATCGAAACCGGAAAGAAATTATTGCGTCACCAGAAAAGAACTTCTTGCAATATTAAGGGCTGTAGACCATTTTCACAAATACCTCTATGGTCGTCATTTCTTAATCCGAACAGATCATGCAGCACTCAAATGGCTGCTGGACATGAAGACACCGGAAGGACAACTGGCCAGATGGTTGGAGAAATTACAGCAATACGACTTCAAGGTGGAACACCGTGCCGGCCGTTTGCACAATAATGCCGATGCCCTATTCAGAAGACCCTGTAGCACGGAATGCGGACATTGTCTGAAGACGGAACAGTGAGATCTCCATCAGGCAGATCCGAGTGCAGGCCAATGAAGACTGGACCACGGAATAGTGCATCCAGGACCAAATAGCTGATCCAGACATCGAACCAATCTCGTCACTCAAAACGAGAGGAGCACCCAGGCCACGATGAGTCGAGGTAGCTAGATACTCCGGCGTGCTGAAATCGTTATGTGCTCAATGGGACTCTCTAAGAGTAGACAATGGAACGCTCAAGCGAGTTTGGGAAAGCGCTGATGAACGAGAAACCAAGTCCCAACTGGTAGTTCCGAAGAAAAAGGTACCAGCCATCCTGACCGAAGTACATGATGGAATTACGGGAGGCCACCTGGGCATGAATAAAACCCTTGACAAAGTTCGCCAGCGGTACTACGGGGTGAATTACTTCGAAGACGTCAGAGCTTGGTGCCGCAAATCTGCCATCTGTGCAGCCAGTAAGGGCCCAAAGACCCGAACCAAGGGCAGCAGCAGTACAATAAGGGTGTCCCATTTGAAAGAATTGCCATCGATGTCGCCGGTCCGTTTCCCGAGTATGAGAGGGGAAACAAATACATTCTGGTCGCAATAGATTACTTCAGCAAATGGCCTGAGGCATATGCGATACCCAACCAAGAGGCAACCACGGTAGCGACGGTGCTAGTAGAACAACCATTCAGCAAGTTTGGCGTCCCGATGGAATTACATTCAGACCAGGGGCGTAACTTCGAATCGAATGTATTCCAGAAGGTCTGCCCGATGTTGAGGATCAGGAACTAGAACAACACCATTACACCCCTCAGTCAGACGGAATGTTGGAAAGATTCAACAGGATCTTGGAACAACACCTATCCAAGGTCGTCAGGGATAACCAGCGTGATTGGGATGAGCATATTCCCCTATTCCTGTTGGCATATCGCTCAGCCCTACATAATAGTACAGGCCTGACCCCAGCCAGTGTTCAATTCGGAAAGGAGCTGCAATTACCCTGCGATTTGACATTTGGCTCCCCCAAAGAACCTCCCAAAGACATCGACGATTATGCCGACCAGTTCCGACATAAAATGCTGGCAATACATGAATTAGCCCGAACGCAGATGTTGGCCACCAGTGACCGGATGAAGACGCGATAGGACTTCAAGGCCAATTCAGTCGGGTTCCAGGAGAGGAACAAAGTCTGGCTGTACAACCCCCAACGGAGCAATGGTAAATCCCCAAAGCTTACATCCGCCTGGGATGGTCCATACGAGGTGGTCAACAGGCTTAATGACGTCGTCTACCGGATCCGTCGAAACCCCAAGACTAAATTGAAGGTGGTTCATTTAGATCGACTCGGGCAGTGTTACGGAATTTACCAAAGCCGACCCTGTTTCATTTCAGTACGACAACAATCGCTTTGAGATAAAAAAATGGTTCTCGAAAAGACTCGGCACCTGTAGGAGTGATGATGATTTTTGCGAGAATTTTCCATGCTGGTTTTATAAAGGAAGCAGGCCACGATCGTAAAAGTTAAACAGTGACGACGAGGGTATACGTATTATTATTGTGATATTTGAATCAGCTGTTTTAATGTAAATAAAGTTCTAGAAAAGTGAAAGTGAATATTAGTTTTATAATTTTAAAATTGAACCCACGGACTATATTGCAATATTCTATAAACCATAAAATTTAACGAGATAGAGAAGAATGGAAAAGTCACGTCAAAATGAAAGACAGTAGGTACCCTAAACTAATAAGACGTTATAATCCCAAAGATAGAAGGACCCTGGGAAGACTTATGAGGAGTAGTATCGAAAAAAGCAAAATAGAATCTATTAAAGCTAGAGGAAAAGATGAAGAAAATGTTTATGTATTTATTGGAATTCTAAAAATTGGACTACCGCGATTGCCGAACAATTACTTTCCATCTCGTTTGACGATGTTCGTTGAAAAGATGTGAGTTCTGGCCCGAATGAATCGCTTACGATTAAAAGTGCCCTCGTCGGCAAATAATATTTCATTCCTAAATTCAAATTCTCATTCGATTTTTGTTCTACGAAATTGCTAAACTTCTGTTTTGAAATTTCAGTCAAGCGAAAGCTTCTAACGGAGACCTATACTTATACATATGATAATAAATGAGTTTGGTAACAAAATGTAAAAAATTAAATTGCATTTGTTTCGACACCACACTTCAAATCGGCCCCACACTACCTTGATATTTAAATAAATAACTATACAAAATGTTTTTTTCTGGGTAAGAAACAGGAACCAGTTAATATACTAAGAGTCCCTTCGATTATAGAAAATAATTAACTTGTACCAAAATAGCAAATGTAACATCTGATTAATATACAATACCTGTACACAGTTTGCTTTTCGTTGTAACAAACATGCCAATTTTTGGTTTGCGAAATTTTAAATTAGAGACTTGACACAGGTCAGAGCAGCAAGAGCAACTTAATAGATGGCACTGACAAGACAAGGATGACAAATTTATATGTGGATTGAATTGAAAAAGTGTACTGCTTAAATCATTAAATTACAATTTCAAGTGGTGACCAAAATGGCGCTGGTGTAGAAAGAGGATATGGTGTGAATATATAAATGTAAAATAATATCAATTTTAAGACACCGGTTTTGTCATGTTTTCAATCAAACTACGGGTCTTCTGTGGTTTTGTGAAAAATGTTACCCTGTGGCAAGTGATATTAAAAACTGTTTTGCGGGTGCAATTGACCTCAATCTTTAAAAATGTTGAGAAAATGTTTCTCGATATAAAAAAGATATATAATCTATGGCTAAGGAACACACTGGTATTTGCTCAAGTTGCTGGTACTCAATCTATGGTAGTAGTAAGGCCTAAAAATGTTTCTCAGAAAAACCCTCAAATGAAATCTGATATCATGAGCAATATTAAAGCATCGTATTTAAATATAAAAGAATCGAAAGTTAAAAATGTTAGTGACGGAGGAGTCCTAATAAGATGCAGCAATGCTACTCATGCATTAAAATTCAAGGAGGTGGCCAACATAAAATTATCGAACAGCTATGAGGTTACGGAAGTTAAGAGTCGGAACCCGAAGATAAGGATAGCAGATATGATAGAACCGTACCCACCTAACGAATTAATTAAATTTCTGAAGTACCAGAATAGCTACTAAGAAGAATAACTACATACATCAAGAAATTTTAGAGCTTGATGAGGAGACGTATTCACAAGTTCGAGAACTCCAAAATGTTTTGTGAATTTTGATGTCAGTGCTGTTTACGTGTGGTTGAATTGAATATATGCTATAAGTGTAGTGGAATAAATCATCATAAACATTCCTCCTAACTCTGAAATCAAATGTATAAACTGTTTTAATGTGAAAAATGTTGACTATAGACACTGTGCACGGGATCATTCTAAATGTGCCACTTATCAGAAGAAACTGGAGCACTACAGAAATAGTATATTTTGTAAATAGCAATTAAATTGTTGCTAAGAAATATAATTTTGTAATTTATTATTAAAATGTGAGGGGGTTAAATACAAAACTTATCTTTGTATATAATCGCTCGGCAAAAATGGGAGGGGGTGTATTACTTGCAATTAAAAACAAATCTTATACCTGATGCGGATATTCTTGGCGTAAGAATTTTTCTTTAAAAAATAGAAATGTGGCGTACGAATTTCTATTTCAAAAAAATAGAAATGTATATCTAATTGCAGTTTATTTTCCTCCACAATTAAGCCCCAATACCAATGAATTTTCGTACAACTTTATATCCCAATTATAGAATAGTGAAGATGACTTACTTATTTTGGGAGACTTTAATATACCGCAATATTACCAGAGTCATTCTGATGTTACATTTGGAATAGTTTCTAACCTTGAACGTTTTTCAGCATTTATGAACTTAAGACAATATAATGAGGTACTTAACAATAATCGTCAGTTACTTAATTTAATCTTAAGTAACCTTAATGTAACTGTACATCGTTCAATAAATTTTATTATTACAGAATATCAGAATCATATTCCATTAGAAATAACTATATCTGTAGCTAAGTCTTGCAACAACTTTGTAACTAACAACAAGCCATCGTTCAATTTTAGGAAAGCTAACCTCCATATACTGTATGCAGATATAAGCAATATTGATTGGAATGGCTTAGTTCTCCAGAACTAGCACCGTAACTACTTTTTCAATGCTTTTGTTCGTACTAAACTCGAGTATGTCTCCATTATCTAGAATCCTGGATACGAAACATATACATATGCTGTTGAAAACATCAATAGAGAATACGTTATATATCTGTGGTTTAGAACTGACGGGGTGAATCCACATCGTGGGTTATTTAAAAATATGTTAATTCAATGATTTCAGTTAATGGATTTTGCAAAACGTAGAAAATACTACTCGTTAGTTACTTTACATACGTTATTAAAAATCAAGTTGGATTGTCCAAGTTTAGTAACTCAAATCTCGTTTAATGTTCCTAATATCAGAACTCGCTTTCCCTCACTTTTTTACCTGTTAACGCCCAGAAGAAATTTACTTAAATTTCCCCGCTTTTCAATATGTATTATAATTATTACGAATTGCAGTGACATATTGACTTGTTTAATGGGAATATTGGAATGATTAAAATGAAAATTCTTGATAATTTCAATGTATAAAGGAGAAAATTCTTTTTACTTTTAATGATCTCTCCTATTGTTAGAAGCGTATATCGTAAGTTGTTGTTCATAGTTTTTAAATTTTATATTATACGTATGTAATTTTCTAAATTTGCATGTATACTAATTTAAGTGTCCATCATCGAATTGGCTTATGGCCGTTGGATGGATAAAGAAATAAATAAATTAATTAATTCAAGAAATTTCACATTAGCATATGTAATTAAAATAAACGACCTTCTGTTTAAAAATATTTTATATATAGTAAGAAAACACAAGTATAGCATAAATCAATTTAATTTATTGATTTCATAAGAGACCATTAAATAAATAAAGTGATCAATTTGGACATGATGATGACTACAGTTATATTTATTTAGATCCAATAAAATTATGAAAATCTAAATGCTATTCCATAATACCCTCCTCTCCTCTATTAATCCAACAAATAAAAAAACTTAAGTCCTATTTCACATTTTTAAAATGCAATAACTACTAAACCAAAATATATGGGAGCCGTAAAGGATTTAAATTATTATATAGGTGTTACGAATAGTATCAAGAATTTGCTCTTTTGCCTCGTTTTTCTCATTGCTTAATGTAATAATCTTTATTTATTCAGTAAAGTTATAAAGCCTGTTTATTAATATTTTATTATTGTTTTCTGGAGCTCATTGTGGCACATTCTTGTTATTTCCAAAAAAATCATTAAAACGAATTACATTAATATTAACTTTTATATAAAGGGAATCAATAGTTTACATAAAGCTGCAGGACAAGCTGGGTGCCGAGCAGGGTATTCGCCGAATGTAAAGTAATGTGGCATGAATAATATATGTGTGCTATTAGTGGTTCCATCCACACACTAGAGAAACTTCTCTGCACACCGTGTTTATATTTATTTTTGTTAACTAAATAGTATTTACTATTTTAGAAAAACTTATTGAAACTAAGATTTTGTTCTCGTTTTACAAATAGTTATTATTGATTGTAGGTACCTACTTTTGTAGAAATTTTTTAAAAAATTAGGAACCTCATGTGGTCCCTTTAGAAGTTTGTTCAGCTGATGGTGAATTGTGAATTTGTCTTAAAATCATATGGCATTTGTTACAAAGTGTAATGCAAGTTCGACCCTCAGCATTGGGGTTTCGAAAACTACAAAATTGCTTAATATAGTACTTGTAGAAATGCTTGTTTTTAATTTAAATTTTCCGAATACTTCCGAAGATTCACCAATAAAATAAAAAAATCTCGATTTTGTTTGTACTTTATTTTAACGATATTGGACGAGAAAAGGCAAAATCAAAAACATAATTTCACTAAAACATATTCTCAGCTGTACAATGACGTTTTCGGATTTGTTATCCGACGTTTCGTTTTTCGACTACCATCAACCTCAGTTTTTTTCGTGTGCATTTCTTCCTAATTTCACTGACATACAATTTGTTATAATTTGCGTTCTTAAAAGAACAAATATTTAAATAACAAATACCTTACCTTAGTTGGCCTTGGCTCCACCGAAGTACTTGTCAAACGAAATTAGAGAACACATACTTTCAAGCACAATTAATTTCAGAAATGAAGAAAATTAGAAATGTTAACAGTTTATTACAAATTTAATAGAAACTGTACGAAAAGAGCCCAAATGTGTTTTAAGTTATATCTAGAAAAGCAACAGCTGCATAGCAGTTTATTTAAAATTTAGGATGAACATTAAAAATAATATTTATAATAAAATATGCATAATTTTTTTTATAACAAGTACTCAAATTCTCGCGCCCCCTCTTGGGCACGTTAATTTAAATTAGTGACAGCTCTTCTTCTGATAGATCTTATTATGTAATGATGGTTTATCTAAATTTTTCTATCGTGTTACAGTCTCGTTTCTTATAGGTATGCTATCTTTCAAAGTGGTCCACATAAAATATTCAGTCCTGTCCCCAAACTTCCTGCCCACCTATGTGGATATCTTTGATCTAAATTATCACAAACAGTTCTAGTATTATGTGGAGAGGTCCCATCATGCTGAACTCAGTTATTCTTTGTACTGGACAAGGGACAACTCATCAAATTTGGATCTCGAAAATTTAAGATATGTTTCACCATTTAATGTCCACTTAAAAAATTATGGTCCGAGTATTTGAACGTTGGAAATTCCAGCCTACATATTTAAACGAAAATGAACTTGAGGCCCAACTTACCTAAAGTATCTGGGGTTATTATGACTTCAATGATGTTAATTACTTCTATTCAAGAGGCCAGTATTTAAAAAATTGTCCCCCGAAAAATCTCTAGCGAATTATAAACCTCAATTTTTCTATCAGAAACACGTGGATATAGTTTGGAGAAAATCTGTATTTTGTAACATTTTAAACCACTAACTATTCTGCAGATGCTAGTCTGCCGTACCTCCATATACTTTATAAGCTGATTTTGAAGGGTTCGCATTTATCCAAAAATAATAAGAAAATGTATTTGTTTTAATTTTCAATGTAGTTTTAGGTCTTCCAATAAGTCGTAATAAACTCTTAAAATATCTCGTTTTTCTTCGTTTTTAATGTCACCTACTGCATCCTTTAATTCCGTTTGACAAGTAGTCATGTTTTAAAAAATTCTTTGGTGGAGTCAAGACCCACTAAGGTGATATTTTTTTATTTAGCAGCCCACATGTCTCTAGGCAAATAATTCATAGCGATATTGAAGACTTGAAAAACAAGCTCAGAATGATAATGAAGACGCCTTGTGGTGTTGTGGTTAAAAAAAGATGTAAAAAATTGGTCTTTTTATTTTTAATATTTAATATGGACGGAAAGAAGTTCAGCGGATAATGATTGTACACAACATTGTGGTTGAGAAGGGTTTTTTGGGATTACGTAAAAGTACGTAAACAAGGTTAGTTGGTGAGAATAATGAACGACCTTCTGGTTGATATCTTGCTAGGATTGTAGGCGTCAACATGTTCTTGTCACTTTCACTTCAATGAAAACGTTTGAATTTTGATAAACCATTGATTATTATATTTAATTATATTTAATTAGGAATGCAAGGACCTTTGTTTCAATCTTCATCTCGGCAGTGAGAAAGTGTGTACATAAATTATGCAGAATAAACAAATCTCATTTTCTGATTTTGATGACTAACTAAACTATGCATTTAATTTTATATGATTGTATACTGTAGTTCAGCGCTCACTAAAATCAATATTTTCTAAAAATATTTGACATTCAAAATTTTTCAAAACCAAGGTTCCAATATAACGTGGGAACGTGTTGTGGAAAACAACCTATAAAGTAATCAAACAATGCAAAGACTTATCTAAATTTATTTTGTTCTTTACTTCGTTCAAGGAGTACAAGTCAAACATGTTCGTTTATACATATATAATACATGTAATTATTATTTCTCTGAAATCTCGCAAGTTATATTAGAGTAAAATTATGACATCCGAGTATTTGGTTCAGACGTTTGGCACAAAGTTTCCAAATTTTGCTTAAAGTTAATGTTTATCTCTGATATATTTAGTGAGTTACTTTCATACAATGATGAATTTTACAGCATCAATAAAAGTAACAATTTGGTGCCTTAGATAAAGATGCTTAAAAAGTGATTCTAACTTTTTTTTATGTATGACGAGCGATTATTCAGAAACGGCTTTGGCATTTTTGATGATTTAAACTGCATTATGTTAAGGAAGATTACAGAAAAGTCCAATACAATTGTCTTTAACACGAGATTTACGGTTTTCCAGAAAATCTGAAAAAAATTAAATAAGGGAGATTTTAGTGAATTTCAATGAACCTTCATTGTTTTCTCTAAAACCGCTCAAGAAATTTTAATATTAAAAATTGTATTCTGCAAAGATATGTTCCAGCTTGATTTCGTATATTTGTCTATATCGTAAAACATACCATTTTTCTGAAAATCGGAAAATATATGCAAAAAACTTTAAATATAATGGTAAATGTCAAATTTTCATCATAAATATGTAGTTTAAATGTTAAGATATGCCATGAAAGTATATCGTATAGGGTGTTTGTAATGGTTTTCATTTTGATTCATTTGAAGTTAATTTCCAATGAGTGATTGTAATTTCATAACACAAATAAGGATAATAAATCCTACTGGTGTCTGTGTGACTGAGGTTAGGTTTAATTGACGCCAGTGTATGAATAACCTAACCTAACTTTCATCGCACACACACAAGTAGGCAGTATGATTCTTATCTGTTATAAGAAACCACTACCAGTAATTACATAAATTACATGAAATCTGTACAACCTAAAGTTAAAATTCCCAAAATAGATGCCTCTAGAAAACAAAAAATTTAATGATCAAAATTATCACTCCATAAAAACAAATCAATTGACATTTAATTAACAAAATTAAGTAAGCCAAAATGAAAATAACTTTGATGGACACTATTAGAAACTTCTTTATTGAAAGTCAAAAAGTCAAAAGGTGTAAGTCAAAACACCAGATAATACTATCTTACCCTAATCAAACGTGACAAATCAAAAGTGATGTGCTAAATATAACTATTAAATTATTTTCTAATATATTTCTGCATATGATATAACGAAATCCATAAATGTTTGAAAATAACACGGTAAAAATATTAGACAAAGAATAGAGGGAGAAAAGAGAGAGAGAGAGATAAGAATAAGATAAATTTTTTAATTGAATTGTTTCTTAAATCAAATAAAAAAGAAGATATGTCTGAAAATAGTGATTTATTGCACACGGTTTCTAAATGGTTTTTATTTTAAGTCAGCTGAAGCCGGTTCTTTTTTAAATGTAAATTTTTTTACAATGCTCCCATTTCAATACAAATTAATTTTACAATCACCTAAAAGGAATATAGCAATTATTAAATATTTCAGTACATTCCCTTATCGATTAATTTTCTTAACATTAGATTGAGTTAGCTGTTACTTGCTGGAAGTTGAAATTCATGAATTGATTAATACAACTCATTACAAACTAAGTAACTTGTGAACATTCTTTCGGGTCCCATGGAGCTTAATTTTAGCTTAATTTTAGTGTCATACATTAATAGTACCTTAAGAAATGCAACAATTATAAACTAAATAGAATAACAATAGGAGTTTACAAATGTTTCTTTAATCTACTAGGTGTGTTAATATTACTAAGAAATAACCATAATGCAATAAACGGGAAATATTATCAAATTATGGGTTTGTTCCCGAATGTAATTTATACAAAGACCTGCCAGTGAAGACTCTCTAATAAATTTAATTTTATACCTGTATTTTGTGTATGTAGAATTTTGAAATCGTTGTCAAAATTATGATTATATTCAAGTAAATGGTTTGCATAATTGGAATTTTGTTTATTTTTTATAAAAGAATTGCGATGTTCATTTTACCTTGTCTGAAAAGATCTACCTGTCTGACTTATATACGTTTTAGGGCAATCTTGACATGATAATTTATAAACTCCAGAAGATTTGAGTTTACTTGTTTTACTCTTATTGTTCTATTGCTACCTTTGATGTTTTGTTGATTTAAAAATTTTTAAATATTAAGACTAGGGGTACCTAGGTATGTAATAGTTTTATATGTTTTATCTAGGTCTATGGTCTTCGGGTATATCATTTGGATTGCTTGGTGATATTGTTTTTTCCGTAGGATACAATCGACGATTTTAGTGTCATACCAGTTATTGGTTGCAATTTGTTTTATTATAATAAGTTATATTTCGAAGTCATTTTCATTAAGTGGTAATGTTGTTAATCTATGAATCGTACTATGAAAAAAAGCTAAATTGTGTTGGATTGGGTGGCAAGATGAATTAAGAATTATGGTGCCTCCAATATAAATATTATTATTGAGTTCATAATAGTTTTGTTCTAGACATATGGATAGTAAATTTATAATTTCTTGTTTTTTAATAAAATTTATATTCTTTGAGAAAAGTAAATTTTCAACTAGGTTAATTGTTTTTGTAACTGGAATGGTCGGGAATAAATTTGTTACTTAAAATGATATTAATTTAGAATTATTCGGTAATTTAACATCTTTTATTTTATTCACTAATTCTATAGAGTGTTTGATAGTGTTTTCCTACATAATTAGTATTATCTATACTAATTTTAATAAGGTTTTTTGGAAATTTTAAATAACGGGGCATTCACGAATGAAACTACAGGCCTAATCGCGTATCCTGGTTTGTGGAATTTTATAAGGGAGTATAATTTTGGAGGTTGTGGGTTCATTATTGTAAGTTATTATAATAGATTTCTGGAATTGATCAGTGGGGTCACAAAATTACCATAACCAAAGAAAAAAGATCGAATTTTGAAATTTGAACCATTCAACGCTCATTTCCACCCCTATAACAGTGGATGATGACATTCTATATAATTTTCTCGTAATCTACATAACCTAAACTTCAGTTTTAAAAAAAATGTTTCGATATCTTTATTTTTGCTTAAGATATTAGGTTTCTGTTAAAAAAATGCAATTTGGACTATAGTGCGCCTGTGACCAATGTAATGGTGATTGCTCGGCCACCGATAGGGCCTGTGATTACTAGGCTGTTTCTATATCAGCTAAATCCCCGAGGCTGGTAGAGGGTTAGTGAGCATTCGGCCACTTATGCTGACTGGTTGACGGTCCCTGGATATTTGGTTATTTTGTTGGTTACCCCTGGTTGCTGATCGTTCAGATAGTCTCACACTGCAGTTCTGTTGAAAATATCCTGTTCATTCACAACCGTAACAGGCACCTCTGGTATCAGACCTTTGATACCGTTCCAGTAGATTGTTCATACATACCAGTTCATAACGCTCGAACGGGTGACTCTGACTCTTCCTCGCTGAAGGTCTCTGCACGTACCTTCGGTTTGGACATGTTTATGACGGCCTCTACTCCAAAGCCCAGAGCAAAGCTTCTTTACTTTTCTTGATTTCACTAAGTCTTAGATTTCTTTTTATTTCAAAATCTCTGATACCGTTTATGAAACTCTGTGTGGCCAATTGATCTTTAGTTTCCTCTGGCAGGTCTATGTAGGACAAATGTATGTATTAAACCTCTAATCTCTGCTTCGATTTTTGAAGACTCTCTTCAGATTTTTTTGTTTTAGCACTTAGTTGCACCTGGTATACTTGACTCAATGATTGATTATCGTATCTTTTGTCTAGGATTACGAAGATCTTGTCGAAATTACCTTGTTCGTCCACTGGAATGCTTTGGTGGAGCTCTTATGCCCGACCTCTCAAAGAAATTACCAGAGAGGTAGATTTTTCTTGATTGTCCCACCCTTTAGCTGCAGACACGGCTTCCAATTGCCGTTTGTACGTAGGCCAAGATGAACTACCATCAAATGTCGATGGTTTGCTAAAGTAACATTTGGTACTCACGGTGTTCTGGTATTTCCCACTTTGGCAAATCTTTTAATTTCTGTTTTCACATTGGTTTAGATAGAACTGATTTAAACTTTTACTTGTCTTTGGATCGAATGGATGTTATTTACTTTGGTTTCAAGAGTATCCACCTTATTTTTTAAGAGTTTTAGGTTATCGTTTTTCTCTTTTATGTCTAATTTTACTAATTTCATTATCTGATTAACTGCTTCCGAACCTGGGTTACTCTTTGCAAGACTTGCTGTTGTCTTTTTAATTCTTCTCCCTCATTTCTTCCAATATGTTAGATTCATTTTGTCTGATTAATTCAAATTTCGAGAATAATCTCTCCATTAAATTCTGTTGCTTTACATCTATGTTAGTGACAACATTTTCTAACTGAACTTTAAGTTTTTCTTCAAAAGATTTCACTAACCTTTGTTGGATTTTTTTCAGGATTTGAGTTATTTTATCGTCTAGTTTATCAGTAACTTGATTATTTTTATGTTTCTTTGGGGAATAACACCACAATAGAAATAAAACTGCGTATATTGAAGGAATACCAAACGTTTCAAAGTCTATTCTGACTTCGTTGTCAATGGCTTTATATTTATTGATGTAATTGCAAAATGAAAATTTGATTTATCATTTTGATTTACTGATAGTCTTCTAAACGTTGTTTGTGGCATGTTCTTGATTATTTTTTTTTTATGTTTCTTTGGGGAATAACACCACAATAGAAATAAAACTACGTATATTGCAGGAATACCAAACGTTTCAAAGTCTATTCTGACTTCGTTGTCAATGGCTTTATATTTATTGATGTAATTGCAAAATGAAAATTTGATTTATCATAATATGGTTAAAATGAAATACATCAGACTGAAAATTGAACCAAGAATATATAAATATTACATTAATTATTCCCGACGTATTTTATTGGAATTTGCTGTCAACCTCAGTCAAATAACATCAGAGAATTGTAGTTAAATTATTTACAAAATATGACCTCGGAGGACGACTGAGAGGGTGAAACATTTGCCCTTGTTACGGCATGATATATATGATATATATATATATATATATATATATATATATATGTTTTTAAGTTTTCGCGGCCACTAAATGTTTTAGGGGGTTTCCGTTAATTCATCCGCGTAGTTGATAACTGATCCCTGCCGGGATCGATGGTAAAATGACGACGCTTCGGCAGAGTCACATCTGCCCTCTTCAGGTCGGTTCTCATAATTCTCGTAGCCTTCTGCTTTCGCTTCTAGTTACTCGAATACTAAGATTTTCAGAAACGCTCGCGCTGTTATATAGTCGCGGCTCGGCGCCTATTGGTTGGCACCTTAAACGGCTGCGTGTGATTGGCCCTTGGCGCTCAGTGGCCACGCTTCCCGCTTGCTGACTGATTATATCCGGTTGATTTGTATAGGACGGGTCCGGGCCGGTACGGTGTTTAATAGAATTTGCGTGCGTTTAGACTGTGAGGCCTCTTCGGTATTTCAATTGCCTGTCTTACGAGTTTTGATTTCGGGTATTCTATATTTGCCAGTACTCTGGTGTTCTCAAAATCTATTCGGTGTGACGTCGTGGTGGCGTGTTCCGCAATCGATGTTGTTTTTTCCTGCTTTCTTATAACGTTCTGGTGTTCATCAGGTCTAGCTTGAATTCTCCTGTTAGTTTGTCCCACATAGGTTTTATGACAGTCTACACATGGAACCTCATGCACTCCCTAATGTTCTAAAGGGATCCTCGTCTTCGAAGTCCTCAACACCGTGCTTATTTTTCTGTCTGTATTGAAAATAGTATCGATATTGTGTCTCTGTAGAATTCTTGCAGTACTGTCCGTGGTCCCCTTGACATACGGTAAATAAACCTTGGTTATTGGTGTCTCATTCTCCTCATCTGTTTGTCTCGGTTTTGACTTTAGGGCTCTTTGTATATTGCGGTCTGTAAATCCGTTTTGTCTCAGAGCTGTTTTTAAACTGTCCATTTCCTGTTTGATGTTATCTTGGTCAGCTAGTCTGTGTGATCTGGTTACTAAAGTCTTGACGACGGCTTGTAGTTGGGCTGGGTGGTGATGAGAATTAGCATGAAGGTATCTGTTGGTGTGAGTTGCTTTCCTATATACTGTATGGAATAAAAGAGGGTAATTATTGTAAGCATTTTGCCTCTAATTTGTTGGGTGTTAATGTTAGGTGAGTCCTCTCACCTCTAACAAATCGATAGTCTGATGGCATTAGTATACATCCCACTTCAGTAAGGTTGGATTGATATCAAACTTTTGATCTCTGTGTGCTGCATCCATCACTGTATTAAGATAAGAAGACTTTCGTCAGGATACCTGATATTGGGCTGATGACGTGCATATCCAATATACCACAACACACTTGCAACATATGCACATATACCAAGTGTTCTTGCTACACTTTTGCAAGTACAATAATAGCTGTTAATGGGATTATTGTAGCGTAAGATATGAATACTTGATGCTTAGTAAGATTACGAAATCTGGAATAAACTCAAACTCTAATAAACTGATCTTGCATTAAGGAAACGTCAATTTGAAGTTCATCTCCTCCATCTCCTTGCATTTCGTCTTGAAGAGAGAGTAAGGAATCCTTCTTAACGAGTGTTTATACATGCTGATTGGATCATTTTTACCGAGCAAACTCAGAAAAATTGCGCAAAAGTGGATTTTTTTTCAAAAATATATAATTTTCTGGGAACTAATACTGGAACATTAGTCATCGTCAAAACTATGGTTAATTATATTAAGTTCATAAATAATGATGGAGACATACATACTTGGTAAAATCCAACTGTTACGTCTTGTAAATAATTTATAATAAATATCGGAAAATCAGGCACTTGGTTATGTAACTGATGCCATAGACCATTTCTGGTTCGCAAATTGTCAACTTCTACTCGCGCCAGCATTACGTTGACATGTTGAGCACGTTGCAACATATTTCGAGCAACTTCTACCGTTGCTCCCGCCATGTGAATAATAGGATGATATCTATTGTTAATTGCTCCAGCAATTCTATAATAGTCACCGATTCTTCTACATGTTAAAAATGTGTTCGAAGATTTTGAAAATCGTACGAAAGTGGCCATTTCGAGCTTCGACGATCCACCTACTTTTTGTCAACAAATGAGAATCATTTTCCATTTGTGTAGAAAGTTGTCTCTCATCACGTTGAACTGATGGCGGTATTCTATGACTTATTCCCAAATTCTGAAGAAGCGGTACATCATCCCTGCATCCTCTATCTACCAAGAATATATCCCCGTTCTGAAACCAATTTCTCAGTGACTGAGCGTCTCTTTGAAATTCTTTAGTAAGAATTGCTGCATCATTGTTGTGAGTCGGAAAAATATGGACCTAGTTTACTAAGAATAAATCCATTAATGAAGGTTTCAGTAAATGCCGCCCCCTTATGCATCGAATAAGACTGGCGCAATACAAGGAAATTGCTACTCTTATGAATTTACGCGTACGTAGAATCACATATCACAATTGCTTTCAGTTTCACCATTGTAAAGCTGATTTTTTTTTATCCGAAGAGGGGGGAAATACATTCCGTACTTAGCTAGCACGTGCTGGCCGTCGTGCGGGACTCCCGATACAATGACTTCAAAGCAAGAGTAAATCGTTGCATTGAAACCAGTATACCGTATACCCGCTAAAACCCTAACCTCTTTCTCCTACAACCATGGTCCCCTGCGGCACTCTTACTCAATACTACTTCGCAAGGGTGGTTCATTGCAGATGTTTACTGCTCTTACATTGGAAGCCTCTAAAGCCTACTCCTCGAACGTATTGCGGAGTTCTTTGAGGATAGTCTCCGCGTAATCTGATACCAACTTCCAGGCTTGGGGGCCCTTCAGCATGGCTTCTACTAATTGTTCTGGAACGATATTAGTCTCCAGAATCCTCTCCACTTCAGCACGTTGATCCTGAAACCGGGGGCAGGAGAAGAACACGTGTTCCGCGTCCTCTATCACGTCCGTACAGTGCGGGCAGTTTGGGGAGTTTGCCCTCCTGAACCTGTGCAGGTATGCTCGAAAGCATCCATGTCCAGTCAGGAGTTGAGTGATGTAAAACCCAACATCTCCATGCTGGCGGTTGACCCAACGACTGATGTTAGGTATCAATCGATATGTCCACCGGCCTTTAGTAGAGCTGTCCCACCTCTCCTGCCATTGCCCTAGACTCGTGGCCCTTTCATCGCTGTTTCCTGTCGGCTGGTCTTTTTCTAACTTTCTGCGATAAAGTCGTCCCCTTTCTGCAGCCAGGATGTCGATTGGTAGGGTAGAGGCAATCACACTCACCGCCTCGTAAGACACAGTGCGGTAGGATGATGCCACTCGAATCGCTGAGAGCCGCTGGACTGATTTCATTTTCCGGCGGTACGATGGTAGCTCGAGCGATTTCTCCCATACCGGTGCCCCGTACAACAAAACAGAAGTAGTTACTGTTGCCAGTAGCTGTCTTTTTATCTGTCTAGGGCCTCCGACATTAGGCATTATTCTAGATAATGCCCCCTGTACCCCAGCTGCTTTCTTGCTGGCCGCGATTATGTGCTCTTTGAAGTTGAGCCGTGTGTCCAGGAGCACCCCCAAATAACTGATGAAGGGCTGCGACTGTATGTAGGTGTCGCCTATTTTGAGGGTGATGGTTTCCCTTGCCTTCCGACTGCTAACAAGAAGTGTTTCGGTCTTTTGCTCTGCTAAACTCAAGTCCGCTGCGAGCATCCAATGCTGAATTGTGGCTATAGCGAATGAGAAGGTTGTTTGTATCTCCTCTATGTGCTTGCGCACTATGATCAATGCCACATCATCGGCGAATGCCACTAGCCTGACGCCCTCAGGCAGACCGAGCAGGAGCAGGTCGTTGTACATTACGTTCCATAAGAGGGGGCCAAGAACAGAGCCCTGAGGTACACCTCCTGTGATCTTATAGTCTACTTGCCCATTTTCAGTTTGGTACAACAAGATGCGGTCCTTGAAATTCGCTGAAACCATTCTGCGCAAGTACTGCGGAACTTCCATCCTGGCAAGAGCCTCCAAAATGCGGTCCCAGCGGGCCGAGTTAAAGGCGTTTTTGATATCCAGGGTGGCTATTAGACAGTACTTTTTTCCACCTCTTCTCCATCTCTTTCCCGAGATAGCCTCTCTGGCGATGTTGGTAACGAGTGTCACGGCATCGATGGTTGATCTCCCCTTTCTGAACCCGAATTGGTTGGTGGAAAGTTTTGGCTCAACGTAGGGCTACAGCCTATCTGCTATTATTCTTTCAAGGAGTTTTCCCGCAGAGTCCAACATACAGAGGGGACGATATGATGACGGTTCGTCTGGAGGTTTCTTTCCCCCTTTAGGTAGGAGCACAAGCCTCTGCTTTTTCCACTTAGTCGGAAAAACCCCCTGCTTTAGGCAGGTCTCATACATGTGTAGAAACATGTCAGGCCTATTGGCTATGGCGCATTATAGCGCGATGTTAGGTATGCCATCTGGACCGGGAGCCTTACCGTTTTGGAGCCGGTTGCACGCGCCCATCAGCTCATTCATAGTCACTGATGGTATATCTTCGTCCCTCACCTGCCACGAAGGATAAGCGGGTAGCTCAGGCTTCGCAGGAAACAAGTGAGTGACAATGCGGTGCAATGATTCGGGGCAGTTCGTTGATGTCATGGGGGTGGCCTTGATTTTATGCATCACGATTTTATACGATTTTCCCCATGGATCTTGGTCAACTTCGTCACACAACTCCTTCCAGTAGGATCTCTTGCTTGAGAGAATGGCTCTTCGTAGTTGTTGTCTTTTGATCTCATAGTCGAGCCTTAGTTCTTCTGTTGTGACCCTGTCGCGTCTCCGTGCTCGTTGATGCAGCCTTCGTGCTTTGAGACACTTTCGTCGGTGTTGTGAGATCGTGTCGTTCCACCAGTAAACTGGTGGGCGGCTGTTGTTCTGCCGTCTCCTTGGCATTGAAGCATCGCAGGACTTGACAACGCTTGCCATTACCTCTTTGGCAGTGGCTTCTGCGCTTGTTGCTATTGACAATGGTTCCTGCTCCATAACCAAGGCGAATGAATCAGCATCGAAAGCATTTTTGTTCCAACCGACTGGCTGTGACCTCGCACGACTGACACACAATCTTCGTTTGGGAGTGGTGTTGATTTCCCATATAATAGCTTGGTGGTCGCTATTAGTAAACTCCTCATCGACCCGCCACTCACAGCCCCCTTTAATTAGGTTGCTGCTAACGAATGTCACATCGATAATGGAGCTGGCTGTGCCTTTGCGATATGTGCTTACGTCTCCTGTGTTGAGGAGTACCAGGTTGAGCGAAGACATGGTCTCAAGGAGAGCTCGTCCTCTCGCGCTCGTTTCCCGGCATCCCCAGTCAATTGCCCAGGCGTTGAAATCTCCTGCGATGGCGACCGATTCACGCTTCCGTACATCCTCCGCCAAGGTGTCCAAGAATACCTCGAACTCCTCGAGCTGTGCACTAGGAGGTGCATAGCAGCTATAGAAGTGAACCCCTCCCACTTTGGCTCTCACAAGCCATGGTTCGGGGGTATTTGGGAGTTGTTGGAACGGAAGTTTACCGCAAGCCCATATCGCTGCTCTGTCCGTTGTGTCATTTACCCAGGACAGGGTGTCGAAGTTTTTATACTGCTCGCAGATTATGGCTACGTCGCAATCCAATTCCCGCACCCGCTGTACCAGTAGGTCTTGGGCTGCTTCGCAATGGTTGAGGTTGAGTTGCAGTACTTTCATTTACGGGCTTGTGCTGCTCTCATCGCCTGTTGGTAGGTCGGACATTTCCAACTACCCGCAACGTGCCGGCAGTCTGACCTACTATCTTTCTCTTTGCAGAGTAAGCACTTGGCAGGTTCTTGACAAGCCGAGGCATTGTGACCAGCGCCTCCGCATCTGTGACAACAACTGCTTCGGTCAGTCTTGCCTCTGCACGCCTGGGCGTTGTGCCCAAAGTGCCAGCATTTGAAGCACCGTCGAAGGCTGATCCTCTCGCGAACACGTACTGTGCCCCACGCAAGTTTCAGCTTTCCAAGTGCGATGGCTTTCTTGGCCTGGACCTCTGGGAGACAAACAACTGCCGTTTGTGTTGATCTATATGCCCGCCGAAGTGATTTCACTGCCTCCTCAGTGATCTCTGCCAGGCCGTCGATATTATCTTTGAGCAGGTTTACTACGTCTTCCTTGGTACTGATCTCGTCCAAGTCTTTAATTTCAATCTCGATTTGCGGTATTCGAGATTGTACAGTGGCCCCGCTTGGTAGCTTATTCTTGATGGCGTTACAATAGCGCTCCATCTCCTGAGCGTCTGCCTTGGCGAATAACAAAAGTAGATCTCCCTTAGCTGTGCGTCGGATCTTATTGACTTTTTTGCCTATATCCTGCAAGGTGGGATCATTCTTGATACCTCGCAAGATATCTGCATGGGAGCTCTTCTCGCCTTTCTTTATAAGCAGCGTACAATGTGGCGCTGGTTTTTGCTTATTGGTCCTCGGGGCCTTTTTCCTCTTTACCACTTGCCAGTCAGTCGACTGGTTTGCAGGTTGGTTTTTGGTCTGCGGTTTAAACTTGGATTTTAATCCATTGTTCTCTCCGCTTCTGAATTGACCACCCTACTTGTTGTTCCCTGGGTAGTTTGCCCGATGTTCTGGCGACCTTCCTTACCGGGCTTTAGCTTGGTAGCTAGCACCGGTTTAAGCGTTTTAAGTGGTGGTGCCTTACTTGATGAGGCTACTGAAGGCGGGACCTTCGGTGGCGAGGTCCTTGCTACAGAGGCTACTTTTATTGAAGCCGCCTGCTTTGGGGCCGCCGGTGTTGATGCAGCCGGTTTTGAGTTAGCTGCTTTTGAGGCAGCCGTTTTTGGGACCTCCTTTTGCTGTCCACCTTGTGTCTGAGTGTTTGACACCTTTACTGGCGATGTCTGTGTTGTAGCAGGTTTCGCTACAGGAGGTGGCCGCGTCGTTGACGTCTGATATTTGTCATATTCTGACTTAATGGCGTGTGCCAGTTTTTTTGATCTCATGATGTACATTGTGCCTAGGCCCAATGAACTTCAAGAGCTCATCGATCTTAGCTCCTAATTTGTTTGGAGCGCCACTATCATTTGTTGCCCTTTGTTGGACGTCAACTCCACTATTCGCCTTTTGGAGGACCTGGCTGGATAGTGTCTTGCTGCCAGCTCTAGTTGTAATGGTCGATGTTGTACCATTACTAGTGTTCTTCTTCTTGTCACTATGTGACGGAACCAGTGATAATTTGCTCCCCCCAGAATCCGTGGAGCGTGCACCGGCCACCGAGGCTTTCACTCGATCGGAACCGGTGGCGGGATTATCCTCTGCAGAGGTACCCACCTGGGGTATTAAGTTCACCTTATCACCCATATCCATACATGGTTTATTTTCGGGGTTCCTTCCCCTATCTGATTTTGGTCCGCCCTGAGGAAATCCTCAGTACTCCCCATTGCTGAGGAGCGTTCCCCTATCCGCCACCTGGGGAGGCGCCCGGTAGTGGACCAACAACCACCCCGGGATTGTAAAGCTCATTAGAGAATGTTGATTGATAACATCTTGCTGGTAATAGCTGCAACACCAATATTCTGAAGTACAAATCTTGTTTAAGCACTTCAAAACAGTAGCAATAGCTATGCTAACGGCTTGCCTAGTGGAATGATTAAAAATAAAACATTATTAAAAAAAATTAACCGACTTCTACCTATAACTAAAAGTTAAAAATAATTATAACAAAATACAACTCCAGCAAATAAATAACACATTCACTGTTGTTAGGTACCTACCCAGGAAGTAAAAAAAGTAAACATTGAAAGGTACTCACTCTGTTCAAATTAATTACCTACCAATCTAGTATATTTTGAAGCCGGTGCCAAGTAAATCTAAAATCCTTCATTGCCTACTTATCTACTAATTCATCAAATTTGATTGTTGCTTGACACCGACTTAAAAAATATACTAGATTGGTAGGTATTTAATTTGTACAGAATGAGCACATTTTAATGTTTACATTTTTTACTTCCTGGGTAGGTACCTAACAACATTGAATGTGTTATTTATATTTTGTTACAATTATTTTTAACTTTTTAGTTATAGGTAGTAGTCGGTTATATATTTTTTTTAAATGTTTTATTTTCAACTTTTTATTTTTGTTGAACTCAGGTTGTTTTCATTCTTTATTTTTTATTTTGTGTGTAACCTTAATAGACAGAACCAGGTAACATCGAAAGCCTCAACATTACACAATGATAGTTTCTCATTTAAATTGACAGGTAAATCTTTACGAACAAAATGTACTAGTACGCGTTGACTTAATAAGTCCAACATATATTTATGCCTTATGGACTTCGCCATGTAACCTTTATTCAACTTTTTTTGACAACCCTGTATAACTATAGATAATTCCACTCCAACCTATGTACCAACCATCCTGTACCTACGACTGCCCACGGACAAACATAAATTTGTTAGCTGCCTTCTGTAAACTATAGGAGTCAAATCCTCCTATATTTCAACCATAGTATATAACTCCTTGTGGGATAGCCCATAAATTAGTTCATTTTTAACATTTTATATTATCGCCCTGTTTAACATTAATTCCTCTCCACACATTATGCAACTTCTTATGGGCTATAAAAGAAATAATTTTTTAATCACACTTTATAAATATAATTCAACTACAGCATATATTTTAACCAGTTTTTTATTCACCCTATATAATTTTAATTTCACATTTTTTCCAATATTTTTATACCACCAAACGTCCAGTCCACCCTTTATTCCAACCATCCTGTATATACGGCTGCCTACGGACCACTATCATTCTAGTCCGTCCTATATTTCAATCTTCATATAAATGCAACTCCTATCACTTTACTTTGTGATTTTGTTTGCTATAACTAAACACCCTGTCTATAAACACACCAAATAGCAGTTTAAATTTGACATGTGTTGTCGCTGAATCTTCTATTAGGCCGGGAGAATTTGACAACCAAAAGCACCGTCTTCGCAAAATGGAAAAAAATGCATTTAAATAGGTATTTGTCTGGTATACAAACGAAACGAGCTTGGTACTCATTGATTTAAGCAGCCGAAAATACTATGCTTTACTACCTATATGCTTTAGATGTACATAGAAAATTTTCAAATTCACAATTAAAACTTCCAGTGCCTAAAATTACCGCACTATTACGTTGGAATTAAAATATTTATGAGGAAATGTCCGTTATGTCATTTCGATGAAATTTCTGATAAGAATTTTGGAATTTTCGGCGATTTTCTGCAAAACTGCAAGTTGCACGTCGTAGAAAAGTAAATGAGATCACCTAAGGATCTTCCTTAATAGATTAAACGTTAAAAAACTATACACATCCATAAGGAGTTATCGCAAAATCGACTAAAATATTAGAGATATTGGTCGATTTCCATGCCCGCATGTGTTCATTCACAAATTTTATCACTTTACCAATAGAATTCTTTTCCAAATTTTGAAGTTTCACCAATCCGGATATATACTCTATTAAACAAGACCATATTCATTCAAAACGGTGTACCACAGGAGAAAAAATCAGGTAACATACATACTAAAAAAAGCAAAAAAATACTCGACGAATTGATAACCTCCTCCTTTTTGGAAGTCGGTTAAAAAGTACTTTTACAGATTCATCAGACAATCCCTGTCATTTTTACACAAAAATGCTGCTAGATCTTTTCTGATAATATTCTGTTCAAGAACTGGTTGTAAACAGATCTTCAAATTGTTCTTTGTTGGTGGGAAATAAACAACAGAATTCTTTGTCATTTAGGGCATAAAAATTTTCCAGCCTAGGACACGCTTTACCTAGTTCTTGTAAAAATACTTGGAACTGAGGTCCACGGGTAATGTAAGGTCTTTTTGTGAAACGTAATTCTGGTATGAGTGCCGGAAATAATAATTTATTTTGGTCCATATGATGAGTACAAGATCTTACATTTTCAGGAATATATACATTACCCTGCACAAAAACATTAATTATTTTCAGTATTACAAATAAATTTGTATAAAGACGTGAGATGTAAAGACCGACATCTAGGATTTTCGGGGAAATTAGCACATAGAGGTTCCGAATCTGGAGCCGTTCCATGTAATTCCTGTTACCCGTAATTCCTAGATGAGAATTTCACTTTGAAATTTTCAGGTTAACTTCACCTGTCAGATATATTGACAGGTGAAGGTTGATGAGGTGTCATTCTTTTGTACGCAAGACAATATATATAATATATATTGTTTCTGGTTATGGAACCTTACTCAGTTGCACTTCCCACATTTGATTGTCCTCTCGAACACTTCTTTATGTATTTGATACATTTCTATGTGCTAGTTTCTCCGAAAATCCTAGATGTCGGTCTTTGCATCTCCCGTCTTCAAATTTAACTAAATGTATCAAATACATAAAGAAGTGTTCAAGAAGACATTCAGTTGTGGGAAGCGCAACTGATGAAGGTTCCCTAACCAGAAACAATATATATTATATATATTGTTTTGCGTTCAAAAGAATGACACCTCGAAGTGTGTATTACAAATAAAACATGCACGATTATGTTTTTGTGTTAAAACATTTAATATAAGACCTATGGGATCCGCTTCAGTAGCAATCTCTTGTAATATGGACTTGTCACCGTTGAAACAGATCCTTCTATTATTATTGATGTTCAAGTTTTCTAAATTATTATCAATGCGTCTATTTAACAAAATTTCAACTTTGTTTTCATCGTCACCAATAAAAGGCATTTGCTGTGAACGACCTCGTAAATGGCAAACAGAAAACACAAATAACTCAATTTAAATTGTACCACTGAAAAACTAATTTACACAAAAAGCATTAAGAATTTCTTCCTCTTGAGCGGAATACCTTTAATTGAGGCTGTTTCCTTTCTGTACCAAAACATTATTCAAAACACACAAAATATTAATTGTAAAGTTCATATTTTTGAGTTTGATTTTAACTTCAGATATTATTGGTATCAGATATTGACAGCAGGTAACTTGATCCGTTTGCTACAGAGTGAGTAGATAAATGTAATCGTTGTGATCGCTATTTTCTTGCTTGTGTGTTCAACAATAATGAATTTTGAATGATTGATTTTTCATCTTTCTTGGATTAATCATATGAAATACCCAATGAAATATGGGAGACAAGGTGATAAGAACCAACAGGTGTGATAGGTACAGTGTAAGGTGAAAACGGCATTTGAAATTTCTCATGTCACTATTTAACTATGTCTCTTATACCTGATCTATTATTTTTATTAAATTGTTTTATTACTTTCAAGAATAAATATTCACCTTAATGGATATTAGTTTCAAGTGAGGTAAGGCAACTTGCCTTAAATCAAAAACTCTTATGAGACTCACAAAAATTACTCCCAGCCTAAACATCATTTAAAATGATACCGTAAACAGCAGGTGGTAAATCGTTATATATATTTATCACAGGTGTCTAATAACTTTTCAGATGTAACATAAGCAGAAATACGCTCTTAATAGAACCATAAGATTCTGTATTCTTAAAATTTTTGGAAAATAACATTAACATAAGTATAAAATTAACCATAACTGAAACCAATTAGTCATCGAACTTTGCGGCCATGAAGACAGTTCATTTCGTTGGGATCTACAAGATATGAAAATTTCAGCAAAATTCACCCAACGTGAATTTCAATACGGAATATTTGGGTTTAAAAAAAAATTAAATTGAAATAACCTTCAACTGGAGCAATAAAGACATATTATGTTTCGAATAAAGTAATATTGAAAATTAACGTAGATTTTATAAATGCTGTAAAAAATATGGTGTTCCATTTTAAAAAACAAATTTTGAATCTACTTCTGGTAAATCCGGAAGTCGTAGACAACTGAAAATACTTTAATTAAATTAATCCTTTCGTGTACCAATTTTCAGATTAATACTCCCAGTAGTTTTCCATATACATATCGACTCAGCTCATTGTGGTATACTCTGACCATAAAAATAAAATTAACCATAACTTAAAAACCATCAGTCATTAGACTTTGCTGCCCTAAAGACATTTGTTTATTTAGTTGAGATCTACAAAATATTAAATTTTGAGACAAATCCACAAGGGGCCATTTTACATAAGGAATGTCCGGGGTACTTTATTATCTTATCATGCTCTCGCTCAAACTCTCCTAAGCAGAACAGAATATTAGGTTGAAACTTTGCAGAAGAAATTAACAAATCTTCACCCTTTTGTTAGACAAAAAAGGGGATTAATTAATGCTCTTGGAACAGTAAATAAATGGATTTTTGGAAATCTTGATGCCATTAGATAAGGTCACGGGATTAAAATACTATCGGAAAATTAAAAATCGATAATTCAATAAACTTATAAACAGCCTTGTTTATAAAATTATTAAATCATTATAGTCCACAACAACTTTGAGCCAAAATCAAGAAAATTTTAGTAAAAACCTAAATCGATTTCAAGTGGCATAGAATCAAAAGATGACAGATGTAAGTCAATTCATTAGCTTTCAAGGTGTTTAAGGGCCATTCTATTTTCAAAACTTAACACGCTTCATAACTCAATTATCTCAGTAAAGGACATAGCGGAAATGATAAAATATTTGGAAAAATTATCTAAGGTTGATGAAATTCCTCATTTTAAAAACTTTTTGTCTCATTATAAAATTTTAGGAACACAAGTGCATTTTTCAGGTAATAAAGTAAAAACATGAATACCTTGCATTGGGCAACATATACTATTGCCAGCAGCACTACTTGCCCGCAGATAATTGTACAATAAAATTTATAAATGGAGGATCATCCGAAAACTGCCCACTGCTTACCGTTAAGCCAAGAAGAAATAATTGTCATGCCACTGAATACTGAGAGAATACTATCGATTTGCAATACAGATCAATATTTCGATATTTCTACGGCAAGCCTAATTAAAATATCAGAAAATTGTGAAGTCAAGTCGGCATCACTGATAAGAAATTCATATATAAACAACAAATTAAGAAAGGCAATCCACTAACTCTTCCCAAATTAGAAATAAAAATAAATTCAAAATCAAGAGACTTCCAGGCCACCAATATCACGAACATAGATTTCGGTAATTTATACGAAATCAACAATGTAGCAAAACACTGATTCCCTTACAAAAAGAAAAATTCACCACCTATACATTGCCAATATTCAGTACATTTCTCATAATTCTATCTAATGCAGTAGCCATCATATTAGCCTTAAAAATTAAGAAAAAGAAGCCTTGTCCATGGTGCCCAATGTTCAAAAAGAAAACCGAAGAAAATAAGAAAAACCCGATGGCCCATCTGCGAAAACAAATGTCTCTATTTTTGCAGTTTAAGGAGGGAGAAGTTGCATGCAGTGAACTTTATGAGACGACAAAGGGGAATATCTGCATATAATATCGAGTTTCATCTCACCGCAATTGTTTCATCGTCTAAATGTTGAAGTATAATCATTCTCATTTGGGCCTACGATTGTATTGTATCTGTTTGAATAAAGTATTGTAATTTTCTAAAATAAATTGTGGTTATAAAATTTATTTTTGGAGGACACCGATTTAATTACAGTTATTTTTTTTATTACAAAAACTAAATTATATTCCTGAATTACCGTTGTACTCATAACTAAAAACATTAGTAGGATTAAATATAAGGAAAAGCCCACAAAAAGATAATTCTTGTGTTAGTTAAAATTAGCCTAAATTTAAAATTTTAAATTAACTTACAGACTGTGGGGAACACTGTAATACAATAACATAGAAAAATAAATAAACTGGAAAAAGCGACCAATAAAACGAAAATAAAAAACGTCTAGTATTACAAATCTGATAAGAAATGTTTCCAATGTTTTACAAGATATATTCGAAAACTAGTCGTACAATTTTAATAATATTCTGCTGGACGCTGGACGTAGCGTATGCAGACTCGAAAATAAATCTCATCAGATCCATAAGAGAACCTAAAAAGAAATTCTCGTCAGAGGTAGTACATAGTGCCGAAAAGGGTTAAGAGTTTGACTAAACATTCAAAGTGAATGTTGAAAAATACAAGAAAAGCGATGGGGACTAGATACGAATCGCTAACCAAGGAGTTGTGACCTTCGGAAAGACGTGTCCTGGGTAAACGTCGGAGAAACCCTAAATCATCAACGGGGTGGAAAAACATTTTGATCATGGTTAGGAGGATGGATGTAAGTGAGGACCTGGTAAATATTTCACAAGATCTAAGACCATTCTTTCGAGGCGAGGGGAACGATGCTGGTACTGGATCAGTGAGTGCTACAAGTGTCAATGCTGGGTCCTACATTAAGAGAATAATGTATGACCGAATATTTAGGTTAGATCTAAAGAAAGGGTGCTATACAGTCGCCTTTGCGGACGACCTGGCGAATTATTGCAAACATGGGAGGGCCATTTACAGCGCGGAGGAAATGGTTTGCGGATGTATTGAGGTCGATTGTATAGTATGCTTGAGCAACAGTGATGGGAAAAAGAAAGTATGAGGACAAATAAATAGTCTGTGAAGGAAAGTGCGAATACAGAACGGTTTCTAGAAACTTTGTGTGTTGCCTGGGGAAGTGCCTATGCGCCCTGTAGTGATAGAAAGGGTGAGACTGTATAACAAAAAGATGATGATGATGATGACATCAGGCTCTGTTTGAGCTGCAGGTACAGAAACCTAAATTATATGACTCAGTTACTAAGTGGGCGAGTGACGAAATATACGTGAATTGCGAGGTGAAAATACAGCTAAACATACGTATTTTGATATGATGATATGAAAAGAAGAAACAGGAGCGAGCGAAAGCAGAGAGATTGCTAGGAAACAAATTAGGTAAAACAAACATGATGTAGAGTAAGGAAAATTGGAGAAGGACCTTTGAGTTTATAATGGATGTTGCGAAAGATAAAGAGATATAGAAAAGAAGAATAATGACGTGTGGGGCGTTGTATATGATTTGAGTAGAAGATATAAATTGTGTTGATTTGGGGCCGGTGCACCCAATGTATACATCTGTGAAAATAGTTCCGAGTACCTAGAGGGCAACTGGACATGTTTTAGTGAGTATGTGGTTCACATGTAGCATGACGCCGTGATCAACACAGCCGTCCAAATGCTCCATTCTATTTATACAATTACTTGCTGCTGGATTTGGCTATAAATAAATATGAATAATGTTAATGTTATAAACTTTCTTAGTTTAACGTGATATTTAGTTATAGAAACATTATAAATGAACTGATTTAAAATTGAAATTACTAATCGTTTGTCATCTTCACATCGAGTGGTTTACTTGAGATTTAGCAGCAGAGTTTGTAGAGAGAAGAACAATTTTACTATCAATAGAACATGAATTTTAAAATTTAGTATTTTTTCTTAAATATCGCTTACTTTTTGTAAAAGTTGGTAATCTATAAAAACTAGTCCGAATAACGAAATATCCACTTTGTGTACTGTATTGGGTAAAATGATTAAAAGTAATTTCCTGTTCTTGGTATTCCAATAAGGCCAACTGCACATGTTTAGTTTCTTATGTATTCTTTCATACTAAAAATAGTAAGATTACTGCTGCAATAACCTAACGCAGAAATTCTTTACCACATCAGAAGTCAGAATATTGGAATATTGATGAAGCAGCCAGCCTATTTATAAGTGGTAGAGGGACACTGATATTTATATTATACGAGCTTTAAAATAAGTAGATATGTGTAAACTTATTAACTTAAATGAAAAAATATGAATAACCTATTTGAATGTTGAAACTAGCGATTACGATTCGTTATGCCGGTCCAATAAATGTTATAAAAAATAATTCTAGTTAAACGACATTATTCGAAAGATACTTCTGACGAATT